>JANRMT010062814.1:89520526-89550867 GCA_026402145.1 Polypterus bichir lapradei | reverse complement strand
TTGTCCTGGGGTCTTTTGTGACCTCTCGGATGAGTCGTCTCTGCGCTCTTGGGGTAATTTTGGTCGGCCGGCCACTCCTGGGAAGGTTCACCACTGTTCCATGTTTTTGCCATTTGTGGATAATGGCTCTCACTTTGGTTCGCTGGAGTCCCAAAGCTTTAGAAATGGCTTTATAACCTTTACCAGACTGATAGATCTCAATTACTTCTGTTCTCATTTGTTCCTGTATTTCTTTGGATCTTGGGATGATGTCTAGCTTTTGAGGTGCTTTTGGTCTACTTCTCTGTGTCAGGCAGCTCCTATTTAAGTGATTTGTTGATTGAAACAGGTGTGGCAGTAATCAGGCCTGGGGGTGGCTACGGAAATTGAACTCAGGTGTGTTTACTTGTGTTATATTTGACTAATGGTTACATGTGTTTGATGATCAGAAACATTTTGTGTGACAAACATGCAAAAGAATAAGAAATCAGGAAGGGGGCAAATAATTTTTCACACCACTGTAACTATAAAACAAGCAGTTATTGTGGAGTCATCTCTGCAGGCTTGAGATCAAAACAGAACTGCCTCAAGATGGTAGAGCTTCTGGTTTTGGGCCCTCCTGACCAGGAAGAAGTAGGTCCAGCTGGATTGCCACCAGTAGTAGACGTCAGAGGTGTTACAGCCATCAGTTAACAACTCTGGAGAGGAGGGAAGAGAAAAACGGGTAAATTTGTGACTGTGTACAGAAATCCAAGCTTATAAATGGAAGTACACTATATAAAAATACATTTAACTGAATTCAGTTTTAGGCATTGATGACAATTTCATACCAAAATGTATTAAATGTATTTTGTCCCTCTTTATTATTTCCTGTTATGAGGTTTCATGAAGTTATTTTGCTGTTTTACATTGTGGGTTGGAAGCTTCATCATCATCCTAGTTTGATAGTTTTCCAGTGAAAGGGATGTGTTCTTAATTATTTGGCCACCCCGAACTCTTGATACAATCCACTTTTTGAATGAGTAACTGCAGCTGGTATTGTATTGGCCATTAACCTAATGTAAAATACAATAACTTTTGAAACTTATAGATAGCAATGAGACAAAAGTTGCACAGAGTACTAGTTGGAAATAGGTGTGGAAATTTGCAAGCACCAGACACTCAAGGCCCAGAGCAGAAGATCCTTTGTAGAGAAGTCTTGGCACACAGACAGAGCTTAATGGACAGCAGGTTCTTGAACGTGAAACTGACAGCATCAAGTTGCGGCTTACAAGCACATTTTGGGTAGAAAAGATGAAATGCAGCACAGAGAACTGAATATGTGAAGCTAAAAAAAAAAAATGTGAATACATTGTACTGCAAGGTTGGGTCTGGAGACGTATGGCAGCCATGGAACAGGAGACTCTCATAGGTAAAGCAGAGGGGAAACTTGAGACACCTAAAACTAAGAACGAGCAGCTCAAAAACAATTATCAGCCTGCCAGCATTTGAGCTTACTGGCATGTTGGCTCTATTGACATGATTAAAGCGTGTCTCTTGAAATTACTTTACGACTGGTTTTAAGGGACTGGGGGTATTTCATTTTACAATACCCTGCCATTCAGTGCCAAAGCCCAAATTCAACGTGAAAATCCCATTCAGTTTTAACTTTCTGCTTGTCAGTATAGCTTGGCTGAAACATGCCCTTCACGTAAACCAGTGAAAGAGTGACAATTTTGATTCTCACAAGAGGGCTGCTTAAAAGGAAGCTGTCTGTCTTTCTGTGCTTTTCCTGAATGCCTGCTTCTGCTTTCCCACATCTGTGCCTCCAGTTTTGACAGACATTTTAAGCCTGTAGTTACATCTTCACGCATGGCTTTCTCACTTGCTGTGTTTTATAAAACCCTATAAATAAACACATCAGGGAAGTCACTTAGCGTAATTATATTCCGATGTTTACAGGAAGCAAGGTAACAATACTGTGCAAAGCTCAGTGGTTGCTGCCAGAGTGTTCTGTGGCTTCTCTATCACTTAAATGCAGTAAAAATCACCAGTGGTATTCAGTGCATGTTGGACTACAATGAAGAGCATTCTACTCTCATGAGGGGCGTATGTTGTCAGTAACAGTATAATGTATATTTTTCAATAACTAGGGTTCAGTACATTTTAGCAGTAAGAGCCTTTTTACGCAATGTGGATGTATTTTTTGACACGAGTGCTTTATATTCCCATAAAACGTGCACATTTTATCACCAGGAGTCTGATAATGGGTGTACGTCCTTTGTCTATTTCTCTATGATTTACTTTCTTACACACGTCTAACTGAAATTTATCCAGTTACAGTGGGTGTACAGTAAGTTGTCACTTTATTAAGTACACCATCCTCCCAACTTCCCACCAGTTCTACACTCCAATGTATCATATCTCACGTGATAGTGGTGCGGGGTATTAAACAGGCAGACCAGTGTTTATTGCAAAAGTTAGTGTTCAACTGAACATTAGAATGGACAACATAAGTGACCTTTCTGACTCTGGATATGGTGAGATAGTTGGCACTAGATGCGTTGGTTCTAGCATCTCACAAGCAGCAGTCATTGTGGGCTTTTCATGCAAAACTGTTTCACGGGATTACCAAAAACGTTGCTAAAAAAAAAAAAAAAAAAACTACCAACGATACAGTAGATGATCCTGTGGATGAAATCATCTTTTGCATCAGAGAGGCCAAGGGAGAATGGTGAGAATCGTACGAGCAAAGAGACATACGTCCAGATTCAACATTGCTTTGCAGAATGATATCTCAGAATGTATATCACTTATTGGATTTGGTATTGAATGTGTTTACAACCACCAATGACTGTGCAG
Source organism: Polypterus bichir lapradei (assembly GCA_026402145.1). NCBI lineage: Eukaryota > Metazoa > Chordata > Cladistia > Polypteriformes > Polypteridae > Polypterus > Polypterus bichir. The sequence continues at coordinate 89,548,047 of JANRMT010062814.1, read as the reverse complement.
TGTGTCTATATTGTCAGCAAAAAACAAGAAAGCTCATCTCCTTTGGGTACAAGACTGTGGAGGATTGGGAAAAAAAGTTGCTTTGTCAGACGAATGTCGATTTATAAGCTTAGCACAAGCAACAAGTGTCCATGGGGCCATGCTGTTTGGCGTCAACAGTACAGGCCAGTGGTAGCAGTGTGATGATGTGGAGATTGTTTTCCTGGCACAAATTAGGGCCCCTGATACCCATCCAAGAACTTTAAGCTCTATCTGGTTGTGACCAAATACATCACTTCATGGCTGCTGTTTATCCATACTCAATATGGATGCATCATTCCATAAGTCATGCTTCTTCACCAAATGACTCTGGGAACATAACGGTGAGTTTTCATTGTTTCCATCTCCTGCAGATCCCCCAGATCTCAACCCTGTTTGATTACCTTTGGGCTGAAGTGAAAAGGGCAATACTTTAAAGCAACTATGAAATGCAGCTCCACCATGCCAATGGTATACCATTCGTGAACAATGTATCCAGCACCTTGTAGAACCCATGCCCAGATGAACTTGTGTTGTTCTGGAAGCCAAAGGAGGTACAACAGTTAGGTAATTCAGTTAGTATGGAGGCATATTTTACTTGTTAATATCCTCAGAGAAGGGTTCTTCACTCCTGGTCCTGGAGGGCCACTTGGTTGCAGGTTTTCGTTCCATCCAGGTTCTTCATTCGAAGACAGTCCTTACTGATAATGAAACTTAGCATTGGACTGTATGGCTTGTCAGTGTGTTCATACATCCAAGACAAATTTTAATTACATTCTGGTTTCCTTTTCTGAGAACATTATCCATATGTTTTGTTGACCAGAACTTATTAGTACTTCACGATCCTCCTCTTTATCTCTCTTGTTTACTTCTAAAAGTTTTATTAGCACAGTGTCCTCGTGATGCACAGTCACCATTGTAAATGGAACCAAAGTTAGCTGGAGAGCTAGTGGCTTCTTTGATAATTGCATTTAATTTTTAACTGTTGCTGGTTAAAAAAATCAGGAAACAGTTAAAACCTAAATTTAGCTGCTTAAAACTAAAATAGTCAATTAGGGGTTCTGAATTTAACAGATGAGGTAACTAAAAGTAAGCCTATAAACATATTATTTTAGCAGCAAATAAATAGCTTCTAATTAAGAAACTGGTTGAAGTGAACACCTGCACCCAGTATGACCTCCAGTACCCTGAGTGAAGATCCCTGCTCTACAATATAATTTAAATGTGTCTTCTGTAACAGGAAGAGAAGACAACTATAAGGAGTTTTGGTGCCAACCCGGCCACCCCATATGACTAATTCAAGAAAACAAGCAATTATTGTAGAGTCCTCTCCGCAGGCATGAGATCAAAACAGAACTGTCTCAAGATGGTGGAGCTTCTGGTTTTGGGCCCTCCTGATAGGAAGAGTAAGTCCAGATGGATTGACACTAGTAGTAGACGTTAGAGGTGTTAGAGCCATCAATCAACAAGTCTGGAGAGGAGGGAAGAGAAAAAGGCATTAGGACACAGTGCCAACCCCTGGAGTGGAGGTAGAATTACAGTCATGAGAGCCCTTCAGCTGTCCCTTACGCACACATGTGTGACACTTGGGTGAATGAAAGCACTAAGAAGCAGTAGTCTAATACCAAGTTGCATTATCTGCAAGGACTGTCTTCTAATGAGGGTAACTGGTTGGAATAAAAACCTGCAGCCACTATGGCCTCCGAGAACCATAACCGAAGATCACAGCCGTAGAGGTAATATATATTTAGCTATTAAGAGTTCATTTAGCTATTGTGGGTATATTTTTACCAACTACAATTGTTTTCAGTTGTAATAGGTATAAATGTTATCCGTAACAAACTATCCATATATTGTGGGTGTGTATTTTTATCAGTTGCAGCCTGTCCAGTTATTGAATATTTTAACAGTAGAAGTCGGCTGTATTTGGCACATAGGATACTAAGTCAGATGAAGTCATCCTAATTTTGAATTGCCCATTTCCCACAGCATCGGAAGCAGCAGGAGGTGGGAAATACTTTATAGTTTCAAAATCCCAGGGAAAGAAAAAAATAACAAGAATGGGTTTACATTTTCTTCTTGAGCTGGAATTCAAAGAGCCCAGACAATCTATGGAGATAAGACAAAAAAATCAGCAGAGAAGTTTATAGAAATGTCCACCATGCTTGTAGGTGGAAAGTCCGAGCAGCTTGTAAAGCTGCTGGGCTAGCATTAGCACTAAGTAAAGAAATGTGTGTATCAAACACTGCACCAACAAGTGCAAATTGTTTTTGTTTGTTTGCAGGCACTTATCCAGTTCCGGTCTGTGACATGATTTAACTGATTGTCTTCTCTGAGAGCAGCCGTTTGCGGGTTTTGGAAATTGAGTCACTAAAATATACTGTACTTATGGTTATTAATGTAGTCGAAAAATGTAATCTTTCAAAAACAATGAGGAATCTTCCAAACCAGTGGCAATATAATATAATATAATATAATAATATAATGTGCCCACTAAGATGCATGATATAAACCTCATCGCCTTGTTCTAACCCCCTCACTTCCACTGGCTCTGGAGCAACTGGCCTGGCTGCCCATCCACACATAATTTCAGCAAGATTATGTACACAAAGTACTGTACCTGAGAATTGTTGCTGACCCAGTTATTCACAAAACTGGGAAGCTATTCATTATAATTCAAAATAGCATACACGTATCCATTCATCAGTACATTCATTGCTTTTGAGACAGTTTTGATTTTAATTTTCAATTTTGTGTGGCTTTACATAGAAAGAGATAGATGGTTAAGATACCAGAAGGGTATTTGATTCTGCACATGTTGCTGGTTTTCCCAGGATTAGTCCGATTAGCAGCCTGTCTTGCTCATCTATCCATCATCTTAGAGGAATGTTAAGTGCATGCTGGGATGAGATCTGATCATTCCAGTCAGTTTGACTGTGCAATTTCCAGGCACCTTGAATACAGAAATGCACTTGGCCAGTCTGCCACTGTGCATCTTGGCATGTTTAATGTTTCTCTGTTTACTAAAGTGTTAACAAAACTTTGTGTAAACTCTGCTTTTTGTCAGATTTTAATTACAATATATTGCCATAATTAAAAAGGTAGACAGTGCAGCCTAGTGGCTGAAGCATCAGACTGTAACAACACAATGCCAACCACTTTACATAAATACATACAGACCAGCTTCACCCAGTGCAGACCCATCCCAGCAGCATCGGGGACAAGGCAGGGACCAGATCTGTACAGGGAACCCGTCCATCACAGGGTTGAATCCATTTAACCAATTACATTTGTAAATCATTATGAATACAAGCATCAGCTACATGAATAAATGGAAGTATATGTCAAGGGGTGCTGTGGTAGTTAATGCTGCTGCCTCGTAGTTGAAGAGTCCATGTTTCAAATCCCAGTTCATTCTTTTGTCTCTACATACTGCATTTTGCAAAATCCTTTGTCGTCTTTTTGGAGTTTTCTTCAGCTTTTAATCAAAAACATATGCATGTTAAACTAAATGGCAAGTCATAGTTTGACAAATATAAGTAATTGTAAGTGATTTGTGCCTTATCCTATTTTGTTTTTCTGATTTTCAGCCAAAGTTGCTTGGGTGAGCTCTGCTGTACCAATGAGCAGAATTTAACAGATTCATTGAAGACAGAATTTTTTGAAAAACAAATATTTACTCTAGAGTGTAAATAAATGAAAGGTGGTTCAAGTTTGTCCTAGATCAGGGGTCTCCAACTCCGGTCCTGGAGAGCTACTGTGGCTACAGGTTTTCATTCTAACCCTTTTCTTAATTAGTGACCCGATTCTGCTACTTATTAACTCTGTGCCTTAATTGATGCACATCTTAAGACTCAGGCCCCTTAATTATTTATTTTTTCCTAAATTAGCAATATTAAGACACAAAATGAACCAACACATAAACAACAACCTGTGTCCATCACACAATAACTGAAAATAAAGAAAGATGAAGGCTTCAGTAATGTTGATCTGCTCAGGTCCACAAAACATTTTCACAACACTCTTAAAAAAGAAAATCAACAGTTTTGGAAATGTCTGCCATGGCAGAATGAGCACCATGGAATTAAATAACGAGTTCAATTAGGAACAAGAATTGGCTTCAAGTTAAGAAACTGAATGAAGGTTGGAGTTTGAGGCCCCAACTTGGTTGCTCATCTGTTGGCTCACTTCACATTAAATTAATGTTTAGGTGCCGTTTAAGGAAAAAACAATCAATTCAGTGGTCAGAGTCTCCAGAAAAGTCAATTAAAATAAAGGGAAATAGTTAATTAGCAGCTAAAAGTGCTCACTAATTAAGAAAAAGGTTAGAAAGAAAACTTGCAGCCTCAGTAGCTCTCCAAGTCTGGAGTTGGAGACCACTGTCCTAGAGAGATCACTTTTATAATATTCTGTATATAACAGAGTTATACACGGGCTAAATTAGGAGTCAGAGTCTGTTTTTTTGAAGATTGTCTCCCTTTGTTGATCCTCCATATTGTATTGTTAAGGTCGACAGAGACTAGCCAACGTAATCCTGGTTCTACCTTATTAATTCATCATTTATAACGGGTGGAGCTTTGAAAGCCAACCCCATAATATTGGCATGATATTTTCAGTTGCTGTTTTAATTTAGTTATTATTTGAGGTATGAAGTGCTAAAATCCTATGTCAGAGTGTTATTGCTAGATTTCTTTTTTTATTTTATTGATTTTATTAAAATCAAATAACATTCCATAGAAATAATCAAGTTTTACAAAACAAAAAGGTTTGAAAAAAAATCAACTACCTACCACTGAAAAAGAGAGCTAGGCCAGCAGAGTAAGACTTAAAGCTAGTAAAAATAAGAAAGTAGATAAATTAATAAATGAATTAAGATAAATAGAGTATAAGAGGGGAGAGAACCTGCTTCCTCAATTTAAATGATTATTCTAAAATGTTATGATTAGATCCTGCCAGGTTTTGAAAAAGTTTTGTACAGATCCTCTAAGTGCAAATTTGATTTTTTCTAGTTTCAAATAGTATATAACATCAGTTACCCAGATTTCACCTTTGGCTGCACTGGATTATATAATGTGAAGACCAATGGTATTCCTTCTTGGACAAAACATCTTGTCCTATTCTATCAGGCTAAGAGAAATTATTATCCAACCATGAGCTGACCAAGTCTAAGTATTTAAAAGCCAAAGTGATCTCAGTAGATTTTTTTGACCTGAGTGTGTATGGAAACCTGGAATCAAATCCTGCATATTCACAATGTGTGCTAACTTTGCATGTTCTCCACATGTCTCCTTAAGTTTTTCTTCAAGTATTCCAGTTTCCTCCAGATTTGCATGTTCTCCCCATGTCTTTTTATATTTTTCCTTGAGTATTCCAGTTTCCTTCTACATCCTAAAGTCATCAGTATAAAGCTAATTAGTGACTCAAAATCGGCCCTTTTTGAAATATGGGGTTGTGTATGTGAGGTTGCCAGGTGATGGGTTGATTCCTGCTTTACACCTGATGGTATTGGCATCAGTAAAATTTGTTTAGCTAGTGAATTCACAAGAACATCACTGGGAGTTATGGGAAGAGCATGTAAGGCAGAAATCAAAAAGTGCTTTTGAAGACAAAGTTTTTGTGGAATTCAGAAACAAACTCCTGAATCATGTAGTTTAATCAGATACCCTGACAATTTCTAGACAATATCAAATAGGACTTTGAGATAATTCTGCTAAATTATAAGCCTTAATGGACCCAGTGGTTTCCTATCATTCGTAAAAATGTCTTATGTTCTTAATTTAGAATAACAGCCGCCCCCCACCCCCCCAAATCAAAGAGTTGGTCAGACACATTGGGAAAGTAGCTGGCAGACCTTTCTCCTATCAGTGTCTTCAGAGATAATACAGAAAGGGTTAGTCAATTTAGATTTCACTTACAGCATGAAGTTGGCACCAAACATTTTGGCTCATGTCAAGCAGACTCATCTTTACTTTGTTTTTTTGTCTACGGGAAAGACTGGACGTTACATGATATGTATTTAGTGCCCAGTGTTTGTATTGTACTGTCGTCACTAGTCTGTGGGTGATATGCAAGAAAGGAAATCAGATTAGTATGTATTCATAACAAATTTGAACTAGTTATAAACAGACTGTACAGCAGTTATGAAAAAAAGTTGTAAATTGTTAAAGTGATATATTTTTTATACTTTTAACTAGTTCAGCTTACAGATGTATGATGGTTTCAATTCGTTTATGATGTGAGCTCTAGCTCTTTAAATGAGGTGTTCAGTGAGTGACTGGATGGAACAGAACTGACAACCTAATGGTCTGCAGGCCCCTATGCACTTCTAGCATCTGACCACCTCATGGCTGCCTATTAGCGTGTATCACCAAGTAAGAGTCCTTAAAGGACAGAAGCTAAAGTAAGACATGCTATATGTGAGAAGTTCTTTCCATATTTTAGACTGGAAGGAACTAGAAAGGCATTGGACTCCACAGCATCCATTTCTCCACACTTAGACCAGAAAGCACACACCCTAACCTCATGTGGACACCCAGCAGCAGCACGAAACAAAACAGCTGCTTGTGATTGGCTGGCATGCTGTTGTTTTTCGGCGACATGATGTCATGAGATACTCCTTGACCTTTTAGCACAGGATTTGTTATCAGGTCTCAGCGTGCCAAGAGAAACAGACAGGGTTGGGCTCCAGCTGACGTTTCTGCAAATCCCGGCTATATTAAAACTACAAAATATAATTCAATTAGAAGAAGGCGGTGTGAATTTCACTGATGCGACAAACACATTGGAATCCGATATGGATCTGCTGAATTTGGATAGTTTTAAAAACTATTTTCAATACGATACAGTATAAAAAGCAAGGGACTTAGTGAAATATCTGCGGCAGAGATGGATAAACACCAAAAAATACTTTTTTCATCACCAACACCACAATGGCTGTGGTGCTTTGAAAAAACTCTGTTAAGCCAGGAGAAGAAGTCCATTAACCCAATCCAGTCCATTGTGGGAGAGAAATTGTACTGATATAGCATTCACATCTAAAAAAATTAATAGAATAAAGGTAGCACAACTAGAACACCAGAAAAGTAGAAAGGAGGAGGGAAACATTTATCACGTCTTGAGGGACAATAAAACTCTTATCTGCTTGTGGCTTAAAGACACAAAGACTAGTAAGTGTCAGGCAACAGTCAGAGGAAGGCATGGTAGTGAACTTGGTCAAGGGTGATGTGTGACAAAGGGCACTTCACTAGGCTTCTTCAATTCATTCGTCATCACTGGCACTCACACCTTGTTTAACGGGGATGCATGCCCCCATATTTTATATTTCACTAGGGGGACACGCCCCCCTGGCACCTCTGGCCCCCAACCACAGTTGCAGCCAGTGTGCCTCTCGCGTTGTGAAGAGGGGGGCTGAACGTACCCCAAGGAGACACGGTCTTTCCTCCAAAACCCCCTTTTAAACGGTGATACAATCAGAAATAACCTCTTCTTTGCTCAATCAGCTGCTGGCTTGCTGCTGATGGTTTGCTGCTGCTGCCGTGCCACATGACCAGCATCTCACGCGGCACTTCAATCATTTAAAAGTCTGTACAGCATCTGTCCTACTCTTTGTCTTTTTTCACCGGCCACGGGCGTGGTTACATCTCTTGGCACTCTTGGTTAAGTCTTGTCTCGTGGGATGTGAGTTCTTGATATTTTTTAGTTTATAATTTAAACATGGAATAATAATCTGAAAATCTAAGAACATTACATTAAAGTTTGATAAATTCTAAAAATAATGATGCCAAACATATATATTGTGATGGATGTTCGGCGTGTCAGTCTAGCCGGGACGTCCCTCAACTGAAAGAAAGGATGCTAGATGGCAGCTCCCCTGGATCGAAATGGTTCCCCGGATTCCTGCAGGGCAGCATGGGACATGGAGTCCGTTTCTCCAGCCCTGTTGGGAGTTGGGTGGTAGAGGAACGGAGCTGCTGGGAGTGGAGGATTGTGATTATTGTTATTGATTATTGATTTTTTGAGAACTGTGGAATGTGCAGTGCTTTGTGCACTTTATTCAAGAATATTATTAAAGAATCTTCTTGGTGCTTTTAAACGTGTGTACTGGACGTCTGTCTAGTGGGTTCAACGGGGCAACAGCGCCTCTAGCGTTTACAATATGTAGGTTTTAAAATAAGCCCGACTTAAAGCATAACAAAAAACGTCACATAAAAACGTCACATAAAATTGTTGCACAAAACCGTTTTAGGGTTAGGATTTTATATTGTGATATATGGCCAGCCGTTCATCCCGGCCAATACCCCCACGCCGCCAGGTGGAGCCCTCCCTGCAGCATGGAGGTGCCCCGAATACCAGCAGGGAATTATGGACATTGGAGTTTTCCTCTACAGCCCTGCTGGATACCACGGGGGCCACTAGAAGGCGCTGCAGGGAGGAACAGCGACTATTTGCCCTACACCCCGGAAGTACATCCGAGTCATATGGACAAGAGGAATGACGTGCTTCCGGGTTGAAGAAGAAGGACTTTTTATCTGACCCGGAAGTGTTCCTAGTCACGTGGACAGAGAGAGCAAAATAATTCCAGGTCAAGGACTATAAAGGATTGTGGGAAATCCTCAGACGACGAGCTGAGCTAGGTGGAAGGGTGGCAACGTGTCTGGGAGTGGTGGATTTATTGATTAGTGTATTGTGAATTGATTTATGAGTATTGTGGAGAGGAAGGTGCTTTGTGCACTGTTATTAATAATAAAGTCAACTTGTTGGACTTTTACCTGGTGTCTGACGTATTGTCCGAGGGTTCAAGAGGATGAGAGCGCCCTCTATCTGTCACAATATATATAGAGTACTGTAGATTTGCAATTGACAGCAATAATAGTGTTGCCCATGGAATGCTGAAAATGAGACTCTCATTCCTCATTGAGAAATTGAGTTGGGATGCACAAGCTCTTTCTTTCTTCAGGGACCTGGTCATAATATCTGTAGATGAATCTGCATCCAGTCTGGCTTGAAAAATAAGCAGCATCCAGTCCTGAGTGTCATTCAAGTTCATTCAGGTTATCACTTTTGTCCTTTTATAGGTAATGGAGCTGCATATAGTTTTGACTGTAATTAAAAGTGAAAGACACATCTGTTCTGCCTGCGATGGTAATGTCACTGAGTCACTTGTGAAACTAAACATGTCTCCAGATCTTTCTGATTCAAAACTGCAGTTATTCCTGCTTGTAACTGACACTGCATCAGTTATTGTTTTAAACAAAACTGTACCCAGTCCTACTGGATCCAAAACAGTAACCAGCACTGCCGGCTACTAACTGAACGTAAACCTGCATCACAATGATGTCTATGAAAGGACATGATGTCACAATGGGAAACGGCAGTCAGGTGTACTCCCTGGAATTGCTTTCCACGTGTAATAATATTGCAAGGAGGACTGTCTGAACAAGACAGACACATCACAGTCCTGCCTATGACTGAAACTGCATACATTCCTGTCAGTATCCATTGTAGCCATCAAGTGCACTTTTACTAAATCTGAAGGCACAGTCAGTCCTATAACTAACACTTGCACCAGTCCTGGATGAGTCCAGTCCCTGTTATGGCCCACTGTCCATTCTTGCTTCTAATGAAACCACATCTAGTTCTGGCAATGCTAGAAACTACTTGGAGCCAAGTCTGTACACGAACCTGCAGTCTGGCCCTTCTGTAATGAAGCTGTGTCCAACTCTTTCTAACACTGAGATGGCAGTCCGTCCTAACTGAAAATAGCCATGACTGCAGCATAGATTATGATGGACATGGCAGGTTGTAATCTTAGAAACTAAAACTCCTGCAGATCTTTCTGCAATAAAACAACATCCTGTATTGCTTTTTAGGTGAACTGCACCCTGTATGGTCTCACAATGGCTTTACTAAAAGGCAGTACATCAAAGATATAACTGACTTCCCCTTGGAACTGAAACAGCTGTATCCATCTGCAGTTTGTGACCCATCCCTTCAGACTTTATTTAACCCCTGAGGTCAGACATCTAGGGTCCTTTTGGAGTACTTGGAGTCATTTCTTGTACTTTGTTTTTATTTGGGTTAGGTACATCATTTATAAATGGAATAACACAATGTTCTAAAACCTGCATTCATTTCAGAGTCACAAGGGATCTGGGGCCTATCCAAGCGGCATCAGGTAAAAGACAAGGACAATCGGTTCACATGCGCCAGCCATACACGGTCAGTTTTGAGTCATCAATTGACATAACAAACACATCTTTGGGACATGGGAGGACAACTGGAGTACAGAGATGCGAGAGGAACATGCAAGGTGTGATTCAAGCCCAGGACACAATTCTTAACACCGTATTGCTGACTTCCTGATGATGTTACAGTACTTATCATTTATATTTTAGTAACTAACAGTTTCAATACTTAATATTGACAAGGTCTACCCTACCATGTTCTTTTTAATATACTTTTCATTTTTTAAGTTAAAATGGATGTGTGAGTGCCCCAAATAAATGTAATTGAAATCACTTCCAGTCTTGTCAACAATGTGCATTTACTTCATAAGCAATAAATAAATAAAAGACCCAGGCAACATGCACCATGAAGGCATCCAATCCATGTTAGAGCTCTCTGGAGGTCCACCAGGAGGCCTTCTTCTGTGTGACTGGATGTAATGAGCATTAAATGTGCTAGCAAGCCAAAGCCAAAGAGGTGACTTGAATTGTGGTCTATGTCATGATGCTCTTTACATAAATTCTCTAACTGAGTGAGCGAGCGCCTTGCACGCCATCTGTATGATTAACAGCTTCACAGAGAAACAGCATGGAAGGAGCAGCGCTGGCTGCTTCATATGTTTACTCATGGCTTTAGCTTACAATGTTTGTTTTTCTTTTTTCACCCCATTTTCTCAAGATATTGAGCAAATCTCAGGAAAGACATTGTTATATCCGCGCTCTTTAGTGAAAGGCTCAGGGGTCAGGCCAAAGCTCCAGAAGACCTTGACTGAGGCCAGGGTGGGGTGGAAAGGACAGCTCTAAGCAGAATGGTTTTATCTTTTCTGGTAAAGTTTGGAAACTTTCCCTCCCTGTGTTTTTCTCGCTTTCTGTCTTTTCACGATAAGCCGATAGCTTTAGCAATAAAGGCAAAGTGAATGGGGACCTCCGATTGAGCCAAGCAGCGGCGTCCTTTCACAGCCCCAGAGCTCAAGTGCAGTTAAATGCAATATCTAATTCAATCCGTTTTCCCCCAGAAAGCTTTTAGCCACATTTTAGCACACAAAGGCTTCTCTCCTTTTCTTTTGTAGCCTGAGCTTCTATTTAAGAAGGTAAAAAAAAAAAAATCGATAAACTCTTGTGGCTCTCAATCTTTCTCGCCTTGAGAAAAGGTGTTTTTGGGGGGATGTTTTTGTCATTCCTAAGCTTTGCTGACAAATCCTTGACATCATTTGTGGATTGTATCGATAACTTCTTCTGTTGCACTGGAGGACAAATAGAAATCATTTATCTGTCTGGATTTGAGGAGTGGGGGGCGGGTGGATGGGGTGTAGTGAAAGACAAAGGCATCTGCCGGCTGTCCATGACATTGCCAGTTGAACGCATTAGCGGCAGGGTCAGGTTCACAGGTCAGGAGTCAAGCAGGCTGTCATCTATTCCTCTGCTGAGACAGTGGATAGGAAAGGCGAAGCGTTACCGCTCACCTGCATGGAGTTGACAATGGGAGTCTTGCCTGGCCATTAACTCGAGAAACCCAGCTGGTAATGCGTAGGCCATAATCCATCTGATTGCAGTGCACCATGTTAATGGCAGGTGTGTGACATGGGGCTACCGTATGTTCATCTCTTGGGTGCGGCCATTCTGGGTTCTCAGCAAAAGGAGCTTCAAGTACTGACAAGGGCAGGAAGAGGCTGTGCTGAGGGATGGGGGAGTTCTCACATACACATTTGACAGGGCGGACTGTGTGTGAGTGACTGGCAGTAATGGGGTGCTGAGTGGGAGTCTGAGAGTGATAAGGGGCTGTGCAGACATGGGATGGTGTATTTTTAATAAGAAGTAGGTGGGTGAGAGTAGGGAGCCGAGTAGCTACAAAATGTGAATGGCAGGGATGGGGTGCTGCTCGCTATGCTGTTTGGTGCATTGATGAGAAACAGGGAAGAACTGTTGTATTGCAGAGAAATCTGCATCTGCTAAGTTGCTGTGTATGAGTATAAAACTGGGCTCTGGTTTGTGACTCTGATCATAATCTGAACGTCTGGAGGTGCAGTGCCAAAGTCTATTGACAGTATGGTGCTTGTAACTTGGGATGCAGGGCTCTGGACTGAGTTTGGATTGCTTTGAGAGTCCCTGTTCTTGCTCAAACTTATGTGGCTCTGTGAAAAGATTCAGCTTGTTTTCTTTACTGGAAATTTAAAGAATTTACCCTTGTTTAAGTTGTTATGGCAGAAAGACTATGGTGTCTTGGTCACCAAGCAGTCATCTATGCCTTCTATTCACTCTTCTAATAAAAGACCCTTGGCAAATTGTACTAGAATTTGTGCTGGACAGTTCTCAGTGAGGAAGGTTTATTTTAAGAATCTATTTTCAGAAACCAAAGCTGGATTAGCTATGTGTGTAGACAGCCTGTCCTGATGTCGCCTTGACATTTGTCCCATTGCAGTATTGATAATCATTTCTTCTTTTTAACTGTATTCAGACTTCGGTACACTTTCTGCTTTTTCAGAGCAGTGGATTTTCGTTAGTACGTGCTACAAGAAATAGGTTCATATGACATGAAAAGATTGATCATGCTAAGTGAGAAGTGCCATTGACGAAATCCAGGAGAATCTTGTTAATTTCAGAGCTTCTGAAGAAGCCGGAGAGGTACTTGTTTAGTCTATGGCAGGATAGAAATTTCTCTGGAAATGATGAACCTCAGAAGGGTGGCACGGTGGCGCAGCGGGTTCTCCCTGCGTGGAGTATGCATGTTCTCCCCGTGTCTGCGTGGGTTTCCTCCGGGTGCTCCGGTTTCCTCCCACAGTCCAAAGACATGTAGGTCAGGTGCTTTGGGGATTCTAAATTGTCCCTAGTGTGTGCTTGGTGTCTGGGTGTGTGTGTGTATGTGCCTGCAGTGGGCTGGCGCCCTGCCTCGGGTTTGTTTCCCGCCTTGCAACCTGTGTTGGCTGGGATTGGTTCCAGCAGACCCCTGTGATCCTGTCCTAACCCTTGTAGTTAGGATATAGCGGGTTGGATAATGGATGGATGAATGAACCTCAGAGGAATACCTGGAGTGTCTCACAATCAAAAGCCTCATCTAGTTCTAAAGGTCTGTGGGAGTAGCCATGATAGCATTATTCAGTTGTGAACATCCAGGCGACAAATGTCTTGTTAAATGCTAATGGGGATATCGGCTGGAGCTGTGTTCCTGAAAACAGCCAGAATGGTCACAGTTAGTTTATTGTTTAGTTGTGAATAACCCCTGGATTTGTGTCTTAATTCTAAGAATATGAGAAAGGGAGGAAGCTCTTGGACTTCAATGTCTCATAACATAACTCTCTGTCTTCTCCCCAGAAAGTGCATCAAAGACCGGTTTGGGTTTCTCTACTCCCTCTATATTCAATTCCAACCACCCTCCTATATCTTCTCACAGTTTCATTTACCTCATCAATGAAAATAACACCCAGATCCTCATTTTCGTCTTTCATTGCATAAGCTTCAGCTCACATTATATATTTTCTTTCTGTGTGAACTTTATCCAAACCTGCTATCTTCTACCTACGGGACACCTTTTGAAGACCCACATTTTTACAAAGTACCTCAAGACTGTTTAGGCTTTTAATCCTTCTTTTTTTACAGGTTACTCTTATCCTAATAATGTTATATTTACAACACCAGTATTCGCATTCTTTCTAAGTTTCCAGAACTGGACAGCTATTGACATGGCAAAGGTTGAAGCAGTGAGTATTACGTGTAAGAAAAGAAATTCCACAACATAAGTTATTTCTTTTTCAAACTTTTAGCACAATTCAAAGTAAAAACAAGTCACGAAAAGAGGGGAAAAGTTTATAAGACACAAATAAAGGCTGCACCTTGGTGACATTTCAGTTAGATTAGATTAGATAAAGGTTATTAATCTCATGGGGAAATTCAGATGCATTAGCAGCAGAAACATAAAAACATAAAAAAGCAAGGATACAGACTCACAGGGTGGATAACAGAGCCCATCAATCAATCAGTTGATAAGTAAATAAACAAATAAAAATAAACTTAATGAGTACATCACATTGAATTTCCTGATTGCAGTGGTCAAAAAAAGACCCCAGATGCTTTTCTTAGCCCACCGTGGTGGAATGAGCCTGTGGCTAACAGTGTTCCAAAGAGAGCACCTCCTGGAAGGTTTGGAGGGGATTTTTCATGATGGCACCCAATTTTGCCATCATCCTGTTTTCCACTGCAGCTTCCAGGGTGTCCACGGTTTGCCCTGTAATGGAGGAAGGTTTCTTGATAAGATCAGGCATTGTGCTTCTTTTGTACTCAAGTTGCTTTCCCAGGAGACTGCAGTGTAAAATATCACATTGACTTCTATGGACTGGTAGAACATTTCCATCAGCTTGCTGCACACATCAAAAGACCTGCGTCTTAGCAAGTACAGTCTGCTCGGACCCTTCTTGTACAGCGCCATTGTGTTGTCAGACCAGTCCACTTTATTGTTTGTGTAAACCCCAGGTACTTGTATCTCTGCACCAGTTCCATGTCCTCTCCCTGAATGGAAACTGATCTCAGAAGCTTCTTGATGCACCAGAAATTCATCACTAACTCTTTTGTCCTGCTGATGTTAAGTTACAGGTTGTTTTGCCTGCGCCATAAGACAAAGTCCTCCACAACCTTCCTGAATTCTGACTCGTCTCAGTTATTTACGCAGCCTACTGTATGATGGATGAGCGTTCTGAAAATTTTCCGTAGATGGCAAGCACTGGCATTGTGCTGGAAGTCTGTTGTGTAGACGGTAAAACAAGAAGTGAGACAGTAGGATCCCCTGAGGTGGTCCAGCATTACACACCACCCTTTCTGACACACAGTCTCTCAGCCTCACACTAAAACTACTATACTATAGATACGTTCATTTAGCATTTAAATGCCTAACAATAGCAGTAGGCAAGTTGCAGCACTAAATGTTTCAGATTAGGACAAATTCCAAACTTCCAAATGCATTTTAGGAATACTTCAAAGGATCTCAATAACTGCTGTAGACTAATAAACCTTCAATCTTTATCAAGACATGACAATTATGAGTCTTCATGAAGAAGGCCAGCATGGTATTAGTAGACACTTACTGCATTATAAGGAGACTGGGAAACAGTTCCTAGTGTCTGAGAATATCTTGAATGATTTCAGTTAATGTGGAAGACTCCCAACGCTTCATTCAGCACTCAGTATATACGGAAGAATATGAAGGACTTCATTTACTGCTGAATGTCTGAGGAGAAGGCTCAGAGAACCTAAATTGCTTCTGAATACTTTAGAGGAAAACTCGGAAAAAAAATTCTGAATTTAGGGGCTGAGAAATATTTTGAAGAGTTTCAATTAGTTCTGAAGTCTAATGAAAATTCATTCAGCTCTCATTATCTGGACAACATTATGACAGGCCCCCATTTGGCGCTGAAAGCTTCAGTAGGATTTCGAAACTATTATTCTTTATTTAGTGTCTTAAGAATGTTTATAATATTTTCAATGAGTGCTTAAGAGGCATAAGGCTTCATTGAATATGCATTACTTGGGAAAAATTATGAAGGGCCTTGTCTAGTAATGGATGCTTGTATGGAAGATGCAGGCCTTATGCTGTGCTGAATGCTTCAATGTTAGACCAGTACAATAATTATGCATTCAGTGACTGAGGTACAGTTTGATGCATTTCATTGAGAGCCAAAGACTTGTATAGCTTTGTTTTTTGCCAACTGTCCGAGGGTGATTGTGAAGGACCTCATTTATTGCTGAATATCTGAAAGGAAAACAGAGGAGCACGTAATGCAGTTCCCTCGGGACAAAGAGTGAAAAATTATGACTCCAGTTTCTGAGGAATACGTTGCAGAATTTCATTTAGTGGTGAAAACTAAAAAAGTTAGGCCCAGTACACGATACCTTTGGTTGCTTTTTGAGGGAAATAAAGCAGTGCTGAATGTCTGTGAGGACTTCAGTGGCAGATTTGGAAACAATTGTTTTGAATTCAGCATCTCATGAATGATTTCAATTGGCAAAGTCTCATAAGGCTTTATTTAAAAGTGCCTTTTTTAGTATGTCTGTGAAGGGAGATGAGAAGGGAGCCATTTTGTGCTGAATTCATCAGTGGTGGACTTAGAAGAATAATTCTGAATTTAGTGGGTAACCAATATATTTTAGATTTTTATTTTGTGCAGAAGACTAATAAAACTTAATTCCTTACTCGTCCAGGGAAGATTATGAATAACATCATTTAGTGCTGAATGTCTGAGTGGAAGACTCAGAGGGCCCAAAACAGTGCTGAGGAAGACTTGGAAAAATGATGAACTTGGTATCAGTGGAATACTTGAAAGCATTTCAATTAGCGCTGAAGACTAGTATGACTTCCCTCAGTACTCACTAAATAGAAGATTATCAAGGATACCATTTAGATGCAGAATGACTGTAAGGAAGATTTTTTAATTCGTCATTTAGTGCTCAGACTATTGAAAATTCTTTGAAGGAATGGATGCTCACAAGCAAAACTGAGTGAGCTCTGATCAATTTAAAATGCTTCAGAGGAGTATTTGCTTGTGATCGGTACTCATGAATGGAGAAACATTATACTGGATCTCATTTAATGATGACTCCCACTGAAGAAAAATAAGAGAGTTATTTATTCATTTTTGGATACCTAAAAACATCTAAGTGGGTTGCAGTGTCTGGCTGAAAAAAGTTAGGAAATGACAGCTAATATTTGGAGTATGAAGAAGACTGTCATAGCTAGGATGGTCTTTCTCACTACAGAAGACTTCAGTCAGTTCTGAGCATCTCTGAAGAACGCTGCTTTTCACAATCCTAGAAGACTAAGAGTGTAGCAGTACAGAGCTAAGTAAATGGATTAGTCTGTGAACATTCTCAGCTAGCTTTTTGTGTCTACGAGGAAGATGAGTAGAACCCTAATCAGTGCCCAGTGCCTCTTAGGAAGAATGTACAGATGTACAGGAAGAATGTACAGATGTACTAGCAAAAGACAGGAGGATCCAAGATTGTGCTAAATGTTCATGAGGGGTGCTTAGCTGTGCAGTGATGTGGAGTTACAGGTTCTTTTACCTCTGAAGAAGAAGATGACCTTTAAGGCCACATTCAGTTGAGATATTCAAAGAAAGATGATAGATTTACAGCCACACTACAAAGCAGAGATCCAGAGAAACATGTCTCTATCCAAAGAGTGTTTTCACAGAAACAAGGGAATATAAGTAGAGAAAAGAACAGGAGGGAGCTCTTAGCCACCTTAGCCACCTGAGGCTAAACCCTAACATGAGGGCAGTAGAAAACAAGGTGAGAGAGAATTTCAGAGGCAGACAGCCAAGGACAGCAACAAGGTCAGGTGGATGCGGCTTGCTCTCGGCAGCCGGTGTCAGGGATGCAAACCTATTTCTCCACACTATTGTTGTGCGTATCCTCCTGTGCTTCCAACTTCATTTCCACTTCAATTTTTATCAACCTTCTGCGCGCCTCTCAAGGAGATACGATACAGGCACTGACACGAATTAGCCCCAAGATTGACTGATACTGCCGCGCCCGGAGAGAGCTGGCCAGGAGCGCCTTTCGCTGCCTTCCCTCTCTTCTTTTCTCCCTCGATGCCTTGCTGTCAGTCACCTGTCAAGGCGACATCAGCCCCCCCTTCAGCTTGACGGACAGGCACGGATGTCTTTTGATGGAGTAATTTGCTCCAAATTTACGAAACACAAAGCATCAAAGATGGCAGCGAGGTCAGACTGGCAGTGATTGCATAGCGCATCGCATTGAGAGGTTGATTTCAATTCGTCACAGGGATGTCAGGCCACACGGCATCCCTGTATTGCATTTTCCAGAATTAGTTAGAAATACCCCCTGGGCAACAAAAAGAAACTTTCTAGGCAAGCATCTGTATGATTACAGGGAGCAGCCACCCCTATGAAAAAATGTGTGCCATTTTTCAAAAGAAAGGGTTCAGACTTAATAGATAGTAGAACTCCTTGTTTCGCTTTGTCAATGTGAAATCTTCACTGTCCTGCTTACTTCTCCATTTAAGGAGGTTAGCATCTACCCTGCTATCATCCATCGTCAATCAAATATAACTTCTTCCTTGGCAAACGCCACTGTAATATGTGTCTCTAATGTCTGGCCTTGTTTATGGCGGACTGTGTTTAGTTTGACTCACTTGGCAAATTCTAAGCCAGTGGAGGACCGTGTTGACTGAACTGTCCACTTTTATCACTCTCTTTTTAACAAAATTATTACCTCAGGGAGACTGTATACCTACTCTACTGTTGTCTTTAACAAATAGGTCTATGAATGTCATGATCCTTTCATTTTTCCTGAGTGGATTACATTTTTTTCTGGCAGTTCTGCTTTTTAAGGTCAGAGAACAAGTATATTAGTTTCACCTTTTTTCCTACTGTAAAAAAGTTAATTATTATTGTATTTTTGGTTACCATGCTGCCATCTTCTTTTCCTGTGGGCACCACCACTTTGTGATTTGTTGCTATGACACAGCGAGTCATAGACGGTGCCGTGGTATTCATTCATCGCTCATTGTGATGTCATTAATGTAAAACTTTATAAGCCAGTGCTGCTTGGGGAATGATGTCCAAGTTTATGGGTATTCTATTCTCCCAAAAAAGAATGGGAAAATCGTTTTTATGTGTGGATCTACTGCTCTCTTTATCATTAGCCGAGTCAGAAGTGGAATTTTATTTTCTGTTTTTTATTTTTATAATATTTATAGCCTCCTTGACCTTCTGTTAAAACAAAGTTTCCCCTTGGTGCAGAGAAAGTACTATCTATCTATCCATCCATCTACAGACCATCTTTCAGTTCTTCCTTCCATTCTGTCTTTGTGAATTGGATTTTATTGCACATTAAGTTTTCCCTTTCTGGTTTTCTAGTTCCTGGTTGCATATACATTTTGTAATAATTTTCCTTGGCCTTTTGGTCTGTCACCTTCCATCTTATGGCAGGGCACTGATTAGTCTCTCAAAGTCTGCCCATGCAGTCCACCTTAGCAAACCAAAATTACTGCTTGTTCTTATAGAAAAGGACACACTGTGATGTCCTCCTTCATAGTCTTATGATAGTATAAGTCAGAGTTCAAACTGCAGTCATGTAGGACAATGCCCACTATATGGTGATTGACAGATGTCTGAAGACTTTTATTAATTACATCCATTGTATAGTAAGAAATGAGTATCTCATGTGGCTGGAAGTGTAGAAGAAATTGAAAAAAACTTGTGGTAGATTTATGCCAGGTTATTTGAACTGGTCAACCTTGGTTCTACAAGATGCATATCTTACACACTCTTCTTAATCTCTATATCCTCTGTTGAGTCCAGAAAGAAGCATGTGCAGCCTAATTCCACAGTCATTAGACTAAAAAGGGGGACAGATTTCTGGTTATCAGAGGAGAAGAGTCAAGATGGCTTTCACTGGGAAAGAAATGGACTGGCACATCAATGGGTTCACTCTCTCCTGTGTTTTTTTTTAATATGTAATCAGAATTCATTTCACCCACCATATATGTGGCATATATAACTACGAGACTCATGACAGATTACATGTGTGAGAAGTGGAGGGAGGTCAACTGAAATTTCTCTTCCCATTCTTGGAGGCCATCTGTGTTACTTTTGAACGTCTTGAGTCATCTACTTTACAATAGCAAAGTGGAGTTAAGTGACAGATGAGTACACTCACACTTTTGCATTGGGACCACATGTTCTGAAATGTTTTCTTTATGTTAGAATGGAAATGAGTATGCAGTGATTGGATTTGGTTTTAACTCCCCTCGAGTGTAGGCTGATATCACGTTGAGTCAGTCTAATCGGTACAGTGCTGATGGTTCAGTTTAACCTTGTGTCCCAATCCACTAGTCTTCACACCTTGACAATGATTCAGTGTAGCTTTTTGGAGAAACATGTCAAGTCAGTGTTCATCTGAGAGCCACGTTTTAATTTCACACTTTTTAGCTGTCCCTATGTTCATCCTTCACTAGTGCAGATCTCAAAGGTATGAAGGTTTATATCAAATGAATGTGGGTAGCATGGTGGTGCAGTGGCTATTGCTGTTGCCACACAAGTCCTGGGTACAAATTCTGTACCTGGTTGCCTCCTGTGCAGAGTTTGCATGGACATGCCTGGTCTTGGAACTCTGGTTGTTCCCACATTCCTGTAGATGTGCAAGTTAGGTTGACTTATGATTACAAATTGGCTGAATGTTGGGAGTATTTGAGAGAGGGACCATAGGGTGGACTGCGTGGATGGTTCTTGCTTTGTACTTGATACTGCCAGCATAGTTTCCAGCCTCCATGACTCTGATGTGGCCTAAGCGAATCTAAGAATGCTATGTTACTTGTACATTTTAACTGAGGTTGTGTACTGTACCTGCTTTTTCAGGGTTAGTAGCCCTTTTCCTCCATCCACATTGTTGTGCTATTGCTAATTAATCACATCTAAGCATGTTTTTTTGTAATATTAACTGATTTGGTCTTCAAGATGGACACTTTCCCAGGGTTTCAGACCATAGGTTCAAAGTAAGAAGGAACACAGACTAACAATGAAATAATGAACGTAATTTGGAGAATAAGAATAAAGAGAAAGAGGCATAATAGCTGCAGAGAGCTGGCCCACGCAAGTGAGTAAATTTGAGTGAAGCCGTGCGATGTGACATCATTTACTCAGAAATCCTTAATTTGTCAGCATTAATATTTCAGCCCTAACGCTGCCTGTCACTGGCTGCCAGAGATGACTGATCAATCTGCAAGAACGGCCCGTGCTAATTTATTGAATATTTATGTGCCGTGTCATCGGCAGGAAGCAGAGCAAATTTATTTCACTCACTTTGCGTTCCGGTTGAGGACATTTCTTTCTAATCAGTGTTAAAAAGAAGAAGAGGAAGAGGAGGAAGAGGTCGAGAAATGAAGTGAGAGAGAGAAGAAAAAACTGGAATAATAATAACCATTTAGCAGATTACAGCAGAGATATTTATTTTTTTTATTTTGCACTTGATGTTCATACAGTTGCTTGGGATTTTGTGCAGACCTGTCCACCATCCTGTCTCAAACCAGACTGACCACAGCAGCAAACAATTTTCTATTGTGTGGAATAGCAAGTACAAGGGTAGGCTTCAAAAAAAAAAAAAAAAAAAAAAGAGCCTTAGCGTTATGGAGAAAAATGGCTGTCATTAAAATCCCAGCAAGCAGTGGGCACAATGCAGGAACCAGCCCTCTACAAAGTACACATAAATACATATATATATGCTTCACTCTCATCGGCTGAGGTGGAGGAACCAGTCCACCAGGCAGAATATCCAAGTGCTGTGAGGTGACAACACTGAAAATTGCGCCATTCTGATTTATTCAAGTCTAAATCTTATGTTCCTCGTTTTCACATGAGCAGCAACTGGTAGTCAGTCCATTTTGGGTGCCATGTGGCACATGTTTGCTCGCATTCACGCCAGGACAAGCTAGAGCTAGCAATGGACCTGATCATGTATTTGAGGATGGAAAGAAAGAGTTGCTACAACAATCCAGTTTGTAACTAACTATGGTCAATGTGCCGTGAGATGGATACACTGCCTACTACACCACTGGATCATCAATCTGCCCAAAAATTAAAATAAACAAAATAAAGTTCTACAATCTTCAGCATCTATTGTCATTATAATGTATCTAGCCAGCCATTTGTTTTCATACCTTCTTAATAGAATTCAAAGTTGTAAGAGGCCATAGGCTGTCCCAGCAGCATCAGCCAAATGGCAGAAAGTGACTATGGATGGGGTGCCAGTCCATCACTGGGCCACTTCAGAACCACACTTAGAATTGCAAATCTTTGGCATGGGACAGAAAGACTGGACAACTTGGATGGCAGGTTTACAAAGACAACCGTGCAAACTCCACACAAACAGGTAGTTTCCAGTATTGTTCATCTAGTACAATAAATCACATTGTCAAACACAAAACATTTTAATGCAAATCCAAATACAGAAGTAAAAGTGTGAATACTGCTAATACTGAGAGACATCTGAGCTCCCCATTACCCAGTATTGCCTAATATTATTTGAAGTTACTTAATGAAAATAACAGAGCCAAACTAGTATTAATAGTAGTAATAATAATAATAATTATTATTATTATTTTTATTATTATTTTTGTTATTATTATTATAGAATTTATTAGAATCAGTGGTTAACACCACTAACTCCGGCAAGCAGTTCAGAACCATTGTTTGCATCATTACATTCAAGGACAGTTTTTGTTCGCAAGTTATAAAGGCCATTGTGACAGCTAACAGTACTGACAACAGCATAAACATACCTGACATGTTGGTTATATTTATCTATAATCTGATTTTGTATTTAATTCATGGTTTGTTGTTGATCTACTGTCACTAGTCTGAAGGTTGGTGTTTCACTGTAACGTGTACAAAAGGCACTAAAGTTGAACCTGCGCTCACATCACAAGGAGCCTAAGTTCAATTCAGAGCATGCTACAGTTTATATGGCGCTAGTTTGTCTCCTAGTGTTTGGGTAGGTTAACTATTGATTCTGACTTAAATGGTTATAAACAAGTGTGATCGTGTCCTGGGATTGTTTGGCCTTCCATGCAGGATTGATTCCAAGTGCTGCTGGGATATTTCTCATGAAGCTCTATCAAGTGAAAAGCAAATTAAAAAAATGAACAAAAGATTAGAGCACAATTGCTACTATTATGATGATAATTAATAATGTACTGCATGATAGCCAAAACTTTTCCAATGTAGGATGGTAGGGGAACAAAGCATATCTTGATTGCATGAGGAAAAGAGAATATAAGAAGTCAATAAAAGATGGCAAGTCTGTTTTATTAAAATAGTGAAGTAGTCATCATAAACTGTACAGGTAAACAGAATAACATTAACAATGCAAAATGACATGTTATCTTAGTACAATAACCAACAATACTAATTAAAAATAGTGTAAAATGCCCTCAATAAAATTCATACATCCATCCATCTATATATCATTTGTTATTAACTCCTCCTTTACAGGATCACAGGAAGCCAGAACCTATTCAAGCGTCATGCAGGAACCAGCCATGAATGATCCAATTCACATCCCATTCTAGATTCCCAGAAAAGGCCAATGACTAGTTGGATCATGCAAGGTACCAACAGATATCCATTGATTTCCTCAACCAGCTATACTTTTTTTGCCAAAAAAAACAGAAACTCTTCACAGATGGGAAGGAACATCCAACACCAAGCCAACACAAACACCATGTGAACTTATACCACATTAGTCACTAGTTAACCTAACCACACGTCTTAGCTCTAAAACAGACAATTCGCAGTTATGAAAGCATTTATGGTAGCTCTGTTCTAGTCTGACGACAGCATCGTTGGAGTTTACCTATGTTTATATTATTTACTCCACTGGGTTGCCGCCACTCAAAAAGTAAACAAGCATCACTGCATATGATGTCTGCTGCATTTTTACGGGCTAAATTAAAATTTAGGGTTGTAAATAAGAAGTGGACTTCGTGTGGAATGGTCACCCTGTGTTAGTAATTTGATTTACAGGAATCCATAAAATTGTACAGGCAATTAACTCAAGCAAAAACAAAAAATGTGAAAAACTAATGTTCTGTTTAATAACTTTGTCAACTAGTAGAAAACAATTCTGCAAGGGAAGCGGCAGAACCTGAATGAAGTGAAACTGCTTTCAGTAGGATGTGGATGAGTAACTGATTTCTGTAGAATCTTCAGGTCAGTGGTGAATTCTCATGGTCAGTCTTGTGTAAGACCATTTGAGGTCTGGTATGGTTTTAGTTGCTCTTGTGGTGCATAAGAGCTCTAACCCAGTATGATCTGATAGGGTTGGGTTCCTGTAGGACCTCCTGGTCAGCTGCATCTCATAGTATATCCAGTGTAGACAAGAAGTGTGGCATAATTGAAAGTCTGTTAGGTCACTGTCGAATTCCTTCATGATTGAACTGCTCAGTCAGAGTCAGTGCTAGGTTATCTTGATCTCTAGGCCTAGCTTATTAGTGTGCCAACCGACTGTTCAGTAGCTGACCCATGTGGCTGGGTCAAACCACAACCTTAGGCAAATGCCTATTTCACCTTAATGGTGGTGCCAGCCCTATGCTCAGTAGCATTATTGGTGAGCTAATGAAGATGGCTATATAGGTTGGGATTTTGAAGGACCTTCTGGTCAACTGGATTTCATAGTAATATCACTGCAGAAGAACAATTACAGTATAACTAAAAGCTTCTTCAGTCATTGCTGGGTTCCTCTGTCTGGATGCATCCATTGAGATATTAGATAGCTCATCCAATCAATGCGAGTATGTGGACAAATTCTTGAAGGACCTCACATTCAGAAGGGTCTAATAGTTAGGGGTCATATTTACAACACATGCAGTCCTGGATAATGTTACTGGCTGGTGGGGAGTATTAGTGCTTTAGACTTATGAGGGGAATTTTTGAACCTTTTGGATAGTAAGATTCCAAGGTCACTTGATTGTAGCTACGATCTGCTCATTTTGGTTTCCTACAGTATCATATTTGCATTGCATAATAAAGTTCTTAAAAATCAGGAGGAGCCTGTGTTTGGTTTTTGCATTGCTTCTCCTGGAGGGGTATCACTTTCACAAAAATGTAGAAAAGTGGACTACACAGTTCATATCCAAAGGATATGAACACTAGACTGACAGACACCTCTAAACTAAGTGTTCAGTGCAATGGACTGGTGCTCCCATATCCAAGACTGGATGCTGCCTTGCACCCAAGCACTCAGATTGGCTCAATAATGGAAAAAAAGAGTTTAGAAAATAGAAGAAACTCTATTGGATTTTTGCAGGTGTGGGACTAGATTTATGAAGACTTGGGGGGTGGGGGGAATGTTATATGTTTGACCGCTGCCTGCTTTTTTTAGGACCCCTCTGTTGTGTACTCTGTAGGCTCCACGAGGTGATAGACAATTTGGTCCTGCGAGCCCAGGCAGCAATCGCTTTCCCCTCCACACCCACCGTATTAGCCCCTTGAATACTCTCATTATACCGTCACTAATTACAAATTCTCAAGTCGGTGCCAAGCATTAAAAAAAGACAGTGCACAGAGCATATGGCATAATATCCTATTAATGAACACTCTAAATTCAAACTCAGGTCAGCTGCTCATTTCTTGTTCATGTCACCGAAGCAAAGGGAAAAAAAGTGACCTTCTTTTAAAATGCACAGACTGATTTAAAGGGAATGACGCCTCAGGCAAGCCCATTGTTTTACTTGTTTAATTTTTCCAACAATTATTGATATAATATTGTGATGGTGCGCGGAGGCTTATTTTAAGGTGAAAATGTTAAGGTTCCTCTTGATAATTTTTCTGATTAAGCTGATGTGTGTGTCTCTCTCTTTCTCTCTCTATCTTTCTCCCCTGAGGATTGCTAGACTATTTGCATTTTCTGTCACAATATGAAAAACAACTTTGGATGATCCCCTTTCCCCTCGTCTGCTGCATCTCAATGCAGAGTGTCAAACGACGGCGAGCTGATTTTGTACGTGCGCCCGTGTGTGGCTGCGTGTGTGTGTGTGTTTTTATTCTGAGAAGCTGTGGCAGCACTCCCGGAGCAAGGTTTAGCATTTAGGCTGATTGTCTCTGACTACCCTGGGTGCCATCAGCGTGGCTGCTTTCACAGACACATTTTACAAGTTAATCTGATGATTTGACCCTGTCGCGTACTGTATATGTCTTTCCTTGAGAAGCACTTTGGGTGGGCCATTGCCGCGCACAGACGCAGAGCACTGGCAATCAGGGGGTCAGCGAGGGAACATTGATTCCCTTCAAATTGGCTGCTGTTAAAAGGCACGCCAAAGTTTGCAGAGAGTGAGGGGTGGAAATGAACTTGTAAGGAAAAAGAACTTCTACTTTGCTTCAAGGCAAATGATATGCAAGGAAGGGAACATTGGAGGGAAGACCCAGTGTGTGTCCCAAATAACTGCTTCTCCTGTTATATGGGTCTTTCTAAAAGCCGCCCCATTCAAAGTGTCCACTTCCTAGTGTGCTCCTTCCCCATTCACAAATTGTCCTTTTATTGAGTGGCTCAGTCCAAACATTGCATTTCTTATATCGCTACATCCCGCTTGACTATATTGTGCCTAACCTGGGTTCACATTCTGTGTAAAGGGCTGAAGTGTAAAGACCACTTTCCACAGTGTGCATTTCTTAATGTTTAGTGGCCTGTCTAAATGATATCCTACCCTGGTGCCTAAGAGTAGCTTTGGTCAACATAATGGGTGTTTCAGTCTAAAGTGAACATTTCATATAGTGGCATGTCACAAATCACTAAATTGCACCCAACCTTGACACCCTGTGAATTCTACCATCACAATGGCTATCAACGAAAAGGTGTGTAATTCGTGATACTCTGTATCCTGTCCATTTCATTAACTTGTACTCTAAGAAGAGTTGCAGTCATCATAATGGGTGTTTCAGTCCCAAATTAACATTTCAGATTAGATTAGATTAGGGAAATTCAGAATATATATATATATATATATATCCATATATACCACTGTGTCACAATTCATAAAACTGAACCTGACCTGAGTCTCTCTGAATGCAGTTATATTAATGATGCCATTGTCTAAACTGCACAATTCATGATTCACTATAAACTATATAGACCACTAATTTGGACAATAGGTCCTTTTTTGGAGTTGAAGTCATTACAATGAGTGAACCAATTAGACATTTCATATTGTGGTATGTCCCATTTCAGTAGTGTGTACCTCTTGATGATGCATTTTGTACACCCCCAGAACCAGGACGGTAAAAATTGTCATGGATGCCTCAACCCAAAGTGTACAGTTTCCTGTTCAGAGCTGCTTACAATTTAACATGACTCTTGTATGGGGCCACCCAAATGGACATTCCCACAGTGTCCATCTTTTGCACGTTCATACGTGTAAGTCTTTATCTTATGGTGTTCCCATTATACGTCTTCCCTGTGTTCGGCATCCATTTTCAGAGCCCATTATTTGCTTTTCAGGGTGGCAGGGAATCACAGCTTAACCTGACAATATCATTTGTAAGTTAAGAACCAGCTCTAGAAAAGATGCCAGTCAATATGAGGGGACAGTACAGATCTAACAGATCTATAGACATTCATACAGGGCCATTTTAGATTTGTATGTGTGGAATGTGGGAGAAACTGGAGTACACTGAGAATCAGACATGGGGAGAATGTGTCAAATCTGTACAGACATTCTTATGTATGTCTGGAGCTGTGGGTCAGTTATGCTAAACACTACCTGAGTCAAAATTATGTTAA
>JANRMT010062814.1:89507971-89520126 GCA_026402145.1 Polypterus bichir lapradei | reverse complement strand
CTCTCTCTCTCTCTGTGTAATTAGGCTTCTCTCTGTTCTTCAGGGTAACAGGCACACACTGACTGTATCCTGGCGCACTTGCCATCTTAAGAAGTGTCCATCTGGCATTTCACAGTGTTTATCCAAGTTTCTTTTACCATCCGTCATGTAGTCTGTTAGTTAAAGTTAGCACATGGGAAAACTGAACATTATAAAGTTGACCAAATAAATTCACATGTGCAAGCATTTCCCTTGTCATTTTCCTAACTCCAGCTGTCCATCACTGAAACTGTTTAATGCTGTTCAGGGTCACTTGGCTTATCTGACAGTATCAGGCTCAAGGCATGGACCAGCCCTTGATGGGATGCCAGTTCATTGCAGAGTGTACACACTCAAACATTCACATTTACTTACCTGTAATTGGAGGCCACTTCAGAGGTGCCAGTTGTTCTCACATACAAGTCATTGGAATGTAGGAGGCAAACCATAGTTACAGGTGAAAATCCCACACAGACATGAGGAGGTAATGAAAATGCCACACAGACAATGTGTGGCACTGTGAGGCAGCAGTACTAACCACTGTGCCTCCCAGCGTAACTTGTCCTCTCATAACATAAGCATTTTTCGACCTCAGAGTTATGTGACATTAGAGTGTAGAAATCCTTTGCTTGAGACCTCCTTTCTGCTAGTTCAGAAATATAAAGTACTTCCGTCAGGAGGCCTTGCTTTGTAATTGCCATAATCAGGTCCATTATGTCTCCAAAATATTTCACTTTTTTGCCAGCTGTTTAATTAGATATTTACAAATGCTGCATACTTGCCTTGGCATCTCACTGTGACATTAAGTACCCTTGCCTGTGTCTAATGACACAAAATGTCCCAAATGATGGTGTTTTTTGGGTCACTCCCTCTACATTAACGAATATTTTTATCCATAATTTAGAAAGCTGTCTAAGAGAATTCACTGTCAGAAGTGAACTAAGCATTGAATTGAGCTTTTGAGGAAAGTCAACCTAACTGCCTGAACTACTAGTTGGTCTGTGCCCTGTTTTGACTGCTTTATCCATGTTTATCTGAAGAAGAGTACAAGTTTTCGTTTGCTTTTCTATGTCTAATGCATAACCAAATTCTGTATGTGTGGCAGTCAAATCTCTGAGCCTGTCCTAATGCCCTCATAATGGGAAAACCAGATCCAAAAATACCTTAGGGATCATGGAATTGGCTGATGACCCTCGGATGCTGGCCAGTGATATCATCCTTTTGGACCTTTGAAACCCAGACAGCATAAAGTGGAGTAAAGTTTCCATGGCATAGTTAAACTAACAAGTAATAATCCAGTTTAAGAAAAAAGAGAGGAGAGTGTACTGGTAACCCCCACCATTGCCTTCTTGGGCAGATGGTCAGTAAGCAAAAAGTGCAGCGTCACTGAAACAGAAAGAAACGGACTGGTGCCTCCTTGAATCTGGACCATTGAAGGCTTTTTCAAAGAGTCTGGCTGCATCACAGGTTTTATTTTTACCTATGGAAGAAAAGAAACATTAAGGATCAGAGGGGCAGCAATCAGGCTTATAGATTTACAGACAAGATTTGATGCTGGAGGACACAAAGGGGACAACTGCCACAGATGTCACAAGACATAGTCATCTGCTGCACCCGGGATGCAAAGGGGACAGCACCTGGCATAGGCATCACAACACCAACCACCTCATCCATTCCCGTGAACCCTGCTGATATCACTCTACATACACTATATCTGATGGAGCACTCAAGTTAATGCCGGTCCACAGGTCCTCACTGACATAATTTCTCCATTTTTAGTGTCTGCTTTTCTTTTGTTACACACAACCTTATTATATATTAGTTTTCTGTTTTATTATTTGGCATTTACTGATTATCTTTATGGCATTTGACATTGGACTGGCAGGCAGGCTGGCCTTGTGGCTAAAGTACTGGAATTGAATTAACAGTACAGAGTTTCTCTGTGGCCCCGTGCAAGTCACTTCACCTGCTACACATGATCTTGTGTTTTGTAAGCAACTTTGGATCAGGAGTCAACTTAAAGCATATGTGGTCAAGTTGTTAGTTCAGTACTCCGAGCAAAGCTCATGTATACAGAGCTACACAAACTCAACTTGATGCTATTTTCACAATTTAAGTGGCTGGAACTGGTGAGCTTTGTTGGGCTGAATGGCCTGTCCTCGTCTACATTTTTTCTAATGTTCTAATATGAAAGTAAACTGAATCTTCTGTAGTGGCATTTGTAACAAACACTTTGTAGCATAAATAGTGATGTTTCAGCCAGTAGGGAAATTTAACAACACAAAATGAGTGGGCACTCAGCAAACTTGAATTCTTGGAATCTTGGATAGGAACATAAACAACAAGCTGGTTAAGTTTTTCAGATGATACCAATCTAGGTGGTTTGTCAGATAATCTCGAATCCATTGAACCATTACAGTGGGACTTGGTCAGTATGCAGGGTTGGACAGATTTGTGGCAGATGAAATTTAATGTCAGTAAATGTAAAGTGTTACACATAGGAAATAAAAATGTTAGGTATGAATACACAATGGGAGATACAAGTAAACCTTATGAGAAGGACTGATGAGTCTTTGTGGACTCAACACTATCAACTTCCAGACTGTTCAGAAGCCATTAACAGAATGTTAACAGAATGTCAGGTTATATAGTGCCCTGATGTGTGGAGTATGAGTCCAAGGAGGTTATGCTTAAGCTGTATAAGGCACTGGTGAGGCCTCATCTGGAGTACTGTGTGCAGTTTTGGTCTCCAGGCTACAAAAAGGACATAACAGCACTAGAAAAGGTCCAGAGAAGAGCAACTAGGCTGATTCTAGGGCTACAGGAGATGAATTATGAGGAAATATTAAAAGAGCTGAGTGCTTTCAGTTGAAGCAAAAGATTAAGAGGAGACCTGATTGAAGTGTTTAAAATTATGAATTAGTACAGTGGATTGAGACTGTTATTTTAAAATGAGTTCATCAAGAACACGGGAACACAGTTGGGAACTTGTTAAGAGTAAATTTCACACAAATATTAAGAAGTTTTTCTTTACACAAATAACCACAGACACATTGAATAAGTAGTGTGGTAAACAGTAAGACTTTAAGGACTTTCAAAACTCGACTTGATGTTATTTTGGAAGAATTATGTTGATAGGAATGGCGAGCTTTGTTGGGCTGAATGGCCTGTTCCCATCTAAATTGTTCTAATAAAACAAATGCAGATAGGAAGTCTTCTAGGTTTGACTTGCAATAAATTCTTACTTTGATTTAAGTATTTCTTCTTTTTTGGTCACTGCCTGGACTTGCATTGCACTGTCCAGCTATAAGACTCCACTGCTGCTTAGGTTTAAGTGACTTTTATTTCAGGTTGATGCTAACCATTTTGTGCAGTCATTCACCTCTTATCAGCCAGTGTTTGGTCATGTGTCCATATAGTTTATTTTACATTCTTGCTAATAATTGGTCATCTGTTTGATTGTGAACACTGAAGTGCACATTATTATTTTGTTTTCTTGAACAGCATTCTTCCATGTCTTCTGATGGTACTTGCTGTGAAAGTATCTATATAAATGAAAAGTTGATTGATGGGGAGGTGCAGTGATGAAGATACCAATAAATACAGAAGTAAAATGACAAATACAGTGCCAAAAATAATTGAAACAATTATTACAATGTATTTACTGCACAGTAGTATAAGGGTTAGCTTAGGTGCTCCCCAGCCTAATAACAGAGTCCAAGACATCATAAAGGTTTGGGGCAACCACCCATATATTGTTTTTCCCAGCTGCAAAAGGGTTTGAAATAAGTAGCACGATGTGCATATAACAGAGTCCAAAAGAGAACTGACTATAGTAGCCCAAGATGGAGGCTTTAAAGGCCTGTAGAGGAACTGATGTCATTAAAATGGCCGGAACCAGAAGTGACGCCAGCAAAGGGGCCGGCTTCGGGAGTGATGTCAGCAAAGAGGCCGGCTTCAGATGTCTTCTGAGGCGCTGGAACCTTGCAGGATTTCCCGGGAAAGGTCTGTAGGAAACTGAGAAAGACAGTCAATGCAATCCGCCGCCCCCTGGTTGGATGTTTTATTACACTTACTCAGACCCTTTAGCTGCCTCCTACTCGCACGTGTGTAACACAGTATATGTCTGTTTTGTACGTTATACTCCAGTTTTGCTTGTTATGTTCATTGTGAGCACTGGATTTAACCCCCAATGGACATAAAAGTGTGGGTGACTGACTGTACAGCAAGAGCCCTAATGCTCATTGGATATGCTTTAATCCACAGGATCCTGAAATGCAAATAGTGGGTTCAGAAGATGGATAAACTGATTTCATGCTATCTACACATAACAAAACATTCTCAGACCCACTTAATCTACTGTATTTTGGGTCACAGGGAGTCAGGGTCTATTGCAGCAGCATTGAGCAAAATATAGGAACCAACCTTGGGTGAAGTGCCAGTCCATTGCATGACCTGCTCATGCATACACCTATGCTTTCACATAGACCAATTTAGATTATCCAGTTAATATTGAATAAACATTTTTGGGAATGTGGAAGGTACATTGAAACTACATAAAACCTTTGTGACCTTTCAACTGAGTTTACTGGATCCGTGGGCAGAGCCGCCACCGGGGGAGGCAACCATGACACCTGTCAGGGGCCCCGAGCAATAGAAGGCTCTCTTGCACAAGGCTAAAGCTGTGGCAGATGAAATGGAAATCCCTGCGGTGTTCAAATCAGGTTGGCATCGCAAAACACCAAGACGTATTATTGAGTGCAACGGATCTGACGCAAAAGCAGGCGATCAGGAATCCCAAGATCCAGAAGTAAAATTCATAAGAGGCAAGTTTCATGTTATGATGGATTCCCTAATTTAAGAATTGTCCAGGCGTTTTGAAAGCCTAAACAACATACTGTATGTCACCTTTTTTGTCCAATTTTAAACTTTAGGAACATGAGCATGGAGAAGATCTCAGCCTCTTGTGCAAATTTAGATGCAAAATATTCAAAGGATCAGTCAAAACATTTGAAAAATGAGGTGATTCACGTCAAGAACGTGTATGACGCAAATGTTAAGGTCCGAAGGTGGGATCTGTGATCGTTGGTATCATATCATGAGATACACATACAGAAATAAAAACATTACATAAAGATACGTTGAGTCTGTTAGTAATTTTAATTTAGAGCTACCAGACCCTCCACGCATCATGAACCACGACATGCGATACGATATTATATAAATTAATTAAGGTTTGCCTGAAATTGCAATGTGATTGACGTTAAGCTTGAGTGTAGCATAGGCACGTCACTCGATCAGCTCAGGGAGGTAAAATTATTGTAATACAGATTCTGGGCCAGGTGCTCAACCATAATTGTCAGGGGTCCAAGATTTTCTGGCGTCGGGGCTGCCGTGGGGCAGCAACACTAACCAGTGTCCCACCATGTCACTCCTGACTGAATGTTGCTCATTTGTACTTTTACTTCATGTATTGGTTTTTGCCATCCTCTTGAAAAAGTGATTGTTGAGTAATGTAAAATCAAGGTTAAGGCAGCCCCCCAAGGTTAAAGAGTGAACAACTGATGCTGGTCCTGCTTTCGGTTCTGGTCCTAGTCACTGATGCCTCATCTGGGGGTTCATTTCTATTTCACACCTGGATCTGCTGGGATCGTCACTGGCTCCATAAACTTAAATTGGAAGAAGTGGCTCCGCAAATGCATAAATGAAACACTGCTGTGCATGGCCTGGTAAAAAAAGGATAGTCTTTATAAAAGGATTGATTAATTGATTGATGGAGTCTACTCTTATTCTTCTCTATCACAGAGGTCTGTATGGTATCCAAAGATATGCAGTCCCATTTAGAAGGCCACACTAACACATCTTTAAATCTAACCAAAAAAGTGGGACCTGAAGGATGAGCGCTCTGCTTTGCACTCAGTGACTCATTACTGCCCACATCTGGGCTGGCTGGTGCCACAGCTGAACTCAACAAGTGACACTAAAGCCAACACTTTTTTTTGTTTTTAACTAATTCAGATAACTCAACAGAAGTACCATGCTGACTCAAAGCTCCAGAAACTTAGTTTTGAATCCCAACCCCAACACTGTTTGCATATTGTTCCTGTGTCAGTACAGATTTTTCCTTGGTGACTCTGCTTTTCCATTCTCATATCCCACAGACACCTGTGTTAGTTTATTCAGCAGCTATGAGTGGCCTTGATGTGTGTGAATGTGTTGTGTTTGTGCCCTGCATTGAACTTGTGGCATGTCCAAGTCTGGCTCCCCTCTGAACTAGATGGATGAATTAATATTTTAACAAAGAGATAAAGCAAAGAGCAGCTCCCATCTCTCTCATCCAGCTTAATGACTATATATTTATTTGTTTGTGCACTCTAAACAGGGTCAGGTCAGGTTGGGGAGCATGCACTGGTATAACATGTTGCTGCACCCACTTCACGATGAAACAGCTTGGGAACCCAGTTGGCAACCCCCCTAGGCAGACACACGGCAGTCCCATCCCCCCAGAAATGACCATTTATCTGCCACAGTCAGGTGTTACGTGGGTGTCCCCTTGGCCTGTTCCAACAACTCGGTTCCTCAACAATGAGGATCCTATGAGCGGGATTACCATCGGGGAATCACACTACATGCCAGTAATAGTTGATGCCCCCTTACACTGCAGACAATGTGCTTCATTCAAGACTCAGAGAACAACCACTCATTTGACACAAAGTCAAACCAGCAGTACCGAAGGATTCTCCAAAGGAGTCTAATCTTCATCTCAGGTCACTGGATAGCATCCATGTCTCACAACCATATAGCAAAACAGGGAGCACCAAGACTCTGAAGACTTGGACCTTTGTCCTTTTGCATAGATATCAGGAGTGCCACACCCCCCTTTCCAGTGACCTCATGACCCCCTATGCCAAGGTAAGTAAACCTCTCGACGAGAATGATGCTCTCTCCTCAGACAGACACACTGCTGATGGCTCTGCCCAAGAGGTACACAACCACATTTCTTTTTCTCAAGACTGTTTACTGTACTATCTGCACCACCTGCCAGGTCTTTACTGCTATTCTATCAAATTTCTAAGACTCCTTTCAAAAAGGAAATAGCAACCAGGATTGGTTCTAAACTTACTGGTTTTAGATTTTTTTTCTCGATTTCATTTTGGACATGTCTCAAGTCTGTGCCTTGGGACAGTGCATTTGACCAAGGAGGACTGTTATTTGTGCCAAAGCACCATGTTAAATTCTGGAAGTAGCAGTTCTGTAGTCCCCCAGTGAATCGATTAATCATTCATTATTTTCTAAAGCTCCTTACATGTCCCTTATGACATTATGTATTATGTATGTCTTTAGAAATCTGGGATGGAAGCTAACACATGAGGTTTCAATCGAAAGCTTTAAAAACAAGGCCACAACACATATAATCTGTCGTCTGGGAGAGGCCTCATTGCCTCCGCTGCATCAATGATTTTGTAAAAGGAGCCCCATAAAGAAGTAAAGTAGACTGGGATAAGTGTTCATCCATTCATATATTTTACAGGAAGCTGGAATTTTTCCAGGAGCTTTGGTCACAAGGTTGGAACTAACCTACCTTGGGGTGTCAGTCCAACTTGAGGCACAGTCACAGATTGTGTTGAATTTGCAGTCAATTTGGGGTTACCAGTTAGCCCAACATGCACATTTTTGGAAAGTGAGTGGAAACCCACCTGGACAGAGAATGTGGCCACACTGGAGGCTGCGTCTGTGTCCTTGGGGCTGTGAGGCTACTATGTTTATTAACTGTTAGATGATAAAATGAGATTTAACCGCAGAATCAGCCCACTCTATGAAAGGTTTGAACATTTTACAATGTGTTCCAAATTATTATGCACATAACATATTTTGTGTGTTCTTCCTACACCGTCGGTACAGTTAAGAGCTTCTTATTTACAGTATTATTATATTATAATGTAGATCAGGGGTGCCCAATACGTCGATCATGATCGACTGGTAGATCGGAAAGGTAGTGCAGGTAGATCGTGTTGCATTCAAAAAAATTTTTTTTTAAATGTTAGTATATCATATATATTCTCTATGGCATTTGCCACTTGATTGACATACAGGGCGGCCAGTCTGAGATCTCTTTTCTTCTAACACCCTGGTCATCCTGCACGCACGATCAAACGCGTGAGCTACTGCAAAACTCCAGCTATCTAAGTGATCTAGTTAGCCTTCCAATTTATATCGACTAAAGAAGGGATTTAAAAAAAATGTGTTGTTTATGGGCTGAATGTGGAATTGGAAGAGGATTTTTTTCTCTCACAATGTCACAATCGAAGTGCGTTTGTCTGATCTGTCAATCTATCATTGCTATTCCAAAGAAGGAAAATGTGGAAAGGCACTTTCGAACTGTTCATAAAAACTACAAAACTGACTTCCTTCCAAAAAGCGATCTGAGAAAGAGAAAGGAGAGGGAACTAAAATCGCAGTTAATCGGACAGCCCTCATTTTTCACTCGGCTGAATTCAAAAGCAAAGGCAGACACACCGAAGCATCGTTCTGGGTGAGTCACTCGATCATTAAGCATAAGAAGTCCTTCCAAGATGGAGGGATGATAAAAGATGCCTTCGTTGAGGCAGATGGCTAGGGAGAAATTCCTGCTGAGATTTCAAGACCCCTGGCCGGAGTGGATTTTTTAATTTATAGCTGCAAGGAAAAGAGAAAACCATGATCAATATGATTAGCTCAGTTAATGCTTTCAAACGAAAAATGCAACATCTGTCCTCAAAGCTGCAGCGCCTTGATTTGGGGAACATCCAAAACCTCGTGTCAGAGCTGGAGACGAGACACAATGGAAGGGGTGTGCGCAACTTGAGAGCATACGCTACACAGAGCAGATTGAAAATTGTCTGTCAGACTTTATCTAATGGAAAAAAGTAACGAGTCGAGTGTTGCCCAATGTAGCGGAGTAAGAGTAGTGTTTCTTCTTCACAAATGTACTCAAGTAAAAGTAAAAAGTATGGTGCAGTAAAACAAAAAAAGTTACTCAAGTAAATGTAACGGAGTAAATGTAACTCGTTACTATCCACCTCTGATACTCAGTATATATATACTGTATATATGTATATATATGTGTGCAGGAAATGGGCTACAGGTGCCGCATTCCCCAGGTCAAGCCACTTTTGAACCAGAAACAGCGGCAGAAGCGCCTGACCTGGGCTACAGAGAAGCAGCACTGGACTGTTGCTCAGTGGTCCAAAGTACTTTTTTCGGATGAAAGCACATTTTGCATTTCATTCGGAAATCAAGGTGCCAGAGTCTGGAGGAAGACTGGGGAGAGGGAAATGCCAAAATGCCTGAAGTCCAGTGTCAAGTACCCACAGTCAGTGATGGTCTGGGGTGCCATGTCAGCTGATGGTGTTGGTCCACTGTGTTTTATCAAGGGCAGGGTCAATGCAGCTAGCTATCAGGAGATTTTGGAGCACTTCATGCTTCCATCTGCTGAAAAGCTTTATGGAGATGAAGATTTCATTTTTCAGCACGACCTGGCACCTGCTCACAGTGCCAAAACCACTGGTAAATGGTTTACTGACCATGGTATTACTGTGCTCAATTGGCCTGCCAACTCTCCTGACCTGAACCCCATAGAGAATCTGTGGGATATTGTGAAGAGAAAGTTGAGAGACACAAAACCCAACACTCTGGATGAGCTTAAGGCCGCTATCGAAGCATCCTGGGCCTCCATAACACCTCAGCAGTGCCACAGGCTGATTGCCTCCATGCCACGCCACATTGAAGCAGTCATTTCTGCAAAAGGATTCCCGACCAAGTATTGAGTGCATAACTGAACATAATTATTTGAAGGTTGACTTTTTTTGTATTAAAAACACTTTTCTTTTATTGGTCGGATGAAATATGCTAATTTTTTGAGATAGGAATTTTGGGTTTTCATGAGCTGTATGCCAAAATCATCAATATTAAAACAATAAAAGGCTTGAACTACTTCAGTTGTGTGTAATGAATCTAAAATATTTGAAAGTCTAATGTTTATCAGTACATTACAGAAAATAATGAACTTTATCACAATATGCTAATTTTTTGAGAAGGACCTGTATATATATAGCATTTTTAATGTAGGTAGATCATTTTGTCCTGGTCATTTTAAAAGTAGCTCACAAGCCGAAAAAGTGTGGGCACCCCTGATGTAGAGGTTGTTAAAATCAGAGCTACTGATAATGACAACAACTGCTTTAATAATTTAAAAAAACACCAAATACATTGTTCTATGTTATTATGGAAAATGCAGTTTAAAAAATTCAATTAATCATAATGAGTCCGAAAGCAAAATCTGTTGTATTTGCTGCATGAATAGATCATTTAAAAAAATATAACACAATTTAAAACAGAAAAGATATTTACAGATCAAGTTGAATATTAATACAGTATATGAGCCCTCCTTTGATATGACTTTAACAACTCTGTCATCCATTGAACTTGGAAGTCCATGTGTAGTTTTCATTTGAGGAGCCCAGTATTGCCTCAAAGAGGTGCTGCTTCAAGGTATCCTGCTGCCCACCCTCATAGAGCTTCCTACTCCACAGGTTCTCGATAGGGTTTGAGGTCAGGGGATGATGGTAGCCACACCAAGATTGTTTTCTCTCTTTGTGCCCATAGCAACTAAACAGTCAGTGGTGTTATAGGCATCATGGGATGGTGTGTTGCCCTGCTACAAGTTCGTTTTATTGCAGAAGGTGTGATTCTTCTTTTAATACCGTGACAGGAAATGGTCAGTTAAGAACGCCAAATATTTTGCGAGAGGTCATTTTGACTCCCTCAAGGACCCTAAACTAACCTTCCATCTTACATTCCAATATTTTTAATATTAATGATGCTAATATTATTCTAAATCTTTAACTAATTGTCTATTTGTAACAAATATTTTAAAAGAAGTGTTTTCTTTTGCCTGTTTTTCTCTGGAATATGAATCTTTCTATTAGCAAATTCTTCAAAAATTGTTTTGTTTGCCTATTGCAACTATATTTTTGTAATAAAAAAAACATATCCTTATTGTATATTTCTGTTATTGTCATTTGAGTGATAAAGTATATACAGTTCATGGGTGTATGTTAGTATTTATTGCAACCGTGCAGATATACATGGTGCAGCTGAAATAGAACGAAATGGTGAAAGGGTGGATGCTCCACAAGAACCACGTATAATGTCCCAGTTTGGCAATAAAGGCAATTAGACAGTTTGTCATGTGATTCTTGCCACAGCAGTGCCAGTTGCTCTTTGCATGGCTTTCTATTTAGGTTCAAAGCCGGTTTCAGAATTAGTTCTGTATTCCAGTGCAGTGACAGTTTATGTTCCCAGGCCGTATGCAATATACAGGGTGTCCATAAAGTATGTGTGCAATTTTAAATAGTTGTAACTTTTTAAGTATATGTGATAGAAAGAATTTGTAAAAAGGATTAGAAAGCTTGATGTATCTAGTTTTTTTTGTCTTTAGAAGTTTTGTTTTTGCCGTATTTGGGGAACTGAAAATCCACATGAGTCTCTTGAACATGAAAAATATTCTCCCAATGTTAATGTGTGGTGTGCTTTGGAAAAAAATCAAGTCATAGTGCCATTCTTTTTTGAAGGGTGTGTTGTTAATGGTGATAGCTATTTAAAAATGCTGCAAAATTACTTTTTTTATTTCTTAACTTGAACAATTAGGACTGATAGAGAATGTAGTGTTTCAACAAGATGGTGCTCCTTGTCACTTTGCTTTGCATGTAAGACAGTTTCTACATGAGAAATTCCCTAACAGATGGATTGGAAGAGGTGGACCATTTTCTTGGCCTCCACGTTCGCCAGATTTGGATTTCTTTTTATGGGGACATGTGAAAACTAATGTTTATTCAACCAAACCTCAATCTTTAGAAGACTTGCAAGCTAGGATAGCTGATGTGATTGCTGGTATTACTGAAAATCAGCTTGAAAATGTTTTCCGAGAACTACAGAATCGTATTACTCTTTGTATTAGTAATGATGGTGGACATGTTGAAAATTAACAAGAACAATATAAAATGTAAGTGTTTCTCCTTTCTAATCCTTTATACAGATTCTTACTATCACATATACAGTGGTGTGAAAAACTATTTGCCCCCTTCCTGATTTCTTAT
>JANRMT010062814.1:89497231-89507571 GCA_026402145.1 Polypterus bichir lapradei | reverse complement strand
GGGGGGCAATTACTTTTTCACACAGGGCCATGTAGGTTTGGATTTTTTTTCTCCCTAACTAATAAAAACCATCATTTAAAAACTGCATTTTGTGTTTACTTGTGTTATATTTGACTAATGGTTACATGTGTTTGATGATCAGAAACATTTTGTGTGACAAACATGCAAAAGAATAAGAAATCAGGAAGGGGGCAAATAGTTTTTCACACCACTGTACTTTGAAAGTTACAACTATTTTAAATTGCACACGGACTTTATGGACACCCTGTATATATCCATCCATTATCCAACCCACTATATCCTAACTACAGGGTCACGGGGGTCTGCTGGAGCCAGTCCTAGCCAACATAGGGGACAAGGCAGGAAACAAACCCCAGGCAGGGCGCCAGCCCACCGCAGAACCCTGTATATAAGGCAATTGTTATTTTTCTATTAAAAAAAGTTATATTTTATTTTAAACATGGCATATGCAGAAATGTTAATAGGACTACAGTTAACATGCCTCATGTTTCCATCATCCTATATTCGATACCTAACACAAGTCATACTCGGTGTAGGCTTTGCATGCTTTTTTCACGCCTGAGTGGGTTTACTGCCCCCATTCCCTAAGACCTGCATGTTAAATTAGTTGGCAATTCTTAATTTTCTCATGTGAGTGCGTCTGAGTACGTAAACGAGCTTGTAAGCCAGAGGTGGCTCCTGCCTTATGCCTAGTTGTGCCAGAGATAGCCTCACGCCTCCTGCCACCCTGAATTGGACTGAATGGGTTTAAGAATGTGTGTATGTATTTTATGATTATTATCCATTCCCTTCCTAAATCACCTTTGTAATTTACAGTATCAGAGATAACAGAAATCTGTGCCAGCACAACACAGGAAGCATCCCTGGATGGGATGCCAGGCATAGCAGGCATGCTCACTCTCACAGGGTCAGGCCAAGCTGACATGCATGTTGTAGCAATGTGAGAATTTCAAAATTCTAAGCAAATGATGCATAGGCTGAGCCACAAGAGCTCTGAAGATGAATGAGGAATTGAGGTTGTTTGGAAGTTCTCTGGCACTTTTCCACAGGCAGTGCCATCTTAATATGGTTCACAGCATGTCTCCTGAGGTGGGGCACATTGGTCTGGTATTGTCTTCATTCTTTAGTTTCTGTTACCCATTATGGGTGAACACCAGATTCTCCTGTGTCCTCTACCTTATCAGCACTGATGACTGGCATGTCATTTACACAAAGGTCGTGTGACAAGTGCTAGCTGCCTACTGAAAAATAAAATTAAGGGAAGAGGCCAGTGGGTAGTTTGGTGGTACACTGATTGGTACTGCTAACTCACAGCTTCAGAGTTCTCACCCAAGGCCATGCCTGTATGGAGTTTGCATATTCTCCCATGTTTTCTTCCAAAGCCTTTTGTGATAGGTCAAGCAGCATTTACAACCTGGACCAGTGTACACAAGCGTGCTTCTGTAGCAGACTAGCATCTTTTCCAGAGATGGTGTTCAATTTGATGCTGCCGGGATATTTACCTCCACCCTAGACCCTGAACTGAATTACGTAGATTTAATAATAGTTGAATGCATGGAGGGAGGCACAGTGGCGCAGTGGGTAGTGCTGCTGCCTCGCAGTTAGGAGACCTGGGTTCGCTTCCCTGTGTGGAGTTTGTATGTTCTCCCCGTGTCTTCGTGGGTTTCCTCCCACAGTCCAAAGACATGCAGGTTAGGTGCATTGGCGATTCTAAATTGTTCCTAGTGTGTGCTTGGTGAGTTTGTGTTTGTGTGTGTGCGTGCCCTGTGGTTCGCTGGCGCCCTGCCTGGGGTTTGTTTCCTGCCTTGCGCCCTGTGTTGGCTGGGATTGGCTCCAGGAGACTCCCGTGACCCTGTAGTTAGGATATAGCGCGTTGGATAATGGATGGATGGATAATGAGGACAAATGTGGCAAAGGCCACTCATTCTGAGAGGAACTATGACTTGATCTCTTCATTTTGTGGAAGATTTGGAAAAAATAAAACAAGAATACAGAAATATCACTTAATTAACTAAATTCTTTTTGGCACTTTAACAAAAGAGAAATAGTGACGTGATATCAACATCTGTGAAAATGAAGAATTTTGCTTATTTGCCTTACACAAGTGGATAATCCCTCTTAGCAGCTGGCTTAGATTAAGACGTGCAGGTGCCGGCGCAGTCAGCTCCTTCACTGGCAGATGTTACTGAA
The DNA here is from genome assembly GCA_026402145.1 of Polypterus bichir lapradei. Classification (NCBI taxonomy): domain Eukaryota; kingdom Metazoa; phylum Chordata; class Cladistia; order Polypteriformes; family Polypteridae; genus Polypterus; species Polypterus bichir. The sequence goes on along the minus strand of JANRMT010062814.1, from coordinate 89,505,360 downwards.
GACCATCTCCGGGTCTGCCAGGAGGGTTTGAAGCACCTCTCTGACAGACGTCGTTCTGCCTCGGGAGTGCATATGGAGTGCTGCCACGCTCATTGATGGGGGTTTGGGTTGGGGGAGGAAGAGCTGCCTAAAAAAATTCATAGAGTCTTTAAAGTTTGTCTGCTAAAATACAAACAAAAGACAACCTCCCTTTAGTCGAAGGGATAGAAAGAGAGGGTTGGTGGGTCGGGTGGGGGGGGGGGGGGCTTCACCTGTAAAACAGCTTGATTAAAAAAGGTCAAACTCATCCTGAAGTAAGCGAAATTTATAGCAGAGTGCAGCTATGTAGTGCTGATAAAAATGACCTTAATAAAAACAGCACTGCCTATGCAATATGCAAATTATTCCATAAAAGATGGGACATGCTTTTTTTCACAGCCATATTGTGAGCTGATCCCTGGGCCCATCACTCAAATGCTATCAGTTTATAAAAATTGCCTAAGTAGGGGATGTCAACTTGATAAGGAAGAGGCCTGCTTTTCAAGGTGATCGCTCCTGCTATTGGGAAGGTCTTTGGACCGACTGATTTGGCTCAAAATCTGCTACCTTGAAACAAGGAGCTGGACGCGGTGTTGCCAGGTAACCTTTGTTTCAAACAGAGCAGTTTTGGCATCCATCCATCCATTTTCTGAACCCATTTATTCCAATGAAGCACCATATCCAGATGGAGCTTCAGATATTATTAGCTCTGGATGAGATGTATGCCAATTGCAGGGCACATTCACTCTTGTCAGCCTCATGTAACTAAACTCATCTTTGGATTATGGCAGGAACCATACCTGGATGGGTTGACAGTCCTTCACGGGGCTTACACACACCTCTGTACTAACTTCTCATGTGCCAGTAATATGTGTGTACTGACCCTGGATGGGAAGCCAGCCTTTCGCAGGACCCCCATAACCAGATTGAATCAAACTGGTTAAATTTATAAAAAAAAGCAAAAACAATACTATGCATTGACGTGTGAGAGGAATCTCACACACACACACACACACTGGGGGAACATACATGCTCCAAGAAGACAAAGATTTCAGTCCAGGTTGCTAGAGCAGTGTTCCAGGTGTACTAACCTCTGTGCCACCATGCTGACGTCACGTCACCCAACCTGTGTTTTGTATTGCCTCTTACGCTGAGAATTGCTGGATAGTTCACACCACGCTGCCTTTGTGAGTTTTATTAACAGTTCTGGCTTTCTCCCACAAGGTCGTTAGAATGGAAAACAGTAACGATAAATAAAACACTTCATTCATTTGTCCATTTACTGTTTCTGTGTTTTTCAGTAGTAGGAAAACAAAGACATAGGGCCTATCCTGGGAGAGCAAAAACCAACCTTGAACACATAAAAACATATCAATGGCAGTTATACAAGTAACATAAAATAAACAGGTAATTACGTTTAGGTGCGACAGTGCCTTTCTTGTTGAACGAGAGTGACTGTCATGTTTAGGGGAGCATATCAACCCACCATGTCTCAGTCCTAATACATCCTCCAGTTTGGATTCAGGATTCAGGACAGGAATCAGAAAGAGCCTGCAGCCTTTAGTTCTTATTTCGATTTGCCCCTGGCCATCCCTTGAACTTCACTCAGTGGCCACCAAGCTCTCTTTCTCACTGTGGCCTAACAAGTCTTCACATGGGAAAGCTCCAGTAAACACTTTCTAACTAGCCGTATGTATTTAGTAATCGAAGACACAAACGTGGATTCTCATCTCCCTCCCGCCCCCATTTTTATTAATTGCTGTACTTACTGCTGCACTGAAAGACAGCTTTGTTGGAGGGGCCGACCATTTTTTTGTTGCTAATGCAACGCTTTCTGAAAGGTATTGACCTTTCTGGTTAACTGTGTTGCAGTGTTGTCACAGCAGTTTTATCTTTGTCATAATAATTTCAAAACACAAGGCCAGCAGGGGGCTGGCTTTGACTTGCCAAGGCACAGGCAGCTTTATGGGAGCTGCTTTGCCTCCGAACGAGCAGAAGCTTCCACCGAAGCTGACTAGAGACACTCTCCAAGGATTTGTGTTAATTCAGTGTAATTGTATAAGCCTTCAGTTCCACTGCACATCAGCCCGAGCAGGGCATCAATCAGGGTGGCCTGGCATGACGATGATGAAGGCTTACTCTATGCTGGTGATCGGAAGAGGAATCCAACGATGAATGTGTTATTCTGTGATGATCACTGCCTTTAACTCAAACGAAACTGCTAAGCACATCTTGCATTATTCATTGTGATTAAGAATATCTTAATTACCAAAATCTTGTTAAACTGAACAATTTTTAAAGATTTTGAGTAAATTTGTTAAAAGATTCATAATATTAATGACTCGTCTAAGTGAATTATTTAATATCATTGATCCTGATTGTTATTAACGGGTACTCTGGTTGAATTATACTACTTAATATTATTGATCCAAGGAAATTGCTAACATTGGTTTTAAGTGAATTATTACAAACGTGTGTTTAATTCTGTTTAGGATCATTGTTAATAAAAGTGAAAATATTCATTGCGAGTCATTAAAGGTAATTATTAGTAGCTCAAAATTCATGATTATTAAAAGCATGAAGGGCACCAAAAGTAATGAATAATTTAGATACAATTATGCACCAACGTAATGGTCACTAATTTATTATTATCCATATCCGTCATGTTTAAAGTGACTTATGAGTGGTAAGCATATTTTTGTCATTAACTTAATACCTTAGGAATGATGCTAGTATGTGACCTAGTGGAGTCTTTGTTAATATATTTATATAGCACAGTGGTTCTCAACCTGTGGGATGCGCCCCCCGAAGTAACAAAAAGGGGGGCGCAAAGATGTGAAAAAAAGAAAACAAGAATCAAAAATATGAAAAAAACATCTGTTGAAACCAAAACAAATTAACTTGAACTACATTCTGATACTAGAACAATAAATATAGAAGTTAAGTACGTATAATAAAATATGCATCTACATTTCAAAAAAAATGTTAGGGGGGGCGCGATTAAAACTGTTATGAAAACTCGGGTCGCAAATACTTAAAGGTTGAGAAACGCTGATATAGCACCTTTCATAGTGAACGACATCCAAAGGGATTTCATGCCGATTGTATTTTGGATGTGCTGCCATTTGGAGATCAGGCTGACTTCTTGGACTTTGTGTGCCTGCCCAGCTATGCTCCACCTTAAGCAGCTTTTTAACTTATATGTTTTATTATTTTTGTTCTAAAAGAAATATTACTTAACTGGCTGTGCTACTTGTTCAAGACGGGTTGAAGTTGAAGTAATCAATGAACACCTCAGCGCTAATATTTGCAGTGCACCATGCAACTCATATGTCTCTGTTAAATGCCATTCGGTATGGTATTCGTAAAAGCAGTGTTAGTGTTTGTGATGTGCCATCTGTTGGAAGGACAAATGCAATGCATTTTAATACAAAAAAATGTGTGTGATGTGCCATCTTTTGGAATGACAGAGACATAGCAACCAGACGGACATACAGACACTTATCCTTTTATTAGGGTGGATGTACAGTAATTTTTAGTAATTATCTATGATGATTTTAATAACAGAGCGTAATACATTTCAAATAACATAAATGAAACCGACTTAATTCAATTCAAGGTGACAAAAAGCTGGAGTCTGTCCCAAAAGCATCAAGTCCAAGGCAGGCACCAAACTTCAATGAATTCTCAGACTGCCAACAGGCTACATCCACACACATCCACAATCACAAAACACTGGATCAATTTAGGACACCCCCTGTTAACCCGATATGCATGTCTTTGGAGATGTGGAAGGAAACTCCACACAGACTTGGGAAGAGTGTTTAAACTCCCTACGGGTTGGTGAGCAGGTGTAGGACGTGAAGTCCGGATGCTAGGTTCGTATAACAGCAGTGCTAGCCACTCCTGCACTGTGCTGCCCCACTTTAACTAATTCAGTCAGTCAGTCATTGTCCAACCTGCTATATCCTAACACAGGGCCACGGGGGTCTGCTGGAGCCAATCACAGCCAGCAAGGCAGGAACAAATCCCGGGCAGGGCACACAACATTTAAATCAGGTAAATCTATCCTAGTGAAAGAGTTTAATTTGTTTATAACAGAATGCTGGGGTTTAGGAGGATCCTTAGTGTTGGAGGGATATACTATGTTATATCTAATATATACACACACATACCCACGCACCAAGCACACACTAGGGGCAATTTAGGATCGCCAGTGCACCAAACCTGTATGTCTATGGACTGTGGGAGGAAACCGGAGCAGACACGGGGAGAACATGCAAACTCCACGCAGGGAGGACCCAGGAAGCAAACCTGGGTCTGGTCTCCTAACTGCGAGGCAGCAGCGCTACCCACCGCACCAACGTGCAGCCCACTTTAACTAATTCTCTCTCTTATTTTTTTATTGGGGAAAGACCCTTCCTCTATATCATCTGCTCTCACTTTGTCCAGTTTAGTGTTGGACTGAGCCAGAACCTTTCCCAGCAGTGCAAGGCAGGGACCAGCCAGGGCACCAGTTCATCACTGGGTACACTTAAAGATAACCACCTAATGTATCCATCTGCACAAAGGAAGACCACGCAAACTCCACACAGACAGTGAGAGCAAACCCAGGACCCTGGAGTGGTGAAGCAACAGCGCTAGCCACTGCCCTACACTGCCACCTCAGTTATATTAATTAGGAATCTGCTTATCTACCTCATTATTTCATTTTTGGTCAGTTTGTTAGAATTCAGAATGCTTGCTTTCACTGAAATATTCCCAGATGTTTTTATAATAATTATTATTGTTACTTTACTCATTAATAACTGCACTGTTGAATGACTTTTAGTACTAAACCTGCTCAATTTTAAATATTAATATTTATTGTTTCATGTTATGGATAACACATGCTGTCAATAAATCATTAACGATTTTCTTTTCTAGTATTGTTTTCTAATTTAGAGAGTGGATGTCTGGATAGATGGATAGGCCGTGTCCTCACTATTTTGGTCTTGTCGTCCCTTTATGCAGTTGCCGGGCCATTAGTGTTTGGACCATGAAAACACACAGTAGGCTATGTGTCCGCTTTGCCCATCCCGGGATGTGCCTGAACGCTCTGTCACTGTGAGTGTTTTTTCCCAGTCCTTTTGTTTTGTTGTTTCTATTCACTGGATGCTTTTAATGCACCGGAGTCATGAGCAAAAATCTGCTTGTATTTTAAAAATGGAACAATTTGACTTTGGGTTCACTCCTAAGTACAGACTATTCAGACAAGCCACATTGCTCCACATTTACTATGTGCTAATTGAATGTATGTTATTTCCTCATTAAACAAACAGCTAAGCCCAGAAAAATGACCATCATTTATACCTTTTTGTTATATAATTAAGCCCATGTGCTTTCACCCTCCTGACCCACAAGATAGCGGCTGCTCCAGCACATGACGGTGGTGTAATTTTAGTAGAAGCAATTTAAATATTTGCAGTTAATGTTGGTTATTTGAATGCATCAGCTGTTTTTTAGCCGTTTTTTTTAAGCACCCGTAAGGCATGCTTCACCGTCTCGCCATTATCATGGGGCAGCTCTGATACAACCTTAGAGCAACTCAAACACCTGAAGACAGCAGTGAAGCAGCTCACTGGTGCTGCAGACTGCCAGTCCTAAGGGACTCCCTGGAAGTGATAACACATCAGCAACCTTGGCACCATTATAGCTGAGAGGTGACTCCCGCTGGCGCTATAACACAAGAAGAATTTGCCATTGATGTGATCCTCCACTTCTGTAGCACTGAATGGGTTGCATACTTTGAGTCAAACCCTCACTTGCATTTTTTTCACTGATGGTGCTGGTTGGGGTTGATATTATATCTTGTTGGTAGCACAGGACCGGGCTGGAACTGATAACTCAACCTTGACTTGAACCGCATATTGACATTACAGAGACTACTAACACAGGGCCAGTTTAGTGCTGCTTTCTGTTGCCTCGGCCAGGTCTCTCGGTCTTTCTTCCTCCAAGCGTACAATCAAGCTCTTATCTCCAAGACAAACTGTTGACGTCTCCAAGGGGATTTTTTGTCACTGTGTTAACACTCACAAATGGCAGCAGAACGCAAAGCACATCAGGAAATGAAAAGGCATGAATGATGAGAGAAAGGCTGCTGTCATCCGAAGCTATCCCGGCATTAGAAGTTACCACTTATGGGAATAAATATGCAATGAAAATAGAAAGCAGGGGTACTGAAGGATTATGGGCATTGAGCTGTGAGGGCACCTTGACTGGGCTGTGATAACATATCCATCTGACATGCTTAGCCAGTGGGAAGCATGTTCGGGATTGTTTAAAGAAAAGGTCCTGTTGATCCCTGCAGACCTTTACTGTAGCAAAATGACCATTTGAGGGGTGTGTGGTCGCCAGTACTGTGCATTATGAGCTATTAGTATTCTGGCACTGACAAAGAATTTGATGCTGCTTGGTTTGTGTGTACCACAGATATCAAAGGTCATGATTAAGACACAGACACATCTGCATACAGCACCTCCTAGTGGTCAATTCCTTTAATTACTATCACTTTAAATGTAGGAGACTGTAAAGCATGGGGGTGTCCAACTCCTGTCCTGGAGGGCTACCATGGCTGCAGGTTTTCCTTCTTGCCACGTTTTTCATCAGTGACTAATTTGTAGTGTTAATTAACTTCCTTTTCCTTCATTTTAATTGTGTCTTTTTTTACATCTCATTCCTCTGAATTCATTCTTTTATTTCCTTAAACAGCCAAACAGAAATGAGATGTGAAGTTATCCAACAGATGAGCAGTTTATGTGGGGCTTCAAACTCTAATCAATTTCACTCCAACCAGGTTCTTAATTAGAAGCCGATTCTTGTTGTTAATTAAACTCGTCATTTAATTCCATGGCTTGTTGCTGCTCTCGTTCTGCCACAACAGACATTTCCAAAACTGTTTTTTTTTCTTTCTAAGAGTACCATTAAAATGTTTTGTGGACCTGAGCAGATCAACATCATTAAGAATTTCACCTTTCTTTATTTTCAGATATTGTATGATGGACACAGGTTAGCTGGCCTTGTGTTATCTCATTTTGTATCTCATTATTGTTTGGCTGCTAATTAAGGGGAAAAGAAATGATTGAGTGGTCTGAGTCAATTACAATTAAGGCAAAAGAAGTTAATTAGTAGCAAAATCTGGTCACTAATTATGAAAAGGGTTACAATGAAAATCTACAGCTCTAGATGCTCTAGATTGTCACACAGTGCCAGATATGTGGGTGACAGAAGAGGAGGGTTTAAAAAGGGGGGGCAGTATTATTTATAGATAAACTACCATGCCACTAAGCTAGCCTAAATATACATACACTCACCGGCCACCTTGCCAGTTCAGGGTGAGTCCCCCTTTTGCCTTCAGAACTGCCTTAATGCTTTGTGGCATGGATTTGACAAGGTGATGGAAGCATTCCTCAGGGATGTTGTCCATATTGACATGATAGCATCACACAGTTGCTGCAGATTTGTCGGGTGCACATCCACAATGTGAATTTCCTATTCTACCACATCCCAAAAGTGCTCTATTGGATTGAGACCTGGTGACTGTGGAGGCCATTTGAGTACAGCTTTGTCTAAACACAACCTTGAAACAGTGATACATGCTTTTATAACATCTCGTCTAGATAACTGCAATGAGCTTCTTTTTGGAATTAGCCAGGCCTCCATTGCTCGCCTACAGCTGGTGCAAAATGCTGCTGCTCGATTTTTAACTGGCACAAGAAAGCACTAGCATGTTACCCCGATTTTGGCTTCCCTTCACTGGCTTCCAGTTTGTTTTCGAATCCATTTTAAGATCCTTGTATTTGTTTTTAAATCCTTTAATGGTTGTGCCCCATTTTATTTGCTGGAACTGCTGCACACTTACAGTGGTGTGAAAAACTATTTGCCCCCTTCCTGATTTCTTATTCTTTTGCATGTTTGTCACACAAAATGTTTCTGATCATCAAACACATTTAACCATTAGTCAAATATAACACAAGTAAACACAAAGTGCAGTTTTTAAATGATGGTTTTTATTATTTAGGGAGAAAAAAAAATCCAAACCTACATGGCCCTGTGTGAAAAAGTAATTGCCC
>JANRMT010062814.1:89481773-89496831 GCA_026402145.1 Polypterus bichir lapradei | reverse complement strand
GAATAAGAAATCAGGAAGGGGGCAAATAGTTTTTCACACCACTGTATGTACCATCTTGCTCTCTCAAGGCAGCAGGCCAGATGCTTTTACATGTTCCCAAGGCACGATGCAAACTCCGAGGTGATCAAGCTTTTTCAGTTGTAGCCCCAAAACTCTGGAACGATTTGCTGTTTCACGTTAGGCAGGCTCCTTCACCTGCTGTCTTTAAATCTTATTTAAAAACACACTTTTACTCTCTGGCTTTTAACCCAGTATGATATGTTGGTTATCTGTATACTTTTTATTATGAATCTCTTTAGCTCTTATGTGTTTATGTGTTTCTGTTTCATTTACCCTTTGGTTATTGTGTGTCTGATATGTTGGCTTTTTATTGTACAGCGCTTTGGTCAGCCTTGATGTTGTTTTTAAAGTGCTTTATAAATAAATAAATAAAATAAAATCAAATGCAGTGAAATCACTGTCGTGTGCAAGAAACTAGTGTGAGATATCTGATCTTTGTGACATGGCATGTTATCCTGCTGGAAGAAGCCATCAGAAGATGGGTACACTGTGGTCATAAAGGTTTGGACAGGGTCAGCAACAATACTCAGCTAGGCTGTTGCATTTCAATGATGCTCAGTTAGTACTAAGGGGTCTAAAATGTCCCAAGAAAATATCCCCCACACCATTAGACCACCACCAGTAGCCTGAATTGTTGATACGAAGCAGGATGGATCCATGCTTTCATGTTGTTGATGCCCAATTCTGACCCTATCATCTGAATGTTGCAGCAGAAATTTTGACTCATCAGACCAGGCAACGTCTTTCCGGTATTCTGTTGTATTATTTTGGTGAGCCCGTGTGAACTGTAGACTCAGTGGTCTGCTCTGAGCTGACAGTCTGGTCTCCTGCTGCTGTAGCCCATCTGCTTCAAGGTTTGGCATGTTGTGTGTTCAGAGATGCTCTTCTAAATACCTCTGTTGTAACGAGTGGTGTCGGACATGGTTGGGGTGGCAACCTGGCCGGGACGCCTAGGAAGACCGGAGGAAGGCTTATGCCTTCCCCAGACCATGTGGGGGCGACCACCCTGGTTCCTTTGCGGACCACGGGTACAGAGCTTAGAAGCTCAACCCTGTAGGGGCCCGTGGTCACCACCAGGGGGCGCCCCCATGCCTTTGGAGCCCTGGACCTCGGCACTTCCGCCACACCCAGAAGGGCCAGGGGGAAGAAGACTGGGGACACCCGGAGTGCCTCCGGGTACGCAGCCGGCACTTCCGCCACACTGGGGCGTGTCGGTGGGAGATTGCCGGGAAGCACCTGGAGCACATCCGGGTGTGTATAAAAGGGGCCGCCTCCCTTCATTGAATGGCTAGAGTCGGGAGTGGAGTGGACGGAGCTCTGGAGGAGAGAAAGAGGCGAAATGAAGAAGTGAGGCACTGTGTTGTGGCCATGACTTTTGGGGACTTTGGGGGTTTGTGTGGCACTTTTGTAAATATGGCACTTTGTAATAAACGTGTTGTGGGTGACATTGACGTGTCTGCCTGTCTGTGTCTGGGCCAGCTTCCACAGTGGTTATTTGAGTTACTGTTGCCTTTCTGTCAGTTCAAACCAGTCTGACCTTTCTCCTCTAACCTCTGGCATTAACAAGGCATTTTCACCCAGAGAACTGCCGCTCACTGGATACTTTAACTTTTTCAGACCATTCTCTGTAAACCCTACAGATGTTAATGGATGGAAATCCCAGTAAATCAGCAGTTTCTGAAAGACTCAGACCAGCCAGTCTGGCATAACAACTATGCCATGTTCAAAGTCACTTAAATCTCCTTTCGTCTCCATTTTGATGCTCGGTTTGGACTTTAGCAGGTTATCTTGACAATGTCTGCATGCCTAAATACATTGAGTTGCTGCCATGTGATTGGCTGATTAGGTATTTGTGCTAACAAGCAGTTGAAAAGGTGTACCTAATAAAGTGGTACATAAAGTGACAAATAAGTGCGTAACGGGTGAGTGGTGGCTTTGAGGCTAGGCAATCGAAAGGTTGCTGGTTTGAATCCAGTAAATGCTAGAAGTGACTCTACTCCATTGGGCCCCTTGAGCAAGGCCCTTAACCTGCAATTGCTCCATCCTGGGTATGAAGTTAATCTGCATCCAGCCCTGCGTGTAGGCCCTCCAAGCTGCAGGGAAAACCTGGGGGTTGGTGGCAGAATTGGCACTCCAGCCACCATAATAAACCTCACACTGGTTCCACTCCATTTGAACTAGTGTGGTGCTGAGGTGTCACCCGTTGCTTGGCTGCACTTGAGTCCTAATCTGGATCCTGAGTTGGTTTGTGGTGGGTGCGGCAATGCACTGTATCAGCGTGTGCTCCTAACCTCTGTCTCTCAGAGTGCGTAACGTAACGTTATCATACCCACTTAATTCAGTTTAGAATCATTATTTCTGAAGCCTATACTGGAAAGCACATTGTACGTGGCAGGAGCCAACCCTGGATAAGGCATCAGCCCATTACAGACATATGTAAATTTCATTGATTTCAACAAGACAGAATGTTACATATCTTATTTCCCCAGCCAGGGCTGGTGCCCACCACGATTCCCCACTGTCCCGAACTGGATGAGCCTCACTTCAGAAAATGGATGGATGAATAGAGTCGTCCTGTCCAGGCTTGCTTCCCTGCCTTATGCTTGTTGCTCTCTGATAATATCCATCCATTATCCAACCCATTATATCCTAACTACAGGGTCACGGGGGTCTGCTGGAGCCAATCCCAGCCAACACAGGGCGCAAGGGAGGAAACAAACCCTGGGCAGGGCACCAGCCCACCGCAGTCTCTAATAATACTCTCATATAAATCATGTGAAAAAATACATCATAACAAATGAAATTTGTATGATTATAGATTCAATGATATCCACTTTGCTGTTGATTTTTCTAATCAAGACCACTGTAGCTTGGGGTTACAATAAGTTTGACATCTATTACATGTCAAAAAATAAACTAAAAGGAGGCTGGCTTCAGGAAGGCCATCTAACCATAAAACCTTCTGCTCCAATACCCACTTTGAAGATAGCAACTGGCCTTCCTAGGTGAACCTGGAAAGTAGCCATTAAACCATCAGCGTTTCCTCATCTGAAACATTCAAGACAGGGTTTCCTTGTGTAAATAAGTAGATTATTTAGTGACTGTGGGATGATAAATTGTTAAATGTTACATAGAAATTAAACATCAAATAGGCTGTTTATAGAAATGTATGTGGGCCGTAACTGGTGGTGACAAATTCAAAGAACTGTTTGTGCATACTGGTGATTGAAAGCAATGAAAAAGAAACCACTGAGTTCATTCTGATTTTGTATTAAATGGCTGCATCATGATGTAGTTATTGGCACTGCTGCTTTATGAATCCTGTCACTTCAAATCCCACACCTTGTTATTGTGTGTAGTTTGTGTTTGATGAATTGTTGACTCTAAGTTTGGCCTTGTATGAGTCTGGGCCTGTCTACCTAAGTAGTCCCAGCAGTGGCCTGATTGCCATTCAGGGTTCGTTCATACCTTGCACCCCGTGCTTTGGGACAGGCTTTGACTGTTCCGAATTGAGTTAACAGGGTCTGAGAAGGTTACATTATCCTTAAGTTATTTCTGAAGTAAATAATTACATAAGAACAAACAATGGTAGTATATTGTTAAAATGGTAATGTTCTGGAATCTGTTTCTCCGTTTTTTCTTATTATTTTACCTTCATGTTGTTGAGCAGTCCAGTACAGAATAACTGAAAGTCAATTTCTAAAAAGACAGACACTAGAGCATTGAAATTTTGAAATGAATATTAAGCAGGGCGCCAGTGCTGAGCAGCTAGAGATGGGGTAATGTGGTATCCATCCATCCATTATCCAACCTGCTATATCCTAACTACAGGGTCACAGGGAATGCTGGAGCCAATCCCAGCCAACACAGGGCACAAGGCAAGAAACAAACCCCGGGCAGGGCGCCTGCCCACCCCAGGGCGCAATGTGATATCCTTGGTAATATTTGGTCAAAAGTCTGGTGACATATTCTGCACAAAATGCATTGTTTCTGTGCCTGCCTTTGCTAATCCAGAAAACAGAGTAATCTAATCTACAAGAAACAATGCATAGTGTCAACAATTGTGTGTCTGCAGCATTTAGAAAGGCCATCTTAGTCATCCTCTGATTCATTCATTTTCTTCACATGCCAGTACAGAGATACAAAGAAGATGAGCTTAACATGGTAATTACCAAGACTGAACACCAGTCCAGCACTAGGCACACTCACACTCATACCAGACTGTTCAGAATTGCGAGGTAAAGCCTTCATACAAAACTGAAATGTGTGACCAGGAGGTGGAGACATTAAGGAAGCAGATGGAGTTGTGATCAAGATCAAGAGTCAGAAAACCGTGAAGAAGTCAAAATAACAATTGTCAAAAACCCAATACACAAAAAAAAAAGAAAGTCGATAGAAAAATCAAAAGATCTTAACCCTAAAGTCTTCTTGGTAAGTTATTGCTGCTTCCTCTAACACTAAGGCTGTTAGAGAGAGACAGAGAGAATAATGATAACAAAAAGATCCAATGCAAGGATGTCAGAAGCTGCATACTACTATATTTTGTAGGTGGAACATTAGCAACGGGGATAATGACTATAAATAATATGGCCGTGGTCATGCAAAGAATGTCCCAAAATGGAAGAGACCATCCAAATAACAAAAACAAATGGGCATTGCCAGAATAGCGATATAAATAATCAAAAAGTGCAAAAACAAATTACACATATACAAAAGGCACAAAAATGAGTAGGAGACATTCCCAACTCAGATTATACCACCAGGCAAATTTGGATTAGCCAATCAAACTCCAGAAGTTCCAAGCTTCTCCCCCGTCATTTACAGCAAGTCCAGGAGCCTGATGCAAGAACCTCATTTTCAGTTCAGTTTATTTTTGTACAGCGTCCTTCACTGAGTGCAGAGCACTGTAACAAGTTCTCATGGAAAATGCATATATAAACTTTACAAATTACTAATTATATCATTTCTGAAGCTGGTACCCCCAAGCTCTTTTTTACAGTCACCACCCAAAACTTGTAATGAATAGGTATGGATGAAAACATCTCTCTCTCTCTCCATATATATATATACAGGTATATATATATATATATATATATCCATCCATCCAGCCATCCATCCATTATCCAACCCACTATATCGTAACACAGGGTCACAGGGGTCTGCTGGAGCCAATCCCAGCCAACACAAGGCGCAAGGCAGGAACAAATCCTGGCCAGGGCGCCAACCCACCACAGTATATATATATATATATGTATATATATATATATATATATATATAAAATCCAACGTCTGTCTGTCTGTATGTCTGTCCGCTTTTCACGAGAGAACTAATTAACGGATTTAGTTCTGTTTTTTTTCTATAATGTGCTTGAACATTCCGGTTGATTTTGTGACTTCTCTCATCACGCTAAGTATCATAGTTCACTTGCAGTACCAATTTATTTGTGCGAATCTGAGAGAGACGCAGCAGGCAGGGGGGGTCCTCCTCACTCATGCACCAGCCTCGGAACGTGTACCTTACCTCTGCTTAGCTAGTGAACGAGAGAACTACTTAACACATTTAGATCAAGCTTTTTTCTAGAATTTGCCTGAACACTCCGGTTGATTTTGCGACTTCTCTCATTGCGCTAAGGATCATAGTTCACTTGCAGGAGTGATATATATGCGCTAATCCGAGACAGAGGCTGTGGACCGAGAGGAGGGGGAAGAGTGACGTCAGGAGTGGGGAGCCTGGCAGTGCCCTGCTCACTGTCCTGATTCACTCTACACAGACGGAGTCACGTATCTATAGTAAATCCAAATTAGCTGTCGAGTCACTACCCACACCAGTACCCAAGATTTGGTCCAATCTCATGGTCATCTCTACCTTTATTTATCAGCAAGATGCCAAACTCTTCTGTGAAAACCAATTTCAAGCCTGCCTCTAGGTCTGTTTTTGGCTCATTTGCTTACTTCAGTATTTTGACTCTTCACCAGACCCTAGTTCTAATGCTTCAATGCCGTCCAAATTGCCAAGGGTTACTTGACCAGGCTGTCAGCATCCATGGGTCACCCAGACCTTTCTGCTATTGCATGGTCAAAACCCTCAGAGTTGTTGTCACTATATCAGGCATATATAAATAAAAGACCTATGTGTGTGTCTGTATGTATGTGTGTGTGTGTGTGTGTGTGTGTGTGTGTGTGTGTATGGAGCAGTTCGCTCTGCTCATGCTCAACCGCAGCCAGTAGAGGGCCCATGCATGCACTTTTACATTTTTCGACGCTTGCATACATCTCAGTTCTGACTACAAAAGACGTGTGTGTGTGTTTATGTTTATGGAACAGTCTGATCTACTCACGCTGAACCACAGCCACAGGAGTTGGTGTGAATTCTACAGAAGATGTAGAAGCTTGAACAAGTGTGACTTGCACTTGGTGAGATGGCACATGCATGCGCTTTTAAATTCTTTTGGCACATGTGTGCTTTTTAAAATTATTTTGGTGCTTGTATGCACCTTCACTTCTCATTCAACCAAAGCAGACAAACTGAGCTTTGTGGTACATGCATGTTGTATGTTGATACAACGAGCTACTATACAGGTTCTAGTCTGTCCTGCTCAATCTGTGCCGCAGCTGTACTCGACTACATGTCCGTCTTGGATGAGATGCGACCTGTCCTGGCCCACTTAGCAAGTTCAACAATATGGTAAAACTTCTAGGAAGTCAGTCTTCAGGTTGTTTTTTGTCCTGAAGACCACACGCACCTTATATACATATAGTGATACATATATTGATATTATGTCTATGCGTTTATTTATTGAAATAGTAGCATTGCGTATGGTGTTGATACTTTTATCAGTAGTATAATGGCAGGTGAAAACAACAACTTGTTCAGAATCGCATAAACTGTTCTTTACTCCTTACTCACCAGGCTGGGTGATTTTGATTTGTTCTGTTTGTGCTGTTTGTGGTGTAAAGACAGTAAAGAAATTTAAATCTAAACTTTAGGAAATTTCTCTTGTATTGTAAGTGACCTTCTACTGGGTGGCGACCTCCTCCTGCCCTGTGTGCACTTAATGCCTTGGAGCTCAAAAATAAGCAGAACAGACTGGAATACGGAGGTGAAAATGATTTTGAAGGCCAAGAGCCTCAGGCAGCTTTTACTGGACAACTATTACAACACCTTAATGAGGTAAAAATTTGTTAACCTGTCGATCAGGCCACTCTTGCGATAAAGTTATGCCCAGGCAGCTGTCCAGTGCAGGTTAATGAATAGAAATCGGCTTGTTTACATTTGGAGAACAAGCAATTAGCAGCGAAATGAGTTGCATTCCAGAGGAGAGCACTCAGGGATGAAAAAAAAAATCATGGCACAGGTGCTGCCCGCAGCTCTGTCCATTACTCCACTGCTGACCACATAAAGGACTTCGCCTGAGGCTGAATATCGAGGATTACAACGATTAAGGCTTAATCTTGGGTAAGGGCCCCGGGCCACCACAGCTTTTGGTCCATCAGTCCCTCCATCTGTCAATTTCCTGTACCATTTTTTTCCATTACAGGATAATGAAGAAGTCTGTCTCAAATATACTTTAGATGCCCACACCCTGATACACTGGGTCTATTCAAAATGACCAGTTGAACTAACATCATGTAATTTAGAAAAACAAAGAAACCTATGTAAACATAGAGGAGAAAATGCAAGCTCTGCAAAGAAAACACTCCTAGGGCTGTGAGATGGTTGTGCCAGGTATACCATATCTGACAGCTATGTCAGAACTCACATCCTTGGTCATCAGACATAAGCTGAGGTGACAGGCCTCTCTGGCTCTGTAATAAATGACCTGTCCATTAAGACTTCTTGTCCATTCATAAATCATAGCGCATATCTCTGTATCCAGCTGCCAAGGTGCATGGACTGTCTGTTGATTCATTACCCAAATAATGAGAACCCTAACTACAAAGAGGACTATTTCATTTATGTTAGGTAGAATGCCCAGAGGGGACTGGGCAGTCCCATGGCCTGGAACCCCCTGCAGATTTTATTTTTTTTCTCCAGCCGTCTGGAGTTTTGTTCTGTTTTTTCTGTCCACCCTGGCCATCGGACCTTACTCCTTTTCTATGTTAACTAATGTTGTCTTATTTTAATTTCTTATTTTGTCTTTTATTTTCTTTTCTTCAGTATGTAAAACACTTTGAGCTACTTTTTGTATGAAAATGTGCTATATAAATAAATGTCGTTGTTGTTGAATGACCGCTCATTCCTTGACTATAGGCAGTTCCAGAGTTCTGTTTACGTGGGTAAATTTATATAAAATAACTAACTGCTCTGAATCTATGTCCAGTGGTGATTTTCTGCCTAATTGCCCAGATTGACCAAATTGCTCAGCCTCTCTGTCCTGTTTGTCATATGACTGAAAAGCTGCTTAGACACTCTGTCCAGTGGTCAACTCAGTAATCAGAGTCTTTTTCTATCCAGTGGACTCATGAAAACCAAATGTGCATTGGTCGAATCTCCTGGCATCACAAACTGGTCATTTTCTGTTTAGAATTGAGATGAGTGAATTCTCTCACCAGTATGCATGCTGCCATGATTCCCTATCCAGTAATCAATTCAGTGATCCGAGACCTGCATTCTCTTCCTCTCCATTTTCATATGAATGGCCAGTTGTCCTAAATCCCTGTTCAACGCATCAAGAAATTGAGAGAGTTACATTTATTCCCTGCCCATTGGTCATGTTAGTGACCAGAGCCTCATGTCTCTGTAGAGGTCACACAAATGACCAGACACCTCCAACTTCCCGTTCAGTCCACCAAGCTAGCGGACAGCCTTGCTCAGACTCTGTATCCACTGGGAATGAATCTCATATGCTCTCTCTTTTTCTTTCTGTACTGTATCTAGTGACAACATGAATGCCAAGGCTACTCCAATGGCTAAATCAGTGAGAATGAATCTTGTATTATCTTGTGTAATGGTCACACAAATGGCCAAGCTGCTCTGACTCCATGTTCAGCGCAATTTACGCAAATAACATAACTTCTTAGTCTTCCTGTCCACTGTCCAGTTCAATGACTGGGGCCTTTTGTTTTCTTTGTGTCCCTCTCTGTCATATTCGATTAGTTACATGAATGACCATGATGCTTAGACCCCCAAATAAAACACACCAACTAACTGTCATCGCTGCCCAGACTCATTGTCCATTGGCCAAACTAATGCCCGGCCCTTTATCTTCTGCTTCTCTGATGGTCATATGAATAGCAGCTTGCTCAGGCTCTCTATCAAACATGTCAGGTATATTACTATGATTTCTTGTATAGTGGTCAGACTGGTGTCCAGAATATCATATTTCCCCTCTCCGGTGGTTACATGTATGACCACTTGTCCAACCAACACATCAGACAATTGACAAAGCTTCTTTGACACCTTTTTCAGTGGTCATGTCAGTGACCAAAGCCTCACATCCTATCTCTCTATCACTGTAATGGTCATCCAAATGACCAGGCTGCTGTGCATTTCTGTCAGGCTCACCAGAGAGCTGACAAAGCTGTGCAAGGTCCCCTTGCAGTGGTCAGGTCACTAGCCATATCCTTGCATTCCTTCTCTAAGGTTGTTCTGACCCCCTGATCGATTATCAAGTCAGTGACCAGATCTACCCAGCCTTTCTGTCCAGTAGATTAGGTGTCTAAAAAAGTTGCTTGAAAGTCACATGGGTGTTCAGAGTTGAGGTTTGGATTAATTGTTAACAAGAAGGCCTCCTGCCCACTCTGCTGCTGTCCAGCACACCACTTCCCGTCGAGTTCTACAAAATGCATAGAATTAGAGACTTTGCTCCTGTAAATGTCAGTAAGCAGGCAATGTGCTGGTTCAGCGGCCTACTGGTGTGCTGAAGAGCTGATAGGAAGGTCAGGTGGTGGTGGGGGGGGGTATTAAGAGGCAGCTGGCTGCCTCTCTACAGCAATGGTAACATCCAAACGTCCAGCATCAGCACTTTGTACAGGTGCACAACATATGGACACCATGGGCACAGGAACATCAAGAGCGCTGTGAGCCTGACAGCTAATGTCAAATGCGTCATCAGAACTGGACACTGTGCTTGGAAGAGAAGCGGTCATCTCTTAGGCCGTGCCAGCAGTAGTAGGCAAGGTCAAATGAATAGTGTTTCTGGGCTTCCCCCCTCTCTGCCTCACTTCTTCTTGTTTTCCACATGCACAGCAGTTTACAAGTACAAGATTTTTCCATAATCCAGAATCATTCCAATTTCTTTACTCAGGGGTTTTCTTCCAGTGGAAGCTCTGCATGGAGTTGGGGAGCTGGGAAGTAGTGTGTCTTTCTACACATTTGAGCCTTCTCTATCACGGGGCTGCTTTACTTCAGTTCCGTCTCTGATCCCAGGGGATTTCTTGTTGTGGTTCAATACATGCTGCCATCTTTACTTTTCCATCATTGAGTTTGACTTTGGGTATGGTAATGTTTCCCACTGGGTCACCCTGCCAATGTAATGGTGTGCATTAACTTCTGTGTTTCTGATCTATGTGCAGCGCCACTCGAGCTGTAGACACATTGTCACTTTTATAGTCTTTACAGCGAGAGCAAGTCATATGCCATGCCAAAGAGCTGTATTGGCGTTCACATCAGGAGATAAATCAAACAGCCCTTCCTCTTAGTAAAATGGAAAATGAGTCAAGCCAGCCATTCTTATTTTATATAGTTCCTTTGATAGTGAGTAGTATCACAAAGCTTTTACCTAGACAGACACTGTTAAATAAAACAACAGAAAAAGACTGAAGTCGACAAGTCAGTATGCACCAGTGAGGCATGAATGAGAAAAAGGAGAAAATGAACTGTTGCAGATTAAAGAGAAGAATAACATTGGCAGCCATAGCCTTTACAGGGCTAAGCCTTTACTGAAATGGCTGAGTCACAAAAGGAGTGCACTTGGATGCCAGAGCCTATGCAGGCTTAGCATGTAATCTGTGAAAAGGCTCAACGCAGCATCAGGGTAGAGTGGGCACAAAGGTGGCACTAGATATAGGAAGGAACCATCAGGAGCCGTATGTAAGATGAAACCACTCTGAAAGAGAAAAGCTTATGCATTGAAACCCTGGAAGAGAATTCTAAGGGGACATCAGAGCACTGCCAGCCCTGTTCTCTAAAGATGACTAGGTAGTGTTTAAGAACCTTGTAGGGAAACCTTCTCTTTATATTAGAGGATACAGAACCTGGGTGCAGATCTGATGCCAGTCTATCTATTCATTGTTATTTTATACTAGCAGAAGCACAAACCGTTGCCTGGGTAAGTAATTTAAAGCTTTGGTTATTTGTCTTCTAGTCTGGCTTCAGTCTGTTCAGTCAGTTTCACTTGCTCTGGACCTCAGTGACACAGGTGAGCCACCAGGTGGCACTGTCCTTAAAACTTACTGTTCTAAAAATGAAACACCATTAGATTAAATTTTGGGCTCCAAAATAGTCTAGTGACTCTTCCTGACAAAGTGGAATATGTGTGCAAAATTTTGTTAAGATTGGACCAAGGGTGTGGAATTGTAAAAAGAACCAAATACACCCACACCCACATTGAGCTTTATATATTTATATATATGAGGGGGAGTCAAGCTAAAGTTAGAAAATGGGATTTATAAGAAAATGGAATGAACCTTAACAAAACTGATAGTGTAATTTCTCAATGTAGTATCCATCCTTCTCAATGCACTTGCGCCACCTGCCTGGAAGAGCCTGGATTGCAGCAGCATAAAAGGTTTTGTCTTATCCTCACAACCACTCGTGCAACTGAGTTATTGTCGAACACTACATGCCGAGGGGTACTATAGTCACTAGTGCAAGTTACTTTGACTTGCTGAAGACCAATGCGAAGCCTGCTATTTGATCCAAGCGACAGGGACTGCTATCTCAAGGAGTCCATTTGCTGCAAGACAGTGCCCACCGATCCACACACTGCTAAGAACACCAAGGCTTGTCTGGAGAAACTGAAGTTTGTGGTATTGCCACATCCTCCTTATTTGCCAGAATTGGCACCGTGTGATTTCCACCTTTTTGGACCACTAAAAAAACATCTGGGTGGTCGTCAATTCAAAACAGATGATGACGTGAGGAAAGTAGTGCAACAGTGGTTGAGACAACAAGACAAACCCTTTTATTCTGCTGGAATCCAGGCACTTCCAGGCAGGTGGCACAAGTGCATTGAGAAAGGTGGAGACTACAATGAGAAATGACATTCACAGTTTTGTTAAGGTTCCATTTTCTAATAAATCCCATTTTCTAACTTTAGCTTGACTCCTCCTTGTGTGTATATATATATATATATATATATATAACAACAAC
The DNA here is from genome assembly GCA_026402145.1 of Polypterus bichir lapradei. Taxonomy (NCBI): domain Eukaryota; kingdom Metazoa; phylum Chordata; class Cladistia; order Polypteriformes; family Polypteridae; genus Polypterus; species Polypterus bichir. Next base: position 89,484,458 of record JANRMT010062814.1, on the reverse strand, counting down.
ATTTATTTATATAGCACATTTTCATACAAAAAATGAAGCTCAAAGTGCTTCATAAAAGACACAGTAAGAAAATAAAATAAGTCAACATTAATTAACATACTGTAGAATAAGACTAAGGTCCGATGGCCAGGGAGGACAGAAAAAACAAAAAAAAAAACTCCAGACGGCTGGAGAAAAAAATAAAATCTGCAGGGATTCCAGACCATGAGACCGCCCAGTCCCCTCTGTGCAATCTACCTCCCATAAATGAAACAGTCGTCTTTGTATTTAGGGTTCTCACGGAAGGACTCGATGATGATGGTTATGCAGGCTTCTGGCTTATAGTCTATCAATGTTGGAGCATCATGATGCTTTGAGTAGATGGTGGTGGTGCAGGCCGCCACCACAAAGAAACCGGAAAAAGAAACAGAAGAGAGAGTAGGGGTCAGTACATATTTTAGAGCCACCATGAATAGTTATTATAATGAATTGAACATACAGAGTATCAGGATTAAGTTAAAGTGAAGTTATCAGACAGCCATGTTAAAGTAATGTGTTTTCAGCAGTTTTTTTAAAGTGCTCCACTGTATTAGCCTGGCGAATTCCTATTGGCAGGCTATTCCAGATTTTAGGTGCATAACAGCAGAAGGCCGCCTCACCGCTTCTTTTAAGTTTTGCTTTTGGAATTCTAAGGAGGCACTCATTTAAGGATCTAAGGTTACGATTTGGAATATAAGGTGTCAGACATTCCGATATATAAGATGGGGTGAGATTATTTAAGGCTTTATAAACCATAAGCAGAATTTTAAAGTCAATCCTGAATGACACAGGTAACCAGTGTAGTGACATCAAAACTGGAGAAATGTGTTCGGATTTTCTTTTCCTAGTTAGGATTCTAGCAGCTGCATTCTGCACTTCTTGCAAACGATTTATGTCTTTTTTGGGTAGTCCTGAGAGGAGTGCATTACAGTAATCTAGTCGACTGAAAACAAAAGCGTGAATTAATTTCTCAGCATCTTTCAATGATATAAGAGGTCTAACTTTTGCTATGTTTCTTAAGTGAAAAAATGCTGTCCTAGTGGTCTGATGAATATGCGATTTAAAATTCAGGTTACAGTCAACAGTTACCCCTAAGCTTTTTACTTCTATCTTGACTTTTAATCCTAATGCATCAAGTTTATTTCTGATAACCTCATTGAATCCATTGTTGCCAACCACTAAAATTTCAGTTTTCTCTTTATTTAGCTTGAGAAAATTACTATTCATCCATTCAGAAATACAAGTAAGACATTGTGTTAGTGAATCGAGAGAGTCGGGGTCATCAGGTGCTATTGATAAGTACAGCTGTGTGTCATCAGCATAGCTGTGGTAGCTCACGTTGTGCCCTGAGATAATCTGACCTAACGGAAGCATATAGATTGAGAAGAGCAGCGGACCCAGGATAGAGCCTTGTGGAACACCATATAGGATATCGTGTGCGTTTGAGTAGTGATTACCACATCTAACAAAGAATTTTCTCCCTGCCAGGTAGGATTCAAACCAATTTAGGACCCTGCCAGAGAGACCCACCCATTGACTAAGGCAGTAGTTCTCAACCTGTGGGGCAGGCCCCCCTAGGGGGGCGCGAAGATGTGAAAAAAAGAAAACAAGAATCAAAAATATGAAAAAAAACATCTGTTGAAACCAAAACAAATTAACTTAAACTACATTCTGATACTAGAACAATAAATATAGAGTTAGATAAATGTCAATAAAAGTTAAGTAGGTATAATAAAATATGCATCTACATTTCAAAAAAATGTTAGGGGGGGCGCGATTAAAACTGTTATGAAAACTCAGGTCGCAAATACTTAAAGGTTGAGAAACGCTGGACTAAGGCGATTTTTAAGAATATTGTGATCAATGGTGTCAAATGCGGCACTCAGATCTAAGAGGATGAGAACAGATAAATGGCTTCTGTCTGCATTTACCCGCAAGTCATTTACTACTTTAACAAGTGCAGTTTCTGTGCTGTGATTTGTTCTAAAACCTGACTGAAAGTTATCAAGAATAGCATGTTTATTGAGGTGGTCATTTAACTGCATAATGACTGCCTTCTCTGTGATTTTACTTAACTATATACTGTATATATATATATAGTCATAGATGGCTCAGGCTCTTGCTATAGAAGGACCGGGGGAACCAGTGTGAACAGAACACTACCTCCCCCAAAACACTAGATGGCAGCCCCCTTGGGTGACAGCCGTACCTCGAGCTCCTGCAGGGGTCCATGGGAAATGGAGTCAGATACAGCCCTGTTTGGACCCAGGGGCACTACCAGGGGGTGCTGCAGCTGTTCCTGAGCCTGTGTGGGTGGTTCTTCTACCACACCCGGAAGTGCTGCCGGAAGTAGGGCAACGAACACCTCGAGCACTTCCAGTTGCCTTATATAAGGGACCAGCAGACAGTACTCAGTGAGCCAGAGTCGGGTGGAAGGTGGACGAAGCTTGCCGAGGAGGAGTGGAGGAGTAAAGAGAGAGAAGAGAATTTATTGCTATTGTGCTATTGTGCTTGTGGGACTGTGTTGTGAGTGTGGGAATCGGGTAAGGCGTTTCCCACGCTGCGAAGGGATATATATATATATATATATATATATGTGTATATGTATTTATGTCTATATATACAGTGGTGTGAAAAACTATTTGCCCCCTTCCTGATTTCTTATTC
>JANRMT010062814.1:89393068-89481373 GCA_026402145.1 Polypterus bichir lapradei | reverse complement strand
ATACAGTGGTGTGAAAAACTATTTGCCCCCTTCCTGATTTCTTATTCTTTTGCATGTTTGTCACACAAAATGTTTCTGATCATCAAACACATGTAACCATTAGTCAAATATAACACAAGTAAACACAAAATGCAGTTTTTAAATGATGGTTTTTATTATTTAGGGAGAAAAAAAATCCAAACCTACATGGCCCTGTGTGAAAAAGTAATTGCCCCCTTGGTAAAAAATAACCTAACTGTGGTGTATCATACCTGAGTTCAGTTTCCGTAGCCACCCCCAGGCCTGATTACTGCCACACCTGTTTCAATCAAGAAATCACTTAAATAGGAGCTGCCTGACACAGAGAAGTAGACCAAAAGCACCTCAAAAGCTAGACATCATGCCAAGATCCAAAGAAATTCAGGAACAAATGAGAACAGAAGTAATTGAGATCTATCAGTCTGGTAAAGGTTATAAAGCCATTTCTAAAGCTTTGGGACTCCAGCGAACCACAGTGATAGCCATTATCCACAAATGGCAAAAACATGGAACAGTGGTGAACCTTCCCAGGAGTGGCCGGCCGACCAAAATTACCCCAAGAGCGCAGAGACGACTCATCCGAGAGGTCACAAAAGACCCCAGGACAACGTCTATAAAGAACTGCAGGCCTCACTTGCCTCAATTAAGGTCAGTGTTCACGACTCCACCATAAGAAAGAGACTGGGCAAAAACAGCCTGCATGGCAGATTTCCAAGATGCAAACCACTGTTAAGCAAAAAGAACATTAGGGATCGTCTCTAATTTTGCTAAGAAACATCTCAATGATTGCCAAGACTTTTGGGAAAATACCTTGTGGACTGATGAGACAAAAGTTGAACTTTTTGGAAGGCAAATGTCCCGTTACATCTGGCGTAAAAGGAACACAGCATTTCAGAAAATGAACATCATACCAACAGTAAAATATGGTGGTGGTAGTGTGATGGTCTACGGTTGTTTTGCTGCTTCAGGACCTGGAAGGCTTGCTGTGATAGATGGAACCATGAATTCTACTGTCTACCAAAAAATCCTGAAGGAGAATGTCCGGCCATCTGTTCGTCAACTTGGGTGTGCAACAGGACAATGACCCAAAACACACCAGCAAATCCACCTCTGAATGGCTGAAGAAAAACAAAATGAAGACTTTGGAGTGGCCTAGTCAAAGTCCTGACCTGAATCCAATTGAGATGCTATGGCATGAACTTAAAAAGGCGGTTCATGCTAGAAAACCCTCAAATAAAGCTGAATTACAACAATTCTGCAAAGATGAGTGGGCCAAAATTCCTCCAGAGCGCTGTAAAAGACTCATTGCAAGTTATCGCAAACGCTTGATTGCAGTTATTGCTGCTAAGGGTGGCCCAACCAGTTATTAGGTTCAGGGGGCAATTACTTTTTCACACAGGGCCATGTAGGTTTGGATTTTTTTCTCCCTAAATAATAAAAACCATCATTTAAAAACTGCATTTTGTGTTTACTTGTGTTATACAGTATTTGACTAATGGTTAAATGTGTTTGATGATCAGAAACATTTTGTGTGACAAACATGCAAAAGAATAAGAAATCAGGAAGGGGGCAAATAGTTTTTCACACCACTGTATATATATATATGTATAGTATATACAGGTCAAAAGTTTTAGAACACCTCAGTTTTTTTCAGTTTTTTATGGAAATGCACACAGTTTAATATCTTAATATTTCATGAAATCAAGGCATTGAACAAATAAACAATGGCAAATGCAAAAATAGGTCAAGGAATCATGAAGTATACAAACTTTTATTCAAATTTTTTGACTCATCAAGGTAGCCACATTTTGCTCATATAACAGCTAAACTGTGGAAACCCTTTTGATTCAGAATGCTAGTCACTCTGTGCAAGGCACCAATTCTGCCTCCAGCAAAAGAACCCCAGACCATCAAACATCTTTCTGCATGTTTGACAGCTGCACACACTGAGGAACCTTCCTTCCAACAACTCGACAGCGTACAAACACCTTGCGTGATGAACCGAAGATTTCAAATTTTGATTCATCGGTCCACAAGACTTTCTTCTGGTAGTCCACAGCTGGTATTTCAAGGCCCTGTGTTGTCCTTTAAGGAATGGCTTTCTTCCTGCCACTCACCCTGTCACACCTGCAGCACAAAGTCTCCTCTTCACTGTAGAAACTGAGACACAAAGAAAGTTTAAGATTCTACCAAGATGACTTTAGTGTTTGGACCTTTTGCTTTCTCTCGTGACTTTCATTTTAATTTTTGCTTATTGAGCTGGTGATGATCATTTTTCTGATTTCCCAGTTTTCTGATCCTTTTGCAAGTTTCTGACTACGGCTTCCTCTGCTTTTCTTGTGCCTCCATCTCCTGTTTGCACTTTTTAAATTCCATTTTATCTCTCAATTTTGAACACTGCCCACAAAAAGACCCCTTTTAATCTCTGCAACTCAACAAAAACTTTGTCAGGTGGGATACTCCTTCCTATAGGTCATAAAATAAAGCCTCTGGCAACCTGTGGGAAAACTCCATGTCTGAGCTGCGAGTGACTTTTAAAGGAGGCAGATCAGCAAGTCAGTTTCCAAGGTGCAAGTCTGATGAGTTTTTGGCAGCAGAGTGCCACCTTTTCCTAGTGGGACTCTCTACTGCCAACATTTGGCATGGAGGATTTGTTCTGGTCCATAAACTGGTCCTAAATTGTTTTCTCTGTTTCTCTAGAAAATTGGCAAACGAGAGGAGAGCATTCAGTCCATCAGTGTAGGCTGCTCCATATTCTATAGATATTTATTCATTCCTCCCAGATTATTCCTATAAAAGTGGCACCCTGCAATGGCAAAGACTTCTGTACCCAGGTACCCCAATAACATGTAGTGACATTTCATGGCTCCATCCCCTGTCCAGTACAACTCTAGTACCACCTAGTACCACCTGTACCCATAGCCTCCTCTTGTCATTATTGTGCAAATTCTGTATTTACTTTCTTTTATTTTTTAATTGATCAGCTTTCATTTGTGCGTCCCAGGTTTCTATTCCTGTTTTCCTCTTAAACCCTAAAGACATGTGAACCTGTGTGGTTATCCACTTAACCTTATCCACTGTTGACTCCTGCCTTGTGCCCAGTGATGCTGGAGTAGGCTGCTCCTCCCTGAATGGTTTGACAATATATGAATTGATGGCTGGGCTATACACACATATTTTCATAAAATGTTTCAAACTGGCCAGTTGATCTGGTGGCCGCTTCTTTATAATTGCATTCAAATAAATCAATTTTAGCTGTTATAGCCGCCAGCACAAATTAAAATGTGCTTAACAGAGCACCGCTTACAGTGCCACAGATAGAGAGCAATGAAACCTGATGGGCAAGGCAAACTCCATTGTCAACTCAGTAGCTGAGCAAAGGGGAGCCAATTCTGAAGAAGACAGCATATTCTTTTTTTTTTTTTTTTTCTTTTCACTTTTCTTGACATCGATGGGTGTCACCTGGGTGAGAAGAGTGTTGAAGAACGTTGATTTCTGTCAAGCTTATTGGAGGAAGACTGATCTCTATAATGAAGCCGGGGCAGGGCCTTGGATAGGGGACGATACACACTAACTTAGTAATAATGCAATTTAACCTGAAGATGTGTTGATTTGATCTGGGTGCGTCAAAAGTCTGATTTTTTTTTTAAGTTGCTTTTGAGGTATTTCCACGTGAGACTTTGCTTATTTATTGGAATGAAGTGCTCTGTGACAAGAACCGTTCGTGAAGTGAGGTTTTAAAACAGTTTGAATCCAAGGGTTTTCTGGCTTTTACTGATATATTCACATATGCTGGTCTGCTAGCATTTCTGAAAGCTGTGGATTTGCCCTACAGAACATTTTTTAATCTGATGTGCATTTATTCATTTCTCCTTTTGCTTTTGACTTGTAATTAAGAGATCCAGTTCCAGCGGTGTTCCTCAGGCCTCCCTGATATCCCATCAGAGTTTTAGCTTTCACGTCACACCCCTGTGTTCTTTTTATTAAACTTGCATCAAAGGGAGTCCTTAAGGGAAGGAAAATGTTTTCTGTCAGGGTGACATTGAAGTTTCACCTTGGGTGGCACTGGATTGAAGTCTCAACAGAGACCAGGCCGGAGTACCACGTAGCAGGTAAACAGCTTAGCCCTCTTCCATTGTGTCAGAACAGACCAGGGATTGATCCCATTTCTATTCAAATTGTGTCGAGGAGGTATCCCTGTGATCATCCCTCCCTAAGTGCATCATTTCAGAAGCAACACCCTGACCAATCTTTCCAACCACTCGTCTGGCTATTGAACAAATCCAAAACGACCCACTTTGCATCTCCTGGCTGTTGAAGAGTGCTTTTGGGTGAGGGAAGCGCAGGCGGAATGTATACCTGCGTTTGAAGACTTGGCAGCCGCAATCTCTAAAGAGTCATCAGTTGATATTATGCTGCGGGGCACGCTGGCTCAAAGCTGACCTCTTTGCTGTCTGCCACGAGGAGTGAGATTCTGCTTTTTGTCACTAATTACAACATCAGCTTCCCTCAGGGCTATCACTCAGAAAGGCATGGCCTCATTTACCTCTCGACTTCTAATCGCAGCTGTGACTCGGGAGAACACAAAGATAAAAGAGCCCGTGCATACAATGGGTCACTGTTGAGTGTCTCCTGGCACGCTTTCCACCGTGACAGTCATAAATAGATGCCATTGCTTAACAAAGCTCTAGAAAAAGAAACCAGCATAGGTTTGTGTGTACATTACTGTAAGCAGTGTGACATTGACAGAGCGAGCATCCGTCTGCTAACTCCGCAAAGAGATTCAAAAGTTCTGGCAAGTCTGCAAGTCATTTTTTTATATAGCACCGTTTACAAACTGCAAAATCAAAGCTTTACAAAGTCAACAATACTGAAACTTGAAGCAATCACTGGTTGACGTACCAGGTAAGCATCTGTGCCTGACAGATCCTAGAATGAATGAGGGGCTGTACTTTTTACTGTATACAGTATATATATGTGATAAACATGTCACTGTGATCTTCTAATCCAACTGTACTTATGAGCCATAAGATAGAGGCTTCCACAGAGTGCGAGGAGCTGCCTTCACTTTTCAGTCACTCATCTGGTTCTAAAATGACCTGCACTTTTAGAATGAACTTTCCCCGGCTGGCAGAACTTAAACACTTAAGAACATTAGAAAAATTGTGATGAGATCAGGCCATCAAAACTCACCAATCCCATCCATCAAATTTCTTCAAAATGACCTCAAGTTGATTTTTGAAGGTCCCTAAAGTCTCCACCCCACTACTTGTGTCGATGGTCCTCTGCATACTTCAAGTCCTTCTCTTTTGGACCTACAGTACATCCGGAAAGTATTCACAGCGCATCACTTTTTCCACATTTTGTTGTGTTACAGCCTTATTCCAAAATGGATTAAATTCATTTTTTTCCTCAGAATTCTACACACAACACCCCATAATGACAATGTGAAAAAAGTTTACTTGAGATGTTTGCAAATTTATTAAAAATAAAAAAACTGAGAAATCACATGTACATAAGTATTCACAGCCTTTGCTCAATACTTTGTCGATGCACCTTTGGCAGCAATTACAGCCTCAAGTCTTTTTGAATATGATGCCACAAGCTTGGCACACCTATCCTTGGCCAGTTTCGCCCATTCCTCTTTGCAGCACCCCTCAAGCTCCATCAGTTGGAAGGGAAGCGTCGGTGCACAGCCATTTTAAGATCTCTCCAGAGATGTTCAATCGGATTCAAGTCTGGGCTCTGACTGGGCCACTCAAGGACATTCACAGAGTTGTCCTGAAGCCACTCCTTTGATATCTTGTCTGTGTGCTTAGGGTCGTTGTCCTGCTGAAAGATGAACCGTCGCCCCAGTCTGAGGTGAAGAGTGCTCTGGAGCAGGTTTTCATCCAGGATGTCTCGGTACATTGCTGCAGTCATCTTTCCCTTTATCCTGACTAGTCTCCCAGTTCCTGCCACTGAAAAACATCCCCACAGCATGATGCTGCCACCACCATTGTTCACTATAGGGATGGTATTGGCCTGGTGATGAATGGTGCCGGGTTTCCTCCAAACGTGACGCCTAGCATTCACACCAAAGAGTTCAATCTTTGTCTCATCAGACCAGAGAATTTTGTTTCTCATGGTCTGAGAGTCCTTCAAGTGCCTTTTGGCAAACTCCAGGCGGGCTGCCATGTGCCTTTTACTAAGGAGTGACTTCCGTCTGGCCACTCTACCATACTGGCCTGATTGGTGGTTTGCTGCAGAGATGGTTGTCCTTCTGGAAGGTTCTCCTCTCTCCACTGAGGACCTCTGGAGCTCTGACAGAGTGACCATCGGTTCTTGGTCACCTCCCTGACTAAGGCCCTTCTCCCCCATTAGCTCAGTTTAGTTAGCCGGCCAGCTCTAGGAAGAGTCCTGGTGGTTTCGAACTTCTACCACTTACAGATGATGGAGGCCACTGTGCTCATTGGGACCCTCAAAGCAGCAGAAATTTTTCTGTAACCTTCCCCAGATTTGTGTCTCGAGACAATCCTGTCTCGGAGGTCTACAGACAATTCCTTTGACTTCATGCTTGGTTTGTGCTCTGACATGAACTGTCAACTGTGGGACCTTATATAGACCTGTGTGTGCCTTTCCAAATCATGTCCAATCAACTGCATTTACCACAGGTGGACTCCAATTAAGCTGCAGAAACATCTCAAGGATGATCAGGGGAAACAGGATGCACCTGAGCTCAATTTTGTGCTTCATGACAAAGGCCGTGAATACTTATGTACATGTACTTTCTCAATTTTTTTATTTTTAATAAATTTGCAAAAACCTCTAGTAAACTTTTTTCACGTTGTCATTATGGGGTGTTGTGTGTAGAATTCTGAGGAAAAAAATGAATTTAATCCTTTTTGGAATAAGGCTGTAACATAACAAAATGTGGAAAAAGTAATGCGCTGTGAATACTTTCCAGATGCGCTGTAGAGCATGCTGTACCTTTCATGACTTGTCTGTTGCTTTTGCTTTATTTTGACTTTGAAGACATTTGCTCCCCACCAGCCCCTCCTGCGCCAACAGAACACCCAGTCTTTCAAGGTTCTGCATACAGACCTGTGCTTCCTTGTTGTTCTTCTGCACTTTTCTGGTATGTAACTGCAGCCCAATATGGTGCAAACATTAAAAGCACAAGTTGAATGGGGTTTTGTCCCCTAATTTAAAGACGTGCTCTTGGGTTTCTAGCTGACTCCGGGCTGGGCCGGATTTAGTGTGTGGTTTTTGTATCCTGACCTGGATTGGCACATATCCAGCACTGACTCCCTACTGCTATCTGCCAGTTTAGGCTCCAAATGGAGTTAAAACAATGAATAAATACAAGAAATGGATGGACACAGCATGCCAATATGCAAATGAATGCCACAGTTAAAGCTTTTGGCTAATGTGGCAGGGCATTTGATTCAGGAATCTCCCTTTACACAATAGACACAGCAGAGCAATATGAGCCACATATGTTGCCAGAAGAGGCTGGCAGAAACCTGAGGAATTCATCTGAACAAACCCACCTTGATGCCACTGTCACTGAAGGAAGTTCATTTACTATGATGGCGGCCCAACACACCTTCCCACCCACATCCCATAATGAGACTTCGAATCAGTTGTCCTTCTCTCTCCATGTGTGTGAACAGTGAGAGGTTCTTATCAGTGGCCAGAGCTTTCAGAAAAATAAAGATGTCCCTAAGCTCCCCTGCTACCAACTAAAGGAGGCGTTGTGTCTCGCTTGGTGGATTTCTTAGGAAAAAGGAAAAGTTTGCACCAACTGCAAGGATTATTATTTTTTTGTGGCTCAGGCAGCAGGTAGCGAGGCAACCTGATTATTCCGTCAGTAAAGCTGCGGAGAAAACCAGTCATCTATACCTATCAAAGTCCTGATTAGTTCCCAGAGCCTTCCTATTGGGAGCCGAGGGGGAAACAAACTTTATAAAATTCTCCATAAGCAGCCGAGCGGAACCTATTTTCCTCTCAATGCAATTAACTGCACCAACATTTACAAAAATATGATTACAGCCACTTTGGCTAAGTGGAAAAAAAAAAAAACGATATTAGGTAGCAGCGAGGGGTTGATCGTAATGGCCATTTTTTGAGAGACTTTGCATTTTCTTTGAGCAAATAAAGGGCCCTAAATTCTCCTTAGGCACTAAAAACCAATGCACTGGAACGGAGACAGCAAACACTGGCAGCCACTTTCTTTCTTCCTTTTTCTCTCCGTCTCTCTCTCCGTCTTTCTCTTTTTGCTGCATACCCCAATTAATTAAGTCTTTCACGGGCATGTAATTAGGTGCATTAGCAAGTCATAAAATTGCTGCAAGTCCCTAAATTATGTTCAGGCCTTCAGCAATTTGTTTTTAATTCCTTTTTGAAGACAATTACACTGTGGGGTCCAATACATCTTCATTGCTGCCTACTGCTTACTTCTTTATGGCCTCTGTGAAGAGTTGTTTGCAGCGTCTGTGCCCAAACGTTATGCCGCACATGCTCTCAGGGTGGTACTGCCAATTGACAGCCCCGGATCTGCCCAGTTGCCAGCTCCGTGCTAATCCTGCACCGGGGTTGCCACCCCTTATGGCAGGCTGTCCTTTGCGGTTACCCCCAGGGGGTGTGCTCCTGTCTGCTTTTCACTTTGGTTCACTTTTCTTTGAGAGCATTGTGCCATGCTAGCTCTGTTCCAAAACTACAACCATATTTCTGTTTCCCCGTTTCTGCTCTGTTTTCTCAGCTTTGCCAGCTCCACTGGGACTGTGATCACTGAACTCTGTCGATTCCTCTGGCTTTCTGTTCACTGAGCTGTGCCATCTCCATGTCCCTGTCCCTCGGTGAGGTGTTCCAACAATATTGTGGCACGGCACAGACATTCCTCCCTACTCTTCTGTCTACTCAACAGCTATTCTTCTCACTTACAAAGACACCCTTTTCAGGCGGACTTGTTTACTCCAGTGGCTGTCTATTCGCTTAGTAGCCAGCTCTCAGGCCACTGCCGTGTTCTGTTGGTTGTGCCACCTCCACTACTTCTTTCTTCATCCAGCGTTAATCTGCCCATTTAGGTTTGCCAGATCCATTACTATTCTGTATAGCCTGACATACCAACTCCACTATTACTCTGAGTGCAACAATGGCTCTGCCAGCCAGGGCCAGCTTTCTTACTCTAGATAATAATTCATCATATTTAAACCTTCCACCTTTTTGGAGGAGGGAGACCCTCTCATCATTTCACCATTTTAAGGAGCCTAGTTTGACATGGGCAGGATCTGCATCTGTGTTCCCCAAAACAGAGGCATGCCACATGGCGACAATGTTAAGGAGAAATCCAGTCCCTGGGCCTCTTCAGCACTCCTAAATAATAAGGTTCTTCAGACTCTGGTAATATATAAGAAATATATATATAAAAAAATACCTTGCACCTTGCATATGCTGATGTTTGGACCAAGTGTTATCAGTGGTGCATCTCATATGGACTTGAGCTCCCTGAAACCATATGCAAGATTCATTGTAAAAGATCTGGGTGTAATAATGGATAGTGACCTAGATAAACAGATAAACTCAGTAATTAAAGCTTATTTCTTGCAACTGAGTCTTTTATCTAAAGTTAAGCCCTTCTTATCTTTTCATAATTTGGAAAAGGATATACATGCTTTTATTTCGCCCGGACTTGACTACTGTAATGTGCTTTATGTTGGTGTCAGCCAGGCTTCTATCTCACACTTACAGTTGTGTCCAAAATGCTGCAGGTTATCTTTTAACAGGAACACAGAAGTGAAAGCACCCTGTGCTAACCTCCCTGCACTGGCTCCCCGTTCATTTCAAGATTGATTTTAAGATTGTATTGTTTGATTATAAAGTACTAAATGGCCTAGCTCCCTCTTACCTCGCCGACCTTTTACAATTCTACATTCCATCATGTCCACTCAGGTCTACTGATCTCCGGTGGTCTTTAAGTCAAGACTGACGTTTAGGGGAGATTGTGCCTTTGCAGTTGTAGGCCCCAGATTCTGGAATGGGTTACCACTTCATGTTAGGCTGGGCCCTACGTTGCCTATTTTTAAGTCACATCTTAATGCACATTTCTGTTGCCTGGCTTTTAATTAATTATACGAGCTGTGTTTGTCTGTTTTATTGTGTTGCTGCTTATTGTCTTTTATACTGTATTATTCTTGATTGTACAGCACTTTGGTCAGCTATTGTTGTTTTTACATGTGCTATATAAATAAGTTTAATATTGATAATCATAGGTGTGCTAACAATCTTTTGTTAGGCAAAGTCTTTATAGTATATGATTATGTAAAAGCATCTCTCTCTCTGAACCCTAGCTGGCGGCTGGAGGAGGTGGTTGGCCATGCAACCAGTGTGCTACTGTGGGTGTCGCAGAATTTCAGACTGGCATCATGATGCTTTTCCATATGTTACGGTCCATGGCGATGGTCCTGGCCTGATTCAAGTCGAGTCATCAGATCTTTAGAACTTCCTTCACTAGTTTGGTCCATTTTTTCTTGGGTGTAGTCTTTTGTATTTTATACTGAGTGAGTCGCTGTCTCCAAAAGAGTCTGCATGGTAGCTTGTTTGTGCTTATTCTGCACACATGGCCAAACCACCTCAGTCTTCACTGCTGGCTTTGTTCATCGATGGTTGGCTGTATTTGACATCTTACCCGAATTGTTTTGTGGGTGATGCGAAAAATCTGTAATCTAGACTTCTCAGTTAACATGATCATACCATATTGGAATTTTACCATACTATGTACCAAGGTTGATACCAAGGTTGATACTGATATTAAGGGACATTAGCTGAATATAAACTACAGATTGATACCAGCATGGATGGTCTACTCTGTTAAAAATATTTTGCCATGTTCAGCTAAAGAAATAAAGACGATGAATAAAAGAGAACAAACTCTTTATGTTCTTCCAAGAATTGGAGCATGTTACAGTAGCGCCATTTTTAGTAGGCAGTCCTCTTCATTCCATAGTCTTTTATTAGAGGACACTTTCACCTGGAAGTCACCTAATCTGTGGTAAAGAAGGTCAAGATAAGTGTTGTGGTTGTTGTATGGTCTTATTAACGGATATTTTAGAGGATGTGGATCACTGAATGAGTGAAAGGACGGAGTTTGCGGAGGGTATTTGTTCACTCAGCCATTTTCTTAGATACACCTTCTTCTCCAAACAGTTGATCATGTGACCGAAAATCAGTGCAGATGTGGACAAGACATTTCATTCTGTTTTGACCAAATATTAGAATGGATATAATACCTGATCATATAACTTTAACTGAAGTGTGACTGTTAGTGCTACACATGATGGATCCAACATCTCAGGCCCTCCTGGCAGCTTCATGCATTTAGTCCCTAGGGTCCAGAGTGAATGATTTAATAGACAATAAACATCAAATGAGCAGAAGTTTTGTGGGTGAAAACACCTTGCTAATTAAAAAGGTTGAGGAATATGGCCAAAGCCATTAATGAAATACTGCCATTACAGCTCTTTAAAACAGTTTAGTGCAAAATGGCCATCTCTTAATGCACAATGTGTTGGACCTTGTAACAGATGGGGGCTCTAGCAGCAGCAGACAATGCTATGTTCCACTTCTATCAGTTAAGAATGGGAAGATGGGATCACACAAATCCTGACTTCTGCTACGATATATAGATGGAATGATCAGAGCTTCATGAATCCATACATCTATCATTTCACACTGCTTTTGGTAGCTATTGTTAGTGTACTGGTGTGCAGAATGTTTTCTTTGCTCACATTAGGCCTCTAAATAATGATTGAGTGTACCTAAGTGTTGTTGCTGACCAAGTTCATCCCCTTATGGTCACAGTCTACCGTTGCCCAAATAGATATTTCCATCAGGGCAGTGCACTATGGAAAGGATGCTTCATCTCAAGCTTCCATAAACATTACTGTGACTTCAGTGTGGTCCAATGTCTTGGGCAGTCCCCAGATCTCAGGTCAGTAATGCACCTTTGGAATGAGGATGAATGGGAGGTTTACAGCAAGAACGTGTGGCCAAAAAATTGAAAATATCTGTGTAATGGTATCATATCGGCATGGGCTAAATTCCCTGAAGAATATTTCCAGAAATGTTTTGAATCCATACCTTAAAGAATAAATGTACTGGTGAGGCCTCATCTAGAGTATTGTGTGCAGTTTTGGTCTCTGAGCTTCAAAAAGAACATAGCAGCACTAGAAAGGGTCCAGAGAAGAGCAACTAGGCTCATTCCAGAGCTACAGGGGATGAATTCTGAAGAACGATTAAAAGAGTTGAACCTTTACAGCTTAAGCAAACAAAGATTAAGAGGAGACATGATTAAAGTGTTTCAAATTATGCAGAGAATAAGTACAGTGGATCAAAACTATTATTTTAAAATGAGCTCAACAAGAACATGGGGACACAGTTGGAAACTTGTTAAGAGTTATATTTTGCACAAACATTAGGACTTTTTTTTTACACACAGAACTATAGACACATGGAATAAGTTACCGAGTAATGTGGTAGACAGAAGGGCTTTAGGGACTCCAAAGCTAAACTTGATGTCGGATAGGACTGTCAAGCTTTATTGGGCTGAATGGCCTGTTCTTGTTTAGATTGTTCTAATGTTCTAAAAATCTTTAGTCATACTTGGGACTTGAATAGATGGAGCAGACAAAGTGGCCACAGAGTGTATTTTGAGTTACTTGGCCTAGAGATGTTTGGTGTCCCACAGTTCACTTAGATAGTGGAGAAGGAATACAACAGGTGAAGGAGGAGATACCATAAAAGATGGAAACAACAAAACTGCGAATTCCTGAGGATGAAATGTTGAAAGCATATAATAGATGGGGGCTCAACGAGTGAAAGCATAGTGGTGTTTATATAGGCTATAATCTAAGAAAGTGAACACTAAAATAGATCAGAGTCTGCCTAAATGAAAAGGTGGCAAGTGAAATGACCTGAAATACAAACTAAAGAATGGTGGGGATGAATATGCAAAAGTGTAACAGTGAGATGGGAGTGCCTTACAGGTAGATATTAATGCATAACCAAAGCTGCACAGTACTGCAAAGCAAGGTTTATGTTATATAGTGTTTCTTCCATATTGAATACCATCCCAAGGTGTTACAATTGTCAGCATGTATAAGTCATTCAGTGACCCGGCAGCCTTGGGGTTTTTAGTACAAGTCTTTAGGCACTGCACTCCACTGTCTGCCTCATTATGTGTATAAAGTCAGACTCAGGACTGAAGTGAAGTCACCTCCATGGATGTGTGGACAGTCCCAAGTAAAGTGCAAGAATCATCTCTGATGGCAACGCACCCTCAACGGAGGAATCTCCCCAAAACACTGCACCTTGACTGCCACCACAGGCTGGCACACACCATTCATGCTGTGCTTGAGAACCACGCTGTGGACAACTCTTCTCGTATAATTGCATTTTCCACTCTTCAAGTTTGGAAGAATGTTCCACTGAAATCGCCACATTTGAAGTGAGAAAGACTTCTCGGAGTTAGTTTCTTTATTTATTAGTTAATTTGTTAACTGAAAATCAGCGCCCCTGGGGACAGGCTGTCTTCGTAGCAGTGACTTCCCTGAGGAAACTAGCTCAACAAACCATTTGCAAAGAATATGAACATGTTGAGCAGCGCTGCCATAAACATTACAGGCCCTCTAATTAGGAAGATTTATGTGTACAGCAGAAGTGCACAGTGGAGCTCCTGTGGCTGATCATATTTGCACTGTTTGTCTGCCTCTGTTAGCTCTGTGTACCTTGCTGGATGAGTTGCCATCCAGCAGGTGAATATCACAAGCTTTTACTTTTCCTCCTAGGTGCTTGTCAAGTCCTTCATAATGGCTAGTCATTTTGGTCAAAGTCCTGACAACTGACCTGCCTCACGCAAAATTCTGACTGGACATTTTTATTTTACTATTATACTGTATTGACGATTACTTGCGTTCTGTTCTGTGTATTGTATTGTATTGTAATGACCCCCTTCTTTTTGACACCCACTGCACGCCCAACCTACCTGGAAAGGGGTCTCTCTTTGAACTACCTTTCCCAAGGTTTCTTCCATTTTTTTCCTTCTAGGGTTTTTTTTTGGGAGTTTTTCTTTGTCTTCTTGGAGAGTCAAGGCTGGAGGGCTCTGTCAAGAGGCAGGGCCTGTTAAAGCCCATTGCAGCACTTCTTTTGGGCTATACAAAAAATGCATTGTATTGTATTGTATATGAAGGTGAGAGTGAGACTTTGATAAAAAGCACTGCCACATCCAGTTGCTTTAAGACAGTAGATGTCCTGTAAGTAATGTGCAAAATTACTTTGTTTTGTTTCTAGCAGTACCAGACTTTCTGAAAAAATGTATTACAATTCATATTCATAAGAGTGTCATTGCAGGCTGACTCACACGTGCATCTATGGAGCATCATGTGCACATGTGTAAACATCCATTTATGTGGCTGTCCACCTGTCATGGTGCCAGACCCAGATTTGACCTTAACCTACCCCCAGCCTAAGGTTTAGAACACAGGTGTCGAACTCCAGTCCTGGAGGGCCGCAGTGGCTGCAGGATTTCATTCTAACCATCTTCCTCATTAGTGACCAGTTTTGGCAGCTAATTAACTTCTTTTGCCTTAGTTTTAATTAACTTGAATCAGGCCCCTATTAGATGTCTCTTTTTTCCTTAATTAGCAGCCAAACAATAATGAGACACAAAGCAAGCTCACCTGTGCCCATCACACAATATCTAAAAATAAAGAAAGGTGAAGGTCTCAGTAAGGTTGATCTCTCAGGTCACCAAAACATTTGGACGGTGTTCTTAGAAAAAACAGAAAAATCAACAGTTTTGGAAATGTCTGTAGTGGCAGAAGGAGAGCAGCAACAATGCATGGAATTAAATAACGGGTTTAATTAACAGCAGGAATCAGCTTCTCATTAAGAGATTGGTTGGAGTTTGAAATCCCAATTTAGCTGGTCATCTGTTGGCTCGTTTCACATCTCATTTCTGTTTAGCTGTCATTTAATGAAAAAAGAAATCAATTCAGAGGACTGAATCCTCCAAATCAGGGCTATTAAAATTAAGGAGTGAATTAGCAGTGAAAACTGCTTGCTGATTAGGAAAAGGGTTAGATTGAAAACCTGCAGCCACTGCGGCCCTCCAGGCCTGGAGTTCGACAACCCTGGTTTAGAAGCTCCAGTATAACAGTTCACTCTCAAATCAGGACATTTGTATAAGGCACCGATGCCACAAACTGGCGCATTATCCCTTTACCCCCATCAAAGTGCCACACCCAAGTAAATGATCTGTATCATAGGATGGCCCTGCGTGGAGTCATAAAATAAAAAAGGTCACATTGAGGGACAGAAGGATATTGTGAAACTGACAGAAGTGACACCTCAACATCTATTTTAGAGTCCCTCTAACTATACTGAAGTTTTTCCTTGAGGATTTTATCACAGGTTTTCAAGAACTGAGAGTACAACTGTACATTAAGTTTATTGTGGCTCCAAAGAGTGGCAAAGTGTTGTATGTTGGTGAGACATGCAAGTAAGATTTTCACTTGACTCTCTACACTTGACAACTTCTACTATTATGCTGCACAAGTGAAGGTAGATGTCACTTTGCCACTAGAGGGCAGTAAGAAGAGTATCCTTACCAGGATACCATACCACACCATTTTCTAAGCCAGTCTATCCTGAGCAGGGTTGTGGGGAGGGGCAGGAGCCTATCTGAGCAAACACAGGGCACAAGGGAGGAACAGTCCCCAGGACAGGACACCAGCAAATCTCCGAGGAACACACACACACACGCAAATACACCACAAAGCCACTAGACAAAAAAACCCTAGCTTAAGAGAAAAGTACGAGAACTCTTGAGAGCCTACCTACATCATCGTCATCATCACCATCATGTTTCATCCAATTACCCAATCATGTTGTGCTTTGGTGCAGCCTATCAGATCAGTGGTTGGGGGAAGTCAGGAACCAACCTTGGAGAGGTTAATAGTCAGTCACAGAGTACATTCGCACTTATGTACACTCTACATTAATTCACTTTCTAATCCTGCTTAAGCCAAGTTTTAGTTTCCCAGCAGCTTTGAGCACAGCTCAGGAACTGACCCCAAATAGGGCATCAATCAATCACAGGACACACTCCCTCACCCCGTACCCATTTTGAGCTGCCCTTAACCTTAGATGGAAGGAGCATGGGGCTCCCAGACAAAAAGCCAAGTGGATCCTTTGAGAATTTGGAAACTCCACGCAGACGATGACCTATCCAGGGACAAGACAACAAGACATGATGCATCTATTCAGTGACATGCTGTGCACCCTCAGTCTCCTGCACTTAGCTGTCATTTATGACAAGTAACCACTGACACTGGCTTTCTTATTTATAAATTTAGATCATGGAACACAAATGTACTGCCAAAGAGATTGATCTGAGAATAGAATAAAGAAAAATGCGAGAGCCCTTGATCTGGGTTTTCTTTTCCACCCATTCATTTGGATAGTTCTACTGAACTAAGAGCAATACTGTTAGTTTATTATGTCTGTTTTTGTACAGAAACTGGCAGCACCTGCTGTACAGTATATGCAGTATACAAGCACACAATCAGTAGAAATGTCCGCATAACAGAGAGTGCTGAAGTAGAATGATGTCCAAAACTGCAAAGATCAATTTAGGTCATGGCAAGCAGTGCCACTTTCAGACTGTGAAATATCAGAGTTTTTCAATAATGGTCAAAAACGTTAAATATTTAATGAATTTGGTAGTTGAAGATTTTAAGATTAAGATTTAGAGTTCTGATTTACACCTTTGATGTGTCCCAATTATGGCCCTTGATTTCTTTACTGTGATTGAGAAGTTCTGTTCTCTTTTTTTTTTGGTCAGTTTTATAAGTTATTACTAAATCTTATTCCTTTCTTGTAGTTTATAATTTATTTCTTTTTATTTTTTTGTTTTTTTCACTGTTTGACATTTACGGTTTTTCAAGTTGTGAAATACAGGTGGTCCCAGAAGAGTTTTTTGGACCCCATGAAAGTTGGAAAATCCAAGTTGTAGAGACCTCAAAAAGTAAATTTTAAAAGCATGTTATGGTGTTATTAATCACTCAGTGCCCATTACTGGGATTGTGAGAAAGTCCTACGGCTGCTGGCAGACGGCTCTTCACAGACAGGGCACAGCTAAATACTTGAGTGGAAAGCAACCAGCGAGTATACTTTGACAAGCCTCAAAGGATTTGTGAAGGAGGGTGGAAGCTTTCAGAGAAAAAATATAAATGAGAGCCCCACACAGCTCTTAGTGCTTGCCTTGGTCTCAGTGGTGCTGAAAAGTTTTTCGATGAAGAGCAGAAAGTGATGGAGACTACTGATACTTTGGTACTGGGCGAACACTGCTTTACCCTCAAAATAACCTGCTTCTGTCTTTCAAACCCACTAGAACTACAGCGTTAGCCTGTGGCAGGATGGCAAATGGGTTCACGGCACACAAAGTCTTTAAGTCATATGTGTCATGAAAAGTGGCAATTGTTTATAATGCTGGTCAGAAGTACATGCTAGCATTGTGACGGTGCGGATTGGCCCCACACTACCGGGTCCTTTCCGAGGAGCCACTTGAACCTGCTACTGCCAATAATGTACCCAAGGAGGAGCTAGCGGATGAGGACACAAGACACAAAGCAAGGGATTGGTGCAAAAGTGCTCCAGTGCTTTTACTAAAACCGAGCAACAAAACAGTGTTCAATAAGTGCCAGGTTCAAAATGTTCAATAAATTTATAACTCATAAAAAATCAGGTGAAGGTTAAAAACAAGTAAATAATCCATTAAAATCAGAAATTAAAACTAGAGACAATCCATACATCTTAGAGCCACGAATAATGCCCTTTTAAACCTGGCACCTCCTCCCCTTACCCCATTTGGAACTCGCTGGAGGAGGAGACGCAAACCAACAGGAGCAATCAACCTTCATATCCTGGCTCCATTCCCTGACACCCTTCCATCGACGTCTGCTGGGCAACCTGTCGAGTCACGCATGCCACTCTTACCACTCACACTCGGCCCTGGCTGCTCTTACTCCCTGGCATTTGCTCAATTGGAATGCTCTTTCTTTTAGCTTCAGGCTCCTGCAACCATGAAGCTCATTCCAGACCACCTGCCTCGCTCCCAGCAGCACGGGCACTCTCGCTCTCAGTTGGCGTCACAGACTTCCCTCCATTTAACCTCCGTCTCTCGCTGGTCTTTCTCTCTCTTACCGGCCAGCCTATTTTTTCCTCTTTTCACCTTCTCTTTCAAATCCTTTTCTGACCCCTCCTTGCTAAGCCAGCTTTCATTTTATCTGCCTCCTTGGGTGCAGTGCCTCGATTGCAAATTGTGGAAAACCAATGAAGCAATTGAGACAGACGTTATGAGCAGGAGCATTCCACCTCAGTTACTTCACCAGCCTCCCGCAGCTGCACAAGCACACGCACCCACAGAGATCGAGCCGGCCATTCAGTTATTTATTTATTTATTTATTTATTAAAAGTCAGCCACCTTTTTCTGAGCCACGGGCCCACTATAGCACAGGCATGGGTTGTGTTAGTTGCCCGCATATTGCTGTATGATGCGATTTGTCTGCTACGCATGTCATAAGTGACAGTATTCTTCATAGCTAACATACAGTATAATATCTCTCTATTATAATAAAAAAATCCTGGGATGAGATGTGACATTTCAGAGAGATACTTTCATATCCCACGAGAAGAGACTTTGAGCCAAGAGATTTAACCACGCCTGGGGGCTGGAAGTAAAAGACAAAGAGTAGATGCCAAAGTGGAATGTCGTAAAGAATTCAAAAACGTTGGTGCAATACACATGCAGAGCAGGTTAGAGATATTTAAAGTACTAAAATTCAAAAGTCTCAAAAAAATGATAGTAAAGATCACATTAGCGCAAACAAATGGAAATTATTACTTGGTGAAATAACGGAGCAGTGAAAAGACATCAAATATATTGTTCAGATTTAAAGTTTAAGTCGGAGACTTATAGATTGTCTAATTCGTGTTGCCATCAGGGAAAAGTAGTGTTTCTTCCCAATGAAGAGGCGTATCCGCAAGAATTAAAAGATTTGTTGTTTGGTGAAAGTTAAATCCACATACGTGAGCGGCAGAGATGCGAAGTGGCTGGCGCGTAGCGCAGGCCCCAGTTTGGCAAGCGAAGTGAGCAGGGGGCAAAGCCCCCTAGCATCACATTGTATCAAAATAAGTGTTCAGTGGTCAGCCAACACTGCAGCACTATCAGGGCCTATAATTATGACAGTGAATTTCACACACTGAGCTTAAAATGACATTCTCAAACTTGCTTAAACCAGTTCAGAGTCTGAGCCAAACCCAGCAGAATCTGATGTATGGGAGGAACTGCCCTGGATGGGATTGCAGTCCATTGCTTTCTACTCTAACACAGAGGGGTCAGTTTGTAATTGTCAGTCACTCTAACAAAAATGTCTCTGGAGATGTGGGAAGAAAAAAAGAGTACTGTATCTAGAAAAACAACATCCACACACACACAGGTAGAACATGCAAAATTAACACAGAGCACCACCTTCAAATCCACCTACAGGGATCCATGAAGCAGCAGTACTACCCACTATACAACACTGCTGCACTTTAATGAATAGATATTTAATTATGCATTATCCATCCATCCATCCATTATCCAACCCACTATATCCTAACAAAGGGTCACGGGGAGTCTGCTGGAGCCAATCCCAGCCAGCACAGGTCACAAGGCAGGAACAAGTTCCTGGGCACGGCGCCAGCCCACCGCAGAATTACACATTAATTTGTGCTTTTTTAAGCAATTTGTTTTTTTTTTTTTGTTTTTCTCTTTTTACCTTGTGGCTCTGACTGTGGCAGTTATGGCATTTTTGCTCATTCTTGGACCTTGCCTTTGTTTAGTGTTTTCGATACGTTTACTGGTTTTTGTGGCTTCCTCCTTGATTTTTGACTTTCCTCTTGGATTATGGCATTAATAAAATGCATGTCATTGCTTCTCACCTGTGCGCCTTAGCTTCTTTCCTGTCTGCTCATGCAGATGTTCACTCTAAACTCGATTTGTGTAATCAGCCATGCTTTACAGGGTGGCACAACACTCTACCGTTCTGTGGCTCAGCATTTCCAGCAGAGAAGCCCAGCCCTGAGGGGTCTCGTTGCCAGTGCTTCTGTAGTGGGTGCATCAGACCTGAGTGTACCTCACACCAGGGACCAGCTGCTATTTACATTGTGTTTATGTGAAGGTTTCCAAAGCCAGTTGTGAAATTCCTGCAAGGCTGATTCTTGGTTGTTTCTTTCTTGTATGGAACCTGTGCCAAACCAGCAATGCCGCTACAAGGCTGTAACCTATTTGCCATTAGTTACATGCAGATGAAAAGCCTATATCTTTGTGGGACATTTGTAAATACTCATTTTTATTATTTGGTGAAATCCAGCATTCACGTTTTATATGAAATGGAGGAAGAAGTGTATAGCAGCAGACACTTATTGATAGCATTCAGTGCAACTTGGAAATCCAGATCTGTAAAAGTACAGTATCAAAATTAAGCGTCTCATACAGCATTAAAAAATTCCGAAAAAAAAGGAATGGTTAGCTCCACTGTGCTGTCCTCCATATCTACTGTACACAAGTGTCTGTCATTTCTGTACAAGTTATCCTTTAGTTTTCTTGCTTGTAAAAGACAACTGGCCTTGGTGTGGCTCTTTGTGATTTGTGATGCTAGTGAAAAAATGGCATTTCTCTCTCCACGTCTCCTTCTCCTTTCTTTATTAGTAAGTCCTGCTCCCCTCTGGCACTCCTTCCAAACTCTGTCCCTGTAAGTCCCCTGTTTATGCGTGCCAGCCTTGATGTAGGCCCATCTCAGCCTAACACCAGTGTTCAGTTAGCATGTGAAAGTGAGCCTATGACGGACTCCTCACGCACAGACACAATGCACACTCTCGTGCCATGCTGCTTTTAAGAACACACACACTCACACACACACACATATTTGGGGCAGTCTTCCAAAAGCACACATATATCCAGTACTCTCCCAGACATAGCCGCGCACACACACATCTTGAGCTCGTCTCACTCCTGTAATTAGTGCGCACACACATCAGTGACAGTGCCGCCTGTAAACACAGTCACAGAGGGATCGGCCGCCACAGTGAATGAATATGAGTGAGGGCAGGTCAGACTCTATGCCCGCGTTATCAGCTTGTGCAGCCAGCTCTTTTCTTTTTTTTTTTTTTTTTTTTTTGACAAATCAGTTTTTGTGTTTGGATGTCCTTCGTTAGCCTCTGTGCAGCGGTTAAGGGTTGCTGCCATCAGATCGCTTATCTCTGGTGATCTCCTGGGGATCGCACAATAGCGTTTGTCTGCGCTCCTTGCCCAGGGCACAGGGGGACAGATATAATCTGTGTTTAGTGATTCAAAGCCCTAACACTCACGGTTTAGAGGCAGGCCTTCTGGGGCGGTCCAGGACCTGCTGGAGTCAAGATGTGGCCACTCGAGTCGGGCGTTCGATATCATGCACGCTGAACATTCATTTGGGGAAAACGTGCATGTGAAATGCTCAACACGACATGACAACTGAATTCAAATAATAATGAATGGGAAAGCCTTCTTATCGTTTCGTTTGCAGATGGAGGTTTGTTTGCCACCTCTCGTGGGGAGGGGAGGGGGAGTTGTGCTATTATTTATTCATTTTTACTTTTTCACACAGTTAACGCTTTGATTTGTTAAAAAAAAAAAATCCCTTGGCGAGAATAATGATGAACATTTACTTTCCCATCACTCTCTTCATATATAGCACAAACACTGGCCCCTCAGGAGGATGGGTGTGCAAAATGGCCTGAAATCAGCAGGCTTCCAGTTCAGCCCCCAGTCCCATGTGCTTATGTTTAGCTCTCTGTCCCACTACTGTTTTCCACTGTTTAGGCCGCTGTGTATTGTTCAAAATGTGATGTCATAATGGAGTTGTGCCAACAAAAGGCATTATACCGTACATAGCCATCTATCAGTTTTCTAAACCTGCTTATTCCAATTATGATTCAACACTCAACCTTCTCCATGTCAGATCCCTTCTGTTTTTATTTTTGTTTTTTTTATCGCATACTTCTAAAGCCAGTCAATAAACACTGGCAGTCCAACCACCCCCTATCTCTGTAGTGTGGCAGGAAAGTGGATCTGCTGGACAGCCCTTTGATTTCCCTGCTAGCCTCTCAGCCGTGACTCTCATTTCCTTAAAGTCATGGACCCCAACATCCTGATGGTGAGGCTGATTACGACATATCCATCTAGTGAAAAGCAACAGAGCAAGCTGGGAATGTCGGCCATGATAACCCCATTTTGAAGCTGACATTTAGCTGTGGATAACAGTGGTGTCCAGTGGAACAGCAGTGGAGGCATCTGATCTTTCACAATACATGCCAAGTCATAAAGAAAGCAAGACAAGGCTCACTGAGTTCAACAAGTCATCCTAACAGAAACAAAAGCAATAAACGTCTTCCCACTATCCCACCTCTCTGCTGAGTTTTAAGGTTCATTGCACAGACCCACAGGTACAGGGACTAGAAATCCCATCCCTGCTGGCTCAGCCCAGGCTCCTAGTGTCTCTCATTTTAGAAAGTGCCATAAATAAAGGTTCGCCACAATGTAAAAAGAACTGGGGAATGACGCTGTATAATGTCCAGACGTAGCAAAGAATAAATCTTGAAAAGTGATCAAAAACCAAAGCAATTCACAATTTACAAATGGAACATGGCGTTATTTATACAAAAATATGGCTGACGGAAGTGACAGAACTGGCAGGAGATGACGTCAGAATGTGGAGACCGGAAATGATGTCATTGTGGTTGTGACGGAGGTGACATCGTCATCTGCAGTCGGAAGTGGAACTGATGTTGGGTGGCCATCTTGTGAATCCGGAAGTTCGAATGGTGAGTAAATGGAATTATTTTTCTTGTTTTGCTCTGATGAAAAACAGAGAGAGGCGTTAGTATCATAAATCAACCCTTCATCTTGCGATGTTTCACGTACCTCAGGGCTTGTTGACTGCCTCCTAAGCACACGTGTGTGACAAAAGATTCAATAACCTAGCAAGGAGGGCGTCTGAAACCAGTGGGCACCTTGTCCAACCACTAACTCCACTGCTTGTCCAAGGCCAGGTGTATTTTTCATAGGAAAGACTGTGTAGCCTGGTAGGCGTGGAGTTTCAAATAAGCTCCTTCTCTTCATGTAGCCTGCAGGGAACATCCGGTGGCCCTTTGGGTAAAGGTTCTGAACTCCTGTGGCTCCTGATTTAGCCAGCATGCACTTCTTGTGTTCTTCATCCACACTGCATGGTCTTATAGGCAAATATCAGAGGCAGTATCATTCCAGTTCAGGCACTTTTTCTTTGTGGCAGGAAAAGTGCTCAATTCCATACTGGATGTCAACTACAGTTGGCCTTGTGAATGACAGGTTTGAAAGCACTCTGGTCTGAAGTTAATGAATGTGTACTTCTAAGCTGGGCTATTCAAGGAGTGTAAGAGGAGTGTAGGTGGACCAGTGAGTCTTACTACTGAAAGAACAGGCTAACATTTCAGCATGTGCCTCCTGTGTCAAAACCTCCTTGTGTTCTGGCTCACTTGCAGGCCCAGTTGGTAAAGAATCGGACTAAGTACCCATCCATTATATGGAGCCAGAACCCATTATAGCAGCCTTTGACACATGGCAGAGCCAACCCTAAATGGGGCACCAGTCACACTCAGCAGGCCAACTCACCTAACCTAACATGGGAGAGAAACGTGAGCAGCTGGAGACCATCCTCTCAGACAGGAAGAGGAGAGAGGGGTTGGTAGTATGCACTGATATAGCGCATTGTCGCACCCACCACACAACAAACCACCTCAGGATCCCAAATTAGGAACTGAGAGCAACCATTCAATGGGTGATACCTCAGCACCACACCAGTTCAAATGGAGTGGAACAGCGTGAGCTTTTCTTTACAATGCCTGAAGTGCCAGTCTTGGCACCAACCTCCAAGTGTGGAGAGCAGGTACGAAATCTACACAGACAGTGGCCGGACCTGAAAATGGACCAGACATCTGGATCTGTGAGTCATTACTGTGACGCACATTAATAAAATATACCACATTCATTCTAATCATTCATTCATTCCATCCATCCATTATCCAACCCGCTATATCCTAACTACAGGGTCACGGGGGTCTGCTGGAGCCAATCACAGCCCACACAGGGCGCAAGGCAGGAAATAAACCCTGGGCAGGGCGCCAGCCCACCACATTCATTCTAATATCATAAGTACATAAAAATACCTGCTTATATAGTAAAGTAAAATTCACATGTGTCACACCTAGACTACTTCTGGACAACCTTCTGTCACCCATACATGCCACCTACTAAGCAGTACAATAGGAGAAAGGCAGCAGTATGCAGAGGCACAGTTGCCATGATGGGGACTCTTTGGATTTTTAACAGCTATGGTCCAGTTGATCCAAACCAAGTGATTGCGCCTCACTCTTGTCATTAATAGAGAGGAGACATTATGAAATGCAGCACTGCCATAGATGTTTTGTTCATATATCACTGCCAGCATCACCTCTAACTCTACATTATAACAAGCTTATGTATAATTAACCTCTGATATTGTGTGCTGCTGGAAATTCCCAATTTATTTGAATCCATCTAGACATTCACTTTAGGCAAGAAGCCACAACAATGGGGCTACTGCCCCAATCCCGCCATCATTTTTGTGCTCTTTTCCTTGCAATTCTGTGCTTTTAAACTCTCATTACTCAATGACTACTAAATGACTAAGAGCAGTCCGGTGTTGTAAAGAGGTAGTAAGCAGTCTTAGCTGTCCCCTAGCTCAGTGGCAATAGAGGACAAAGGGGCACCCTGCAGGAAAATACTAGCAGCAGCCTGAAACTCAAATGCGTCACTCTGACAGCTTCCACTGTCCAAGTCTGAGCACCGGCTGGCGCGTGTGTGCGTGTGCGTGCCCGACTGGGCTCATAACAGATTAATGTTTACACAAGTAAGACCTTCATGCGAACTTGTTTACAAATGAGGAGGTCATGCTAGGAGTTGTGGGAGGCACGTCAAGCCAGAGTCTAAGGTTTAGATTTCAACAAGAACCAAGGAAGCTTTATAGACTGAGGCCACTGTCTCACTTAGTCTCTGACCTTTCTGGGCTATGATCATTTCCCAGAGCCTAGAAAGCTAATGGACATGCTTTCTGAGTGGTACTGAGTTGAGGGAAGTCACATGATTTTGCTGCCTCATTCCAAAAGAGGAGCTGGTGTGACACAGAAGGGAAATGATGGGAGCAGTTTAGCTAGTGTTAGCCAAGTCAACTTGCCCCCTTGTCTCCTTCAGAGTTCTTGTGACTGACTGTTTGAAGGGTCCGGGTACAATTCACATCTCCAAGCGTTGAATGACCTCATCTCAAAGTTTAAAAGTGTGGAGAACTGGATAAAGACCAAAGCAAGTAAATAAACTACAGGCCCCTATGCCACATCACAGTCTCTTTGTGCCCACTAGAGGGGGGTATGAGACCCAATGGGCAAAGAGGTTAAAACCAATTTAAGCATGTGGTCCAGTGTGATAAGGAGCATGAACAGAGTGGCCTTGTTGCCAAGTTATCTGGATTAAAGCTACAAGGTAGCCTGTTCAATTCCTGATTCTTATTTGCTGTGTGACCCTGAGTAAGTTGAGTATCCTTCCCAAGCACCATTTATTTAAAAAAAAAAAAAATCAAACTATAACATTTCACTATACTGATCAATAGTTTTGGGAGGCTGCCCACTGTTGAAAGACACAATATAAAAGTAAAGTTGTTCAAATGTCAGCTCAGCTGTCTTCTCTTTCTATGGAGGACCCAGGAGTGCTTCTGGTACTAGAGCTTCGCCAATTGGAAGCCATACAGAAGTCCCACATAGTAGGGAGTGTAACTCCCAGCAGCACCCCCTAGTGGCACCCACAGACCCCAGCATGTCTACACTACTAGACTTAAAGTCCCAGCATTCCCTGTGGGTGTTCAAACAGGTCTTCTGTCAACTAGTGTATGGGTTGGAGACAATAAGCAGGAATTATTGGTCTCTCATGTCCTTCCATATTATGGGTGTCCTGTCCATGTAAGGACCCCAAACCAACTCTGGTAGGTACAGCGGTGCCAGCATGCTGTCCCTCACAAGGTCTACTTGTAAAGTGCCTCAGCATAGAGTTCACCTTAGAAAGGCATGATATAAAATGAGTTATAGGATCAAATGTCAATTCAGCCATTGTCACTTTGTGCAGGTCTAGTGTAGCGTCTCCTCGTGCCCTTCAAAGTGGGCATGTGGTCTAGTGGGTAAAAGGCTTTGAACCAGCCAGTAGACTTCTAGTTGACATTCCAGTTCAGACCCTAAGTCTGCCCTCATCTCTTTGTCCCCTTTCTTTTGACTTTTTTAACTGAAAGGCTCCTTGTGTGTCCCCTCGTGTTTCAATAGAGCTTGAAAGCCCCACTGCCTATGAAGAAGGATGGCATTTAGGTGGTGGTTCTTGCTTTAGGATGAGGTCCTCTGGACTGTCTCCCAAATTCAGGAGAAAAGTGGTGCCCCAGTCAGAGGTGGGTTAATTTAGGACCCTGCACTTGAGGTGTGCTGATTTCAGAAACAAGCTGCCATCATGTTGACCGCTGACCCTGCACTTTAACATTGCTGCAGACCACCATGGATTTAAGAATGACCTCTGAATTATCTTTTATCTCGGTTAGTTATATTGTTCACTCCTTTAAAACGTCACTTTACCAGATGTCAAAGATCGTTAAAAGAAGTGCAGACAGAAGTGTTGTCTGGGCAGTTTTAGAAAGCCAGGAGTAAAACAAACATTCTGCTATTTGTAATTCCAAGGAGCAGCAATGTGGGAACAGAAGGATCAAAGGAATAAAAACGCAGGCATTCAAATAGCAGCAAGTGAATGGGATGAGTTAAGACTGCAGATACAGGCAAGGCCTTCAAAGTATGGCGAGTGATGGCTCCTTAAACTCTAGCTGGCATCTCTATAACGTCATTGTTGCTTCCAGTTGACAAGGGGAAACGTGGCAGCATCACAGCCACCCCCCTAAACCCACACTAATCCACACTGGCACAGAGCAGCTGCTGGGAATGGAGGGAGGTGCTCAGCGGCTCTAGGAGGGCTTTAACTGCTGCAAAGCTGCCTGCCCGCCCAGTGTGTATCATGCCAGAGCTGATTTTAGTGTTTGTTTACTAGACTCATTGGTGGGGAGGGGGCTTCCCACTGTGAGGGGGGTCTCTGTTTGACTAGCAGCTAAACGCTGTTTACAGGCTGCTCTAAAGTAAACTGATTTTACTGCATCCAGACTGAGTGGCTGGGTAAGAAAGCCCAAGCCCCAGGCAGATGAGAGATTCACCTGCCATTCACAGCTCAACTTGGCATAACACAGTTGCTATTATTTCTTTGTGACGCATCGGAACGGTCATAATAAATAGCATGAACATATGAAAAAGCTGTAGAGCTTTGTAACAGCTTGATGTTGGCTTGTCTTGAGTAGGTAGTATACTCCCTGAATGAGGGGCAGAACACAGCGACTTTCCTTCTCCTTCTAAATCTTATTTTATTGCTGTTACTTAATGATGTAGGCTTCTTTAGTAAAAGGCAGGGTGCGGAGTAAGTCATGTGGGGTCAGCTATTTAATTCGGTGATCACTGAAGCCCCTTAAGGCTGTCATCTCCATCTATTTCAAGGCTCAGACACCCATCCACAGGAACTGCCTTTGAGGTCTGTCTTTACATGGCATGGAAGAGCCAGGTCCATGGTCTCAATGGGGTACCGTTTTGAAAGTAGGTTAATTCTGGTCATCAGGTGTTTCAGGCCACTTTTTCTGTATTTTTTTAAAACAGTAGCTATTGTTTTGTGGGCACTCCTTGGCCTTAACATGCTGGCTAACCACCCAAGATTTAGGAAGGGCCAGTGAATTATTTTCCCCATCCTCTCCCTTTAGGCACAGTTACAATGCTATATACTGTATCCCCTTTCTTATATTCTGTAAGTGCCTTGAGCATGGGAAAGGCGCTATACAAATAAAATGTATTATTATTATTACAGTTGATTAAACTTCTCCATATAGCACATCTTTCCCACTTTTCTATACCTTTTCAGTCCCTCTGTGACACCTGTTACCTTGTTCCCTGTGACCTCGAAAAGCAGACAGTTTTGTTTTTATATATATATACGTCTTTCCAGATTTTATCACCACGTCAGCTTTCCTAACCTCAGAGACCATCGCAAACATTGCTTTTATATTTCCTTTCCGATGGCCCCTGTCTCTTTAAATGATGCCTCCTGGAACCAAACGCCAGGCAGCCATGTGACATGGAAAACCATTAACTGGGTATGAGGCCCACTGAGCAGAAGTCACTGTTGATTATGATATAATTCTGCCTTTCACAGTCTTCTAGAGCAGAGCTGTGATGCCCTGTGCACTGGTGAAACCACGCTGTGTGCGCGGATGTGTATTAGAAAGTCCTCAATTTCACACATGCTTACTCCTGTGTGAGTCTCGCATAAAGGGATTAGGAGTGGAGGAAGTGCTGAGGAAATGGGATGTTAGACAACCTGCTTAATGAACTGGCATGGCTTCATTGGTGTCCCCCTTGCTAACCTGTCCTTACCTGACACATTTTACACATTTCTGACTGGTACTTTGAAAAAGAGGGGGCACCACAGAGGCTAAGCAGGAGTTGCTGGGCTGATGGGAACAGCAACTTCTATGGTTCTTGCATCTAGCAAAGAAGATCATGTAGTACCAATGGAGCAAACCTACATGTAGACTGGCAGTGATTCACTTCCAATTAAAGGGGCTTAGAAAAAAAAATCTTCACCGGTTTTAATTCCAGCCAAACACCAAAGTGATAGCAGCCCACTTTCACCTTCCCTAAAGCTTGAAAACACTTAATCTGGCTCACTGTTTATCTTCTTTTACTTCTCCAGATCAGTATGTGTTGTCAGTCGAAAATCACTCCATGTTGGGTAATGTAGATCCAATAAAGCACATGTGAAACCACATAATGCAGTTCATAATGTTTTGTGCATCTCACTCTTTGGGCAAAGTTCAAGTACAGTCATCAGATTTCATGCAATGTTGCCTTAGAACAGGGGTGGGCAAAGTCATTCCTGGAGGGCTGCAGTGGCTGCAGGTTTTTGTTCCAACCCAATTGCTTAATAAGAAGCACTTATTGCTGTAGAAACACTTCTGCTTCATTTTAGTTATCTCCCTCATTAAGATTTTGAACCCTTATTGTTTATTTAAGTCTTAAACAGCTGCATTCTCGGTTTTTAATTGCTCCTTATTATTAACAATAAGATGCAAATGATAAAAGAAACCAGCAGTTATCCATTTTGCTTGTTCCCCTTTACACCTGTGTGTATTTATTGTGCACTATTTGGTTTAATTAAATACTTGGAAGGAAAGAGAAGAGAAAAAAGTGAAGGACTGAGAATTACTCATCCGTTTTACACTTCCAAGTATTTGGAAGATAACCTTAGAATGGAAAAAAAATCTAGGATATGAGAATGACTTGACATAGCAGAGTTAAAGCACTAACAAGCCATGAAATGTAATTACTGGCAAGGATTGTTTTCTAATTAAGCAACTGGGATGGAACAAAAACCCGCGGCCACTGCGGCCCTCCAGGAATGACTTTGCCCACCCCTGCCTTAGAAGATACTGTGTGTGATTTTCTACATGTAGGCATTCCAATCCAGCCTGCATTTGATGTTTCACATTGTATGTAACATTTCATTATACGGCACTCTAGGTCAAGATGTGTCTGAATTTGTGTTGGGTTAACTAAAATCAGGCTGTTAGGTAATCACTGTAAAATCAAAAACTGAAATCTCTTATTTTTATGATTATTCAGACTTTTCATTCAGAACTTTGTAGAAGCCCCTTTGGCATTAATTATAGCTTTGAGTCTTCTTGGATAAGTCTCTACAAGCTTTGCACACCTGGATTTGGGCAGTTTATCCCATTCTTCTTCCATCAGACTGACAATACGCATATTTTATACTCCCAATTTTTTGGACATTTTTTGAGTTCTCCCATGTTTGCTGTTTGCATCCTCAAGGGAAAGTAATTAGAGCAGAAATGTTTACAATCAGATGCCCTTGCTGATGGCAGCCTTCTTTAGTTGCCTTTTATGACATGTATGGTGACCTTATTTTAAACATAGGTCACATATTTATATAAGTGAATAACTATATATATTTATTACATATGGTGGCGGCGCAGTGGGTAGCGATGCTGACTCGCAGTTAGGAGACCCGGGTTCGCTTCCCGGGTCCTCCCTGCGTGGTGTCTGCGTGGGTTTCCTCCGGGTTCCCCAGTTTCCTCCCACAGTCCAAAGACATGCAGGTTAGGTGGATTGGTGATCCTAAATGGTCCCTAGTGTGTGCTTGGTGTGTGTGTGTTCCCTGCGGTGTGCTGGCACCCTGCCCGGGGTTTGTTTCCTGCCTTGCGCCCTGTGTTGGCTGGGATTGGCTCCAGCAGACACCCCGTGACCCTGTATTAGGATATAGCGTGTTGGATAATGAATGGATGGATGGATTTATTACATATTATTAACATTGAATATAAGTAGATATGAAAGGCTCATTGTACACATAGATAGAGAAATTCGGTACTACTTTATTAAGTTATTAATAAAAGGAATATTCTTTTGCTTCAACAGCAACACAGAAATAAAACTGTGTAAAAAATGAAAACTATTGCATAAGTGTAAAACCTAGAGCTATACACATAATAGTGATATAATATATAAAAACAATGCTGTTCCTGTTCTAAAGTGTCTGTTATAGCTGGCTAGGACCAGGATGAGCAATGATAGGAGGAGGCATTCATTATACGTACAGTGTGATGGCTGGAGAGGAAAACAGACTCCCAGTTAAGCCTCTTAGCTAGTGGAATGTGCTGGTGGATTGCTACTGTACAGGGGAGTGGAGAAGATGGTGGAGTGTTTGAATATGCTTGGGACTCAAGGTGTTGTCACTTAGAGGACACCTACTTGCATTGTCAAGATCTTGTTCCCCAAGCGGGGAGGCTGGAAAGGCACTGGAGGATTCAAAGAACATATTCCTGACCCTAGTGCCAGGTTAGATTAGGCTCTGTAAAGCAAGCAGATTAGTGATTCATCTATGCCCAGATGTGCTGGGTAGTCGAGCTGCATAGAGTTTCGTGGTCTGTAACCAGGGGTTGAAGCCTTTGAAAGGTCTTCATAATGTGATGAGCATTATGAGAGCCACTGGTCTTTTTGTATGTTGTCACACCAGATAATCCCTACATTTTGGTATATTTTAAAGTATTCTTGTTACTCCACAACCCTCTGATGTTTAAAATACTTACATCACTCTCTTTAAATTCATTAAGGTACACTAAAGCATAATAGTCTACATCGCTCTTTTGTGAGTTGTTTATAGGTACTCCAGCTCACTTTGAATTGTACACATTATATGTTACACGGGCACCGTGATGTTGATGATCACTCTTCAATAGAAGTTCAGTTCACATCAACCTGTATTCAAAGTTCTGGTTACTCCATGTCAACCAATATCTAAAGTTCATTACAGTTCCTCCAGACACCCATGTGTCTGCATTTCTGTATATACTGCTTGGAAAACACATCACTATAATATTCAGCATCCTATCCTTACCCCAGTTTTGTCTCAATCTAAAATTATATGTAACATATACTTACTCCACATGAGTCTGTTACCAGTAATCAGTACACTCGATTCAGATCATTGCCTGAGACAAGTCTGTTAAACTTACACCAGATTTTGCTTTATCCACAATTCTATACGTGATTCTATAAATCAACAACATCACTCTAATGTTCAGTATGCTCACTTTAGCTCTCTACATGTTTTGCCTATTCTGGCACCATTAGACATCTGGCATTGACAATAGAGCGTTAGGGCCACACCCACAGTTGTGCTCACACAAGGGACAATTTACAATCACATAGTAACACAACATGCACATCTTTGGGGTGTATCACTCAACATCTGACAATCCAAGTTCATGTTAGCTAATCTAGATCACCCTGTATATAATATAATATAAATACTCATCACTTTGTTTGTTATGTTCTGTCTAGGTACTGCAGATAATTCTGCCTGAACTTCTGATATAGTTCAGTAGTTTTTTTTTTTGCTCAAGATCTGTCCATATCTGAACTCTCCATGGTGTGATCACTTCACACAACTCTGGTCTGATGTTCCATATAACTATCGTAGATAACTCGGTGTCTGAATATTAGTCTAGTTTCTCCAGGTAACTCGGTGTCTGAATATTAGTCTAGTTTCTCCAGGTCACTCTTTATCGGAGCTTCTACATATACACTAGATCACAGTTTATCTAATGTTCCACACGCTTGCTTCAGGTTGCTCTCTACCTAAGATCTCCTATCAAGCAACTGCAGCTGATTCTCCATCAGTCTGCCATAAGTCATGTAGCCCTTCTTTCCATTTTGATACACAACTGTCCTAGAGAACTGTGTATCTGAAGTTCCATATATAATCATTATACTTCACTCTGCGTGTGAACTTGTGTGCATAGTCATTGTAGATCACTCTTGTCTGAACTTCAATACGTAGGAACTCCCCTCTTTTCTATTATCTCTCTGTAGAGGCTTGTCTTCCTACTGATTTTTACCAGCTCCCTAGCAGTTTGTTATGCTTTGATGCTGTAAATAATGGGATTCGGGTGATACTTCACATATTTCATTCCCTGCGAGCGATCAGAATGATTCATTCCCTCAGATAATGCAAGGACACATTATGACTAGGCATCTATTTGTTCACTGCAGTTTACGGTAGCGGAGTCCAACATTTTTGGTTTGGCATTGTCTTGCACTCACCAAGCTCACACACTAAACAGTTAGATGGTGAGTAATAAGGATTAGTAATGCTTTTGACTTTTGGCCGACACAAAGATGAACATCTGTATTTCTTACTTACAGAGCTCAGAACAGAGTCTTGGGAGACTTGAATCTGCATTGTGTGATTTGATGCAGTTTGTCAGTGATGCAGGTCCAGCTCTCTCCAGTGTCTCCTTAATTTCAAGTAAACTTAACTCTGGACAGTTTCTGAAATTGAGAAGGCTTTGGCACAACTCATTTGACTTTTTTTGGCCTTTCAAGGTTTCCACACATGAAAAATCAAAGATTTCAGCAAAACTAAAAAGTGAAAGTATTCTGGAGTTAGGCAGGTGTTCGCTGGCTTGGCTTTCTAGTTTAACTTTAACCCGAAAAACATCTCCATCAGTAGCCTGAGAAACTCTCAGCATAGTCCTCCTCCCTGAGTGGCTCCCTTAATCATTAGCTTGGGAAACTCTTGGGATAGGCCGCCTCCCCGGACAAGCCCCTGTGTCATTAGCCTGGGAAAGTTGTGAGTTAGGCCCAGAGTCCAAGGGTTGAATCATCAGAGCAGGGAGAGGGCAGAAAAAGCGCTGAGGCGTCCCTTCCTAGTCAGCACCCTGGTGGTCTCAGCCAGAGGACTAGAGCTGCTGAAAGCCTAAAGTGTGTTTTAAAATGTCAGAAGCTAGCCCTGGAGTGGAGGGGAGTGTGAGTTGCTATACTAATTTTTTTAATGGGGGTGCACAACTTGTCAATTTCTCGGATCACTCACTCCTTTCTCCGTAATCTGCCTAAACCCCCACCCCCCCGTCAAATTTACATTGTCACCCGATCTTAGAAAAGCAACAAGAGAATGGAAACGCAAAGAGAGAAGATGGCCTAAAATAGACTCAATTAACAAATATTCATTTTTATTTAATTAGCGTTTAATAATTGTCAATGAGCACTAGTTAACTTTTAATAAGAGCTGTCCTTTAAAGATAATTTAATTGTTAAGTAATTATGGCTTTCCATTACATCTCTTAATATGGGGGCCTAGGAGTCATCATTAAACAATTAGTACTGAACTTTAAGTAACTATCTTGCTATTTGTTAATTAATTTCTAATTAATCAGATAATTGATCATTTAATTAAAAATTGCATTCTCTGAATAAAGGCCAGTTAGGGCTGCCGAGCTGCCGGTCACACCCTGCTCTGTAAATGAGGGCTGTTGTAGTTGTCACCTGGATTGGCCAAGTACACCCAAGTGACACTCGATGTTGGCAGGTACTCATGGGAAGGGTATTCATGTGGGTTGGTTGCACTTCACAAAATACTAATGGAACCTCATCAAGAAGTCACTTTCATTAAACAACTCACACATTGTGTGGTTAACCAAATTCGCAGGACTATGGACCAAACTTGATGATTTCACTGTTCTCTTCACTGGTGCTGGTCCTCGACTACTGTCTGTTTTAATCCATAAAGACCATTCTTTCCTTATTAATTAGACCACCCAACTTCTTGTTCGGACTTGTGTTCTTTTTCATTTGGACTGTTGCTGGAGCCCACTCTGGATCATCCAGATATGCTATCCCAAGTGGCAACCATGTTGCTCCTTTGCCTGCTCATACATACCTCCTGCTTCAACGTCTTCATCATCAATACCTCCAGACTCTCTGTTGTGAACTGAAGGATAGCTGAGACATAAGAACTGTTGAGGTGCCTACCTGGCGATTCTTTATTTAATTTTAAACAAAACAAAAAAATGGCTTTGTAGCACAACAGAGCATAAGTGACACTGCTTTCTGAACAGTATAATTAGCTTCTATATGAAGAGCTCAGTCTCCCTCTTTGTTTCTTGCGTGCCCAACTTGTCAACATCTTGGATGATTTGTTTCTTTCTCAGAAATCTGTCTGGACCACTAGCCAAATGTATGCTGCCCGTGATGGCAATGATCTGTAATCAATTCAGTTATATATCTGTCTGCTCCTGGAAGGGGCAGCGTTTCCAGTGCTTAGCAGGGATAGAGTCAGGCGTCGTCTCCTGACAAGAGCTTCACACTACAGAAGAAACCAGAGACATAGTTAACGGCAGTGCCCCCTCTTACCCAGCAGTGGTATCGATTACCAGAGCCCTTTAGGAGACCCCCAAGCGTGCATGCATGACACTGTCCTCTTACACAGTCTGTCCACTCTGCCTTGGTCTGCCTCTTTTCTCTCTAAAAGCTTCACTTCACCATCTACATAAGCTTTCCACCTTTTCACTAGGCTTTACATTTCTCTGGCTGCCATGGCTCATCTTTACTGGCTGCTCCTTTGCTAATTAATCCTTATCTCTCGATGATATTTATTTTTACCTTTTCTAGGCACTTGATCATACTGCATTTATTCTTATTTTTGTGAGATGGCGATGGTTGCAGTCTGGTTCATTTCCCATCTCTTGTTACGTCAGTGTCTCCGAGCAAGTCACTTAACTTGCCTGTGCTCCAGCTATAACACAAAAACTGTACGTCTGCAAACAGAAAATACACCCTTACCTGTTGTAGTTATGCAAAAGGTGGTATATAATATAAAGCTTTTTTAATACCGCAGAATTACGGTTAGCACTGGTGTATCACAGCTTCAGGGCCCCTTGCTGTATATGTCCTCCCCTGGGTCACTGCTATGTAGAGAGTCCATGTTTCCCTCACATGGCAAAAACATCCATGTTAGGCTGATTGGCAAGTCTAACTTGGTCTAGTTTGAAATCATGAATGTGCCCTACAATAAACTGGCATCCCATCCAAATTTGGTTCCTCCTATCCACCTAATGGTGCTGGGATCAACTTTAGTACTCTTTGACATTCAAATGTCTGAAGTATGGATGGATGGGGAGAATATTAGATTCTGTTGCCCATTTATAGACTATGGATTTATTATTATTATTTATTATTTATTTATTTATGGATTATTACTGTGGCAGATTCAGCCTTACAAACTTGCTTAACAAACTCAGCAAAAGTCAGCACAGGTTTTGCCGAGATTTCAGAAGGGTAACTCACTCCATTTTGAGACATGTTGACCGCCAACCCCACTAGAGACCAGTCAGTTCAAGTGCTTCCCATCTGTCAGTTGGCTAACTCCGAGTAGTCCCAGAGGCTGTTATGAAAGCCAGTGAATGTCCACTGTCACCTTATGTTTAGTGCTGGCACACTACAGAAGACTCAGTAAACACTGAAATACCGGATGGATGTATCTTTAGAATAATGAAGCCAACTGAAGGCCTTTGTGTTAAAGATCAGATTACCATACAGAGTACACATAAAATGTCTGTGCTTCAGGCATGGTGCAAAACCCTAAATAGGCTGGCATTCTGAGCTTCACCCTTACCAGCTACTTCTCCTAACCATATTTCTTAAGAGCTCAAAGCTTTGCATAATCTAGCGAGGGCGGCATAGTGAGGATTGAACTGATGGCCTTGTGGTTTACTGTCCTCCATCACTGTGTTGTTTTGCTAAGTACTCAATCATGTCACATGTATTGTGACTTCAGTAAGTGTGAGTCTATGTAGCAGCGTAACAACAATATGCACCAACCTTCTCGTCATGTCAATGTGGTCCTAGGGTACCCACAGTGGGGGCTGGCCAGTTGTATTTATAACCTTGCCTTTAGGGTATGGGAGCCCCTCAAAACACTCAAGATGTCTATCCACCTACTGCTTGACAACTTTATTTCCAAGACTTTCCTCCCACAAAGAGGAGTCATGCGATATTCCCATCCATCCAGCTGCCCTGGACTCCCATTACGCCGCAATCAGTCTTGGGGCCAGAAACCCCCGCTTTGTTACTTGATGCAATATCTCAAAAACAGCACAAGGCAGGATAAGCATCAGCATGTTTGCACCTGTAATAAGCACGATATCTCACACAGATATCCCAGCTGCCATCGCTCGTCATGCCGGGGGGATTTTTTTCTATTGTGTAACATCCTCATGAGTCATTACTCGGGCTCCATTCGCCTGGCGCTTTGCTAATCTGCCGTCCACAGCTCTGTTTAACACCAGCAGCATGCCCCGGGATGCGCCAGTCTTTCTTGAGCTGCCTGTTTATTTCTTCTTTTATTTTCTTAAGTTTTGAACAGAATAGTTTAAGGTTGTAAGACAGGGGTGCTTCCAAAGAATGTAAGACCCCCTCAGCCTGGCCATCTCAGGAAATTAAAGTTTTCTTTGACACCTTGCAGGGTGCTATATAGTCTGTTGTTATAAATATGGCATTTTATTGCTGCCTGTTGTTTGAAATGGTTATTAACCCTGGTCAGATGTAGACCTTCCTGCCTAACTCTCTCCGCCATGTGATCACTGCCCCCACTTCACTTTTGGTGTGTTGGCATCATCCTGCATGCCAAGCACATTAAATCGCTGGTAAGGAAAGGTCTAGGGGTAAAAAGTGGACCGATGTCCTCCAACCTGCTGTATTTTTGAAAAGGTTTTGAAAAGGATGCCTCATGGCATGAAAATCATCCATATGTCTGTCTAGTTCAGAGGCCAGCAGGACACCAACGGGTGCAAAAGATAGGATGCCTTCCAATGATGGTTCAAAGGGTTCACTCAAGAAGATCCAAATGCCTGCTAACACTGGGACAGTTCAGAGACACCAGTTACTCAAAGGGCATATTTGAGCTGTGGCAGGAGAGCAAAGTTTCTATAGAAGATCTGCACAAATGTATGGTGGACAAAGAACAAATATGAAGTCCTCAAGTCACATCAGGTCAGCCAATTCCACCATCTCCCATCAGAAGATGTAGTAATGTCACTTTCCATAGAATGTTTATTGTGGCAAAATAAAATCAAAAAACAGACTTTTCTTATTTAAGTAACTGTCTCTACACATGGATCCCCACCAACACGACTAGTGACAGAAATCATATGATCTGTCCATTTTATGAGCCAACATCTTCCATCAAACAATATTGGAGTTTGCCTCAGTAGCTTTGAGCACAAAGTGGGAAGTAACATAAATGGACAGTGCCCACATAGGCACACACTCACTCGCACCAGGCCAGTTTAGAGTCAGACATTTTTCTTTAGGAGAAAAATAGCATGAAAACTTAACATGGGCATGGCACACATGAAACCTCCAACAGGATGGTGAACAGTTTGGGAGTAAAACCTGAGTCCCTGAGCATGTTCTCATCATAAGAGGGTCACATGAGTTCTTTCTCTAGATTCCAGTGATGGAGCTGTGTTTAAGGCAAAAGGCATGTTGTAAATAGAGACGAGTCATCCAGGTTATGTCATTGAAGGGGGTTACCCTGCTGTCTACAAGAAATGGCCGAGCCACATACCCTTTGGGCACCCAACCTGTTAAGGCCATGTCACATTACTAGTGATTTTCAGTCGTAGATTTCATTTACATAATCTTAACGAGTTAGAGGCAGTTGTGTAGTGTGACATGCCTAAATACTCCAACCAGTGTGTGACTCGCACTGAGAAAATCAAGCACATTTGATTATATCTTAAGGCGACTGGAAGGGCATGAGAGAGCTGACAGCCAATGAGCACCCACCTGGAAGTACAATACATATAATACAGATATGGGGAATAAGAAACACGTGTGGTTTGGATCTGGCAGACACAAGAGAGGCTCATCTGTCTGATGTCTCTTGTTTTATAGAACATGTCGGAATGGAAAAAAGGAAAATGAAAAAAAAAAAAAGCTAGAAAATGTATGCATGGTGTAACTTTCAGGTGCAGGCACTTTAGCCTTTAATGGACTGAGTTTAGTCGGTCGGATCTAGTACCTCCTCAGTCCATTTCAGGGTTGTGTGTGCCAAAAGCTATCCCCCCAGGACTGGGCAAAATGCTGAAAAACAGACCGTGTTGTGACGTAGGCACAATACATAGAATAAAAAGGCAGATGTGCTTCGTGGTTACTCTCTGAGATGGGCATTAGCATATCATAATCTCTTGGACCAATAGCGTGAGTTTTCCGCATTCGATTTATAAGACCAACATTATAAAATACCAGAAATTATGCGATAAAATCAAGTCCCAACTTATCCACAGGAGAACTTATCCGCGAGTATATACGGTAATTCCTTCTTTGCTCGTGTATGTTTGGATGTAGTAGTTTTCAAGAAATGGGACTTGCAAAGGTATTCAGTTAAGGAAGTATAAAAGTTAAAAGAAAACTTTTATGGAT
Organism: Polypterus bichir lapradei; assembly: GCA_026402145.1. NCBI lineage: Eukaryota > Metazoa > Chordata > Cladistia > Polypteriformes > Polypteridae > Polypterus > Polypterus bichir. The sequence goes on along the minus strand of JANRMT010062814.1, from coordinate 89,442,268 downwards.
ATCAGATGATTGTGACACTCTGATGGTAAATTGTAAGGTGACCAGATCTTCCAAATCCCAAACCGGACACTTGCGTAGCACGTATACCCATGAAGCCCATCCTGATTTGTTCAATGCCTGCTATATCTTATCATCATCAGAGAGGGATCAGGGCACAAGCTTCACTAATGAACATGAAGGATTGCCAACAGAGCCTGAAGTGTAGACAAATAAATGCCGGTGCTCTGTTTTTGTCTGCTTCTTGTTCCTTCTTAAATATAACACAAGTTGTTAATCAATGGGGTTTCGTCTTGGAGTTTCATGCATGCTGTTGTAAATATATTGTGACGTTGTTTGTTTCAGCGAAGCAATGATTGCGGCCCTTAAAAACTTTATTACAAGGGCAGCTTGTTCAAATCGGGACACTTTGATATTCTTTTCAGTTACGTTATTAGGACACATAGCCTAAATCGGGGCTGTCGCTATGAGCAGGACGTGTGGTCACTCCAGTAAGTTTTTGTGACAGTGAAATAGTCACAACACAGGGTACTCCATTCACCTCTAGATAATGTTTTGTTTTCCTTTGTTGTATTTTATAATTTCATGGTCGTGAAGATCACTTAAGTTACAGCAGTTTTCAACCTTTTTGACAAGCGGACTGTTTTTAGTTAGAGAGTCTCTTTGGGGACTTGGGCGTTCTCCATGGAGTGTCAAGCAGCTCGACTGATTAATGTGCGATTGAATAGCAAGAGGCCCCTTTGGGGTTTTAAACGGCTTGATCGATTATTAATAGATAGAAGAGCAGGTTACTTCTGGGTTTACTAGCAGTGGAGCTCTGCAGACCGGTGACAATTCTTAGTCATCGTTTCACTTTCCAGGGTTAATATACTTTCCATGCCTGCCTTTTCACAGACTGGCACAAAATGTCTACGGTCCAGTTCCAGACCATGGGAAGCACTGGCTTAAAGCCTCTGGGAAGACTTCATAGAGCAGAAACAACATGCGGATAGAAAGATTTCCTCATGCACCCAGCCGGACTTGCAGATGCCAGATTGATCAACTGTGCCAACAGCCAGTGACAGCGAATAACTTTCTACTCACTCCCACAGTTTGCTGTCTGCAGATCTGTTTGTCTCGACACATTTCAATGAAGAATAGTGTGTGTGCCACATTTCAGTAAGAGTGGTCCACTGTGGGGCTGACTTGTTTCACATGGATAGACAGACGGACAGACAGAAATGGGCAATAGGTACATTATATGCAAACGCACCTGAGATTGTAGCTGAACTTGTTGTACCTGTAAAGCCTCCATACAGCACAGACTCCATCAGGCAGCACCTTATTGGCTGTCAGAAAAAAGGGCAGGCGTATGAGTCGCTAGAGGTGTAAAACTGCTACAATGGCATCTCTTAGTTTGGTGACTTCAGCTCATGTGAACTGACATACAATAACTTGGATGACAAAATCAGCAATGACAGTCATTAAGTTTGACATACCCTTCGACTAGTAGTTGTGTAATGTGACATTAGCTTTGCACAAATGAGTCAGAAGAACTAAGCTGCTTCTTTGAATCCTTAAATTTCAATCTCGTTTTAAAGATATAGCACCCATCGCACTTATTCATCTCATCGTCTTATTCAGTTATCTCTTTCTGCAGTCCTGTTTGACTGATTATTGATGTCCATATATTTAGGTTAGGGTGGGTGCCAGCACATCCGCTTACTTTCCGTGGGAAGTTTTTAGCATTCTCTCTGTGTCTGTGTGAATTTTTTAATAGGTATAGCAGCTTTCTTCTGTTATCCCATATAATATTCATTAGTAACATTAAAATGGCCCAATATGAGTGTATGTGCCCTTTGACCAATTGGTATTAATTCCTGCCTTGCACCCGACAGTGCCAAGTTATGCTCCCTAACTGATTTTTAGAAAATGGATGGATAGATTAGGACTGTACAATGGTGGTCCAGATCACATTACTCCCTTGTGTTGATTGAACCTCAGTTTAAATTGCAACTGGGGCATCTTCAGTGTAAAGTCTACATGACCAACCCTTTATAACTAACTTCTGTTCACTCAGGCAGCAGCACACCATGTGCAGGCCATCCCACTGGGCTCTCAAGACAAGAATTCAGCATGCAGAAAGCAAGCAGCCTGGCCGATAAAGCCAAAAAACCTCCATTGGTTCAAGTGACTACGTCGACACTGCTACATTTTTGTTTAAAAAGGCAGGTAATTAGTCTCTGTTTTTTGCCTTTTGTCTACACTACGCCAGAGTTTTTATCCCCTGAAAATGGACACTTTCCAAACGTGTATACTTCTGAAAACATTGGCTCAATATTGCAATGTGAACTTTTAAAAACACAGATTCTAATCGTGCACAAAATTGTTTGCATGTATTACACTCCCCTTTCTTGACTGGTCAACCTTCATAGAAGAAAACCATATTTCAATGTATCAGACACAGAAGAGATGTTTCTGTGGCATTGCCCTTGTTGTGTTGCTTACCGGTACGCATCTAAATTGTGTACTCATTTTGTATTGTTTTGAATGCTGCACACATGAGCAAAAGACAAATAATTTACCAGTTTCTACACTTCTGAGATAAATCTTGTGGCCAGCAGTGTATGCGTTTTCTGCCATTTTAATGTTGATGGAGATACTTCTGTACTAGTATAGATGGAGATGATTTATTAAAAAATTACAGTTTTTGAATGAAAACGTAGTATTGTGGACAAAGCTGTAAAGACATCTCTTCCTCACAACAGACTCGCGCTATTTGAACCCTGCAGGGCCCTCAGATTTCTGCCCAAACTAGAAGATATTTGAGCTTGGCACTGAATCTGGCTACGTGTCACGAGGGTTAAAGTGACATTATGTTCTCTCCTTGTTCACTTCTATGGATTACAATGAACATGACAGCATGAATTTAAAATGAAGGAGGGCATCAGCAAAAGAGCTGCACAGTGGAAGGAGATCAGGGTTTGCATCCCAGGTCCTCCCTGCATGAAGTTTGCATGTTCTCCCCATGTGTGTGGGTTTCCTCCTGCTGTCCAAACACATGCTCGTTAGTAGAATTGGCAACGCTAACTTTGCCTTGGTGTCTGAGTGTGTGTGTGTGTGTTCGACCTGTGATGAACTGGCGCCATGTCCAGGGTTTGCTCCTGCCATGTGCCCTATGCTTGCTGGGATAGGCTGCAGCCCATGTCCCCTCGCTACTCTCTTAAACGGATTAGAAAATGATATGTCATGACTTTAGTAAAGAAAGCTTGAACTGCCTTGCTATTTCTCCATCAGTCAGTGTACTGAAGCCTCTAAAACGCAACTGGACGGGACGCTGGTCCATCACAAGTTAGACTCACATCGGCTCGATTACTTACATGCAACATAACACGGGCTCCTCCAGCTTTAAGGAAACCTTTAAAAATGCTGCCGCTGACCACGTCTCCCTAATCTGGACCGGAATGCGAAGCGGCCTCCCGATAAACGAATAGCTGTAGAGAAAATCTGACCTCTGGGGGCAGCGGGTCCCCGTGCTCCTTTGACAGGGAGCGCGCCGCTCAGCGAGATAGACGAATTATAACGGAACTGGTGAGTTGCTAAGAGGCGCGGGCGCGCGATCAGCTGGAGAGGGACGCGGCTTTGTGCGCGCGGTGAGACGCTCCATTGTCTCGTCTCGTCTCGTCTTGTCAGGCAGCCAGCCGCTCTCGGCACGGCGCAGGGGGAGCCCGCTCACGGCGCCCTTTTTTTTTAAACAGCGTAAAGGCAACCTGCTTTTCATTTATTTCTTCAACTGCTCATTTCCTTTCACAGCAAACGACAATCTCAGCTGCCCTCGTTTATTCCATTTTTATAACTATTATTATTTTTAACGGTCGGGAACATCACAGATGATTTCCCCAAATCTTTTTTTTTTAATTAAAAGCTTTTGAACGGCTACAATTATGAGTATTTTCTTCTTCGTTCTCTTCTTGTTTTTCTTTTCAGGCCCACCGGTACTCGTCGGGCTTGGGACTCACTGATCGGGATTTTTTTTTTTTTAACACGCCGAGACCATTTCTATTGTGAGCAATTAAACAAATTGCCACAAAAAAGCGTTTTATTAGCATTCGCCCAGAGCTACCGCGTCGCACGGCGCAATACATTTCCTTTGGGCAAACTGGAAAACAAATTGGCACATTAACTTGTGAATGTCTAAAGAGCGCCTCTGGTCCTGCCTTGGGCTGCATATCTAAGAGCCTGGCGTGGAGAGCAATCTGTCTGCTTTCTCTCTGAACAAAGCCGTCCTCCCACTGCGCCCAGCTCCCTCCACTGACAGCAGGCTGTTGCTTCTGTCCAGAATGAGGACTGCAGCACATTTCAGGGGTTCAGCAAGGACTACAAAGCAATCAGTTATTCATATAGCACCTTTCACCATAGGTGCCATCACATGGAGCTTCACAAGGCATACAGCACTGTGCAGGTCCTGGGGAAGAAGCTTCATGGGTGATTAGAGCTTGAACATGACTGGTCAGTTGGAAGTGACCCCTCCAGTAATCAAAAGGAAAGCTGTGCTGGAAATGTTTTTTGTATATAAAGATTAGAGTGACAAATATTTGAAGATAGGGCTGGTTTATTATTTGCCCGATGCCTCTATCCAAAGGGGATTTACATTTGAGTAGTAATTGGAGCACAGGCAGGTGAAGTGACTCATTCATGGTCACACAGTGTCACTAGCAAGATATAAATCCACACCCTTGGGGTTTGATGTTCAAAGCCTTAACCACTATGCCACACTGCATGGATACCAGTTTAGAGGGGACTGACAAATAGAGATGTCCACCTCTCTTTCTGATGTTTCATAGAGACTTTACTATCCCCTAAAGGATGTTAATCCCCCCAAAAGCTGCAGTATTGGGTGCTTATAGCCTATAACAGGTGGAATGCAGCTTGCATTACAAGCTGGGCTTCTTTTAACATCCTCCAGGTCTCTAAATTGTACCCCACTGTTAATATGTACAGGTGTACTTACTGGGGTTCCCTAGCATGCATTCCAAGGCTTGTCCCATTCCCATGAGTCCTGCCTTCATAGATCCAGTGGCAAAACTATATTTTACGATATGTATGAAATAATTGATGGCCTTTTATAGTGGAGCTGAAGTTAAGCTTTTTTGGATCAGAGACAGAGAGAGACAGGTGGGCACAAGCCCTGGACAGGGCACACTTGCACTCTCAATTTAGAGTTGCCAGTTATTCTAAACTGCATGTATCTTGGACCGGGGAGGAAAGTCAAAGTACTTGTAGAAAAGGCCAGACATGTGCACTGACAATATGTAAACTGCCACAGCCAGTGCCTAGGCCAAACCTTGAACAGAAGTTTATACTACTAGCAGACATTACTCCTTTAGATTAGTGGGTGGGGGCAGCATAGTGACGCAATGGCAGCACTGCTGCCTCAAAGCCTCAAGTAGACTAGAATTCACATCCTGGATGGAGCATGCATGTTCTCCCCAAGTCCATGTGGGTTTCCTCTGGGTGCTCTCACTTTTTTCCACAGACATGCAGAGCAGAAAAGTTGGCTCTAGTGGGATGGGGCTTGGGAGTGTTTTCACCCTCTAATGGACTGGTGTTCTTTCCAGGGGATTGTTCCTACCCTGTGCCCCCTGCTTCTTGGGATAGGCTCCAGCCCCCCAATGGTCAGGATTAAGTGGTCTGAGAAATGGTATGGTCTGGATTAGTGAGTGAAGATGTTCAGAAGTTTGTTTTACAGTAAAAAGAAAATGTATTAATTATTTCATGATGTTGGACATGTATCCAAACTGATAGTTGCAAGCAGTGGTAGATAATGCAGCATGAATTACAAAAATCAGAGTCACTGGGTGCACCTTGCAAGTGTGTATTAGTATTAAGTATCATTGGAGTTTGAAGGTAACAATGTTGGTAAATCTTATGGCAATCCATCAGTGTTTTAAAGAAGTGACTCGCTCTTAAAACACTGTAATGGCTGCCACTGAGCTTTAACTTTGGCCCCTTCAGGCCTCCCTTAGGTTTACCTTATACCATTTTTGATACGTTATCACCAATCATAGTGCACGAGACAGGAGACTTAGTTACACACTCAGATGCAAATTTCACTGTACGTTTCACAATCCAGTTGAACTTGCTGAAATGTGGCCTAAACAAGTGAGAGCAGTGCCCTTAGGAGTTGGCTGTATGGTGCCACAGAGGTTAGCGGCACTGCCTCACAGCTCCCAGCCTGGTCACTTATTGTGTGTGGAGGTCGAGTGTTCTCTCAATGCCTGTGCCAGATACACCACTTTCCTTGTCCCTTCCAAGGATGTGCAGGTGTGGGTGTGGACGTGAAGGTGCTCTGAAGTGGTTTCAGCTCCTGGAATAGGCTTCTACCTCTGCAGCCCTGAAATAGACTGAGTCAGTCTGAAACGGGGTGGCTATAACATAACATAACATTGTCAGACCAGTTCAGGATTGCAAAGGGTAGTATCCTATCTTGCAAGCACCAGGATCAAGGTAGGAACCGGTGATCCCACACACATCCCACACTCACACAGGGCAAAATTAGAGAGTCCTAACACACACACACAACCTTAGGGATGTGGAAGGAAAAGCCACACAGATATGGGGAGAACATGCAAACTCCACACAGATGATGAATGAACATGGGATTTGAAACCGGTAGAAATAACTACTGTGCTACCATCATGTCCATAGTATGATGAATGATCTGTTATGCTGATGTATATTTTAGGTAGCCAAGAGTTGGAAAAGCAAAGGTTAAAAACTTCTAGGAAAAGTCTAGAGAAGTATGACATTTGACTCCAAGTGCTGGCTTTCTGGAAGGTGCCTGTTCTCCCTGTGCTTGTATGATTCCATTTAGCTGCTCCATGTCTTTTTATTTTGCCACATTTATAGGGTCTGTTAAAGTATACAAATAGGTGTGAAGATTGTGCCCATTGCTGCTACGACAGATTATGAAATCACATGTGAACTACAAAGCAGCATTGTACATTGCATTATTAAAGAAGAAGTGCTGTCTCGTTCCGTTGGTTGGTTACTAGTTGTGCTACCTGTCTCAGACAGGTTGAAATCTAAGTAACTCAAGTAGACCTCATGTTTTTTTATTTGACATGTGGGTTGTCCATTTGCTCTGGTATAATACTTCACACCCGAACCCCTTCCCTCTTCGGATAGAGCTGCCTGTTTTTGACCCCATCCTCTGGGCTTTGCTTGTCGAACTGACCAATCTTGTAGTTGAAGTGTTTTGCTGGGAATATGCGGCTGTCGTCCCTACCACATTGGCCTGGTTTAGCACCTCTAGTCTATTCATATCAGGGCTTTCTTTGGCTTCCTAATATGTGCATCAATTTTTCGTTGTTTCTACTCATCCATTGTCCACCACATGAAGTTATCAGCCAATAGCATTATTGCTATAAACTTCATTCACGTGGACCGAGCGGGTATAAGAAAGTCGCTAATATACTGCTGTTGCTGGCACATAACATTGAACAACAGAATATTCCAATAAGACTAATTTTCTTATTTTTATGCCCTTATATGGTATCTTTAATATCATTTTTGAATTTGTTGACCCTTCTTCTACATGTTTTGCCTATTCAATTTTTCTTCCTAACCCTAACAAATGGACAGACACACAGGCACACGCACAGACATTTGTCCTTGTATTAAGATGGATGGGGACACAAGCTATGTGGTTGGCAACATAAACCAATTTCTTTTTCACCATGTTCATGTGTGCTATATTAGAATAAACTGAAGTTCACATGTAAGGCACCCTTTCAACTACTCCACCTCCCTTGCAAACACCATTTTCTGAGTTTCCTGATTATGACAATTCATCCTCTTCTGACTCCAATGAACTGTGGGGAGACATCAGGCACAAGGCAAGGGAGTGGACCAATGTAGTGAACCAAGCACATATATCTTTGAAAAAGGAGAGTACCTGGAGAAAAACCCACATAGACATGGGCAGAGCAGACCGACTCCACACAAAGGACCTCCTCCAAGCCGATTCAGTCCCCCCCATGGCCAGCCCGCCACTGGAATTCCTAGGTGTCATTTGAGCAGCCACCCTTCTGAGGTTGTGACGTGCACACTTTGTGGACTTACTGAGTGCAAAAGTAAAGCCAGTGAATGGCAGGAGATTTGCCTTCTTTCTAGTCGTTTTTGCGGTTGGAGTGACAATACAGGATAGATGCGAGTAGGCAGGCTAAGACAAGATTATCATTGTGGCTTTGAAAATTGACTTTCCAGGGGAGTCAGCACTTTGGATGGACTTTTTTTTCCTTTTGCAAGGCTGTAGCTCACGTCTTCATTTACATGAGCGTGGCTAAACAGGCTTTTAATGAAGCCGCCAGGGTCTTGGACTCTTCGAATGTGTTTTTAATGAAGTACAGTGTTGTGCATATCTGTATACAGTATGGAGGTCTCTAAAGCAATCCCGTACAATGGCCCCTCGTCATCCTTGTGCACCTCCACTGTCTCCTTCAGGGGGCCACATGTCACGTTGGGTTGGGTGAGGTGTGGTGGGGGGGCGGGGTTGGGGGGTGCATGGTCCATCACGAGCACAAACTGCATCCCAAGTCGGCATCAGACTGAGTCTTCTGCTTCCTGCACCAGCAGAGGAGTCCCTGTCAAGCCGGACCCTGTGACAGACAGTGGAAGTTAATTAAAAGGCAATTTGCTACGCTGCCAATTCAAATAAAGCCATGACAGCTCTGCATCCTGGGAAGGGGGAGGCTGCAGAGGCGCAGAGTTGACTTCTGCCTTTGTTGTTTGTTTTGCTCTCCTTTTTTTATACATAAAGGTGGAGGAGAACACAGATGGACCTGGGGAAGGCCACCAGTGAGCTTTAGTCACTGTTCCCCCTTATGCTTGTTTGGTTTTTTAATTTGGCTCTTTTGTATTCATACCATGGGTTACTTTAAACTGTTACATTTTGGGCTTGGCCTTTGGCCATGTTTGGTGAATTTCGTTGTATAAAAGGGAGCTTCTGAGCTGAGGGTGTTTCATTGACCTGTGGCTTGCATGAAGATTCATTTTGTGCCTCCCCTTCTTGTCTGCCTTTCTGTGGTGCGACCATTGCATTGACCTGTTTTTTGAACTTGGCCTTTTGGCTGCAGTTTTGTTTTTCTCCTATGAAGGTTTCAAAAGTCGCAAAAAAAGTAATTCCATTCCACGTCAGTGAGTCTAGGGTAGACTACATGGAGCACTTCAGTCATTGCAATATTCACCGTTAGTCAGATGAGTCGCCTTTCATAGTGGGCTGACTCCATGTTTTCCAGTCTACCAGTTCATTGTCCTCTTCTCCTTTAATCTTGAAAAATGGAGTTGGAGAGCATACTCACTTGATCCAGTGTCTGCAGTGGTAGCCAGTGTGGCAGAAGTCTCCAGCGTTGGTGTTTGTAATGCATTAACTGGGTCATTTTTCCAGACACAGAAGGTCATACATCTATTAACCCCCACTTCAAAATTATGTTCACTCTAATATGGCCAGAATGGCACATTACCCATTTTTAAAGATGTTTCTTTCTCCTGGATAACCCATACATCCCAGTTTACCCCATCAGTTATGAAGAATAAGCAAAAAGAAGATGATTGGTGCTTATATAAAAGAGAGGAGGACCATCTGGCATTAGAAAAGCATAAGGACACAAGACAAAGAGGTACAAGAGGTACACAGGATGACCTACATTCTGAGACATCTCTAGTGTCACTACAGCTGGGGGGTTTTCCTGTGGATTTCTAGACTGTGACCTGTGACATAATGGCAGAATGACTTCAAGATTCTCACTTTAGTATGTCTGAAGATGAGCTCACCCCCTCTCTGTGACTTTTGGTCCTCATCTTGTTTTGTTACTTCTGCTGTTGAGTGTTAGCATGTATGAATTTGGGCCAAGTCCCCGTGATGTTTCATTTCTCATCTTAGTGTTGTAAGTTTTTGGCCGGGGGCTCCACATCTCATCACTCCCCTTTCTTCTTGATTCATCCTATCAATGTCTTTCGATATGCAATGCTAATCAGGTAGAAGTCACAAGATGGGAGATGCCTGAGAAGCTAAAGAGAGAGTATTGGGAAGTTCTTCACTTGGGCACGCCGCACCCTGCCTCTGTGAAGCTATCTTTTGTGTTATCTTGCTTAGCTTTTCATGATTTTGGCCTTTCCCCGTCTTTTTGGATTTTACTTCATTCCAGTGCTTTGGAAACAGACAAACGGGCTTGATGGACTGAATGGTCTCCTCTTGTTTGTCAACTTTCTTATGTTCTTATGGATACATTTTGTGCTTTGTGTCTTTTCACTTTTGCCTGTTTCTGACACTGTTTTTTGTATTTTAGACTTTTGACCTAATTATGGCCTTGTTTGGCACATCAATCAGGGTTCACCTCGCCAGCTGCACTTTCCATAGTGACACATCAACTGTTGTCCCATGATTCAACTTTTCCTGCTGAGAAGGTAGTCTCTAGTAGCTATGCCATGACTCACTGTGTCCCTGACTCACTCTGTGTCTTCTGGTCCATCACTTTTATTTGGGATAATTCTGCTGTCTAGGTAAGGTGGTAGAATTTGGTCTGAGACTTGATGCTCTCTGACCGAGTCTCACATCAGTGTGTTACAGGCATATCAGTGTGGCATCATAGATCTGACACATCTCCAGAAAGCTAGTTCTTCTGCCAGGGACCCCTTGTGAGACAACATGAGTTGAGCACCAGGCACTGCATAAGTGTTCTGGCCAGTGAGGTTCAAAAGCAAGATGGTCATGTTTGAATTTATAATTAGGACAGAGAAGCAACTTAAAGAGTGGGGAGGTAGTAGTGCCAGTAATGAAGAAAGGCAGGCCACAATAGCAAAACATGAACACTCGACCAACAGAAGTGGGAGCAAAAAAATAAACTGAGTAACTAAGGCCAAGATGTAAATCAGAAATTATAGCCCTCACTATCTCTTAAAATATTGAACTAGCTGTATACTAGTTCAGTACTAAGAAAGCTTTTGAGTTTATCCAGAAACATGGACACTACTGATAGAGCTCCAACATCTTAAATAAGAATTAGTCAGTGACGTCACTCCATTACCACCTCTGGTCATGTAGTATCAATGGCTCAGTGAAACATAAGCAACCATAAAGAAAACTCATAAAACAGCAACATCCATGGAATAACCAATACTGACTAAAAGATCATAACCTCAAAATGAAAACAAAATGAGAAAATCTGAACATAAAATAGACATGGTACATTAACAAAAAATCCTAGATCATAATGATAAACTGCCAGGTCAAGGTTGTGAGACAAAATCAAAATTAACAACAATAGGAGGTATGGTAAACCATCATAGCAAAGAGGGACAGTACAAGAAACACTGAGGAACGCTAGAAAGGCTGGAGGCGGAGGGTAGAGGAGAATACCTGGAATCTGTTCATCCACCTCTTAACTCACCAAATTGTGTTCCTGGGAGGCTGAGGCTGTACCCACAGCAATGAGCATAAAACAGGAGTTAACTCTGGACAGAAGATAACCTTAGCACAAACAGGTGCCAGGTTAGTGTAACCAGTGAACTAAACAGCCCAATGTTTGGAATCGTACCTAAAGAAAATTCACACGAATATCTGGGAAGATTTGCAGACTCCACATGGACAGTGATTTACATTTACTTATTTGCCTTTATCTAAGGCGACTTCTAACATTTATGATACAATTGGTTAAATTTATTTTGGTTTTCTATTTGGAGCACAGGCAGGTCAAGTAACTTGCTCATGGTCACACAGTGTCAGTAATGAGATATGAACCTTCAGTGTCAGGATTTGAGGTCCAAAGCCTTAACCACTACACCACACTGCCTGCCAAATGGCAGATTTAACAGCAGATCCCTTGTGTAGTGTTGCAGCAGTGCCACTGTCCAGAATCCTTTAATCCTTTTCGAAACCATAATATTTTGTTTTTGAAGCATTTATTTTTCAGTTTATATTTGTGACATCATGTTGCCACCATTTTGTTTTTAGAAATACTGCCACATTGTTTGCAGTTACAATGTGAGTTGCCTGCCTCTTGGGTGAGACTTTGACATCATTGACCTTCTCCTATTTAAGATGTTGGGGCTCAGTCTGTATTAATATAAATATAAAATAAATATCGCTGTGCCTCATGCTTTTTTTCTGGTTGTGGATCCTCTACAGTTAGCTTTAGACTATTGCTCACATTTTTGATCCCTGAAATTTGCTTTAGTGTTCATGTTTTGCTAATAATAGCTTTTGCCTTAATTCTTAACTCCTTAATGCTTTAAATCAAATCAAAATTCAAGCTTTCTCAAAACTAGGCCTGGAAACCAAAGCCTACAAATCAACATATACCTTACCCCAAACTTAAGAAACAGGCTTTGCAGCCTGCACTGATCAAAGTCTAAAAAACTCACAAAATTTTCAAAAAGAGGGGGAGAGAAACCTTTGAAAAACCTTGCCCCACAACAACAGAAGTCCAAGTCAAGTCAAGTTTATTGTCATGTGTACATAGTAAGTACAATGAAATTCTTACTTACATGACTTCTCAGAACAGCTTAGAAAAACATAATTCAAAAGCATGCAACATATACATATATATATATATATATACATACAATTTACATTTGCATGTATATAATAATAATAACATAAAATAGTATAAAAGACAATATGATGACTAAAGAAGTATAAAAGATGCCAGAGCCAGGGACAAAACCCCAGCTATTCCATAATAAAATGTCGTCTAGCGCTTTGCCTAAGATTTCAGCCTGCTTTACTGGTGTCATGAACTTGAAGACAACCTTAGCATAAATGTCTCAGAAATAACTCAAAATGCCCACTTGGGGATCATCAATCCGCTACTACTCACAACAGGGCAACACAGGATCTTTGTAAGTAAAATATTTATTGTACAAAAAAATTCTCTGAAACAGTGAAGCTCCAAAGAGCACAAAAAATACAGCAGGGGATGCCTGAAAAGGCAAGGCAAACAAGTCCCAAAAAAACAAATCCAGAAAGCGAAATCAAGACCAGAACATAAGGTGAAAAATCCAGTAAATTTACAAATAAGCAAAATTATAATCACTATAGAAACCTATAGGGTTAGGGTTAGGGTTAGGGTTAGGGTCATCAATGCCGGTGCATTCAATGAACCACATGGGAGTGTGGGTTTTCCTCAGCCTTTATAGGGCTAAGGACAGCCCCTTGACGGTGGTAGGCAATTAGCCCCACCTTTTGGGGAACCACCCACGTGACATAACGAAAAATAGCAGAAGATACATAGAAAAATGTAAATGACCACCAATATTAACATAAACAAAAGAATCAGAAATGAACAAGGTGGAAATAAAAACAGCATTTGAGTCCCAGCCAGGGGAGGAACTCTGGCTGAAATATAACAAGTGACCTTGCCTCCTGGTCCTTTCCTCTCACCTTATTGCTAGTTATTGTTTCTTTTTTTTTAGGGTGATCATGACCACCGCCTCTCATGTATTCATCCATTTTCTTACAGGACATAAGGCAGAAATCAATTTTAAATAGGATACCATTCCATCACGGTACACACACAGATGCCAGGATAGTTTAAAGGTGGTAGTTGATCTTACCTTTAAAATTTTAACTTGTGGGAGAAAACCAAATCAAAACTAATTCATGGAAAGTGTAAATTCATCCAACGATCTATTGCCTGAACCTATTTAGTCCATATTGCACGTCTGGAGAGTCAAAGCCTAGCCTGGTAGCAGTGGGAACAAGACATGAGCCGCTCCTGTATTTTTAATGCTGGTGTGTCTTTGTGAACAGCTGCCTATCATCAAGAGATGCTGAGAATGGGAGTACAGCAGTGCACTTCACAGACAGAGTCGCTTGTACTGTTTCTTGTCCTATAAAAAGTCCTCAAGCTGGTCTTCTTTACTCAGATATGAGTCAGTATGGCTTTGGAATGGCATCTATTTAATGGTAATGGTGGTCAAGGATGTACCACTTTTTTAAGGACCAATAAATATTAGAGCTGTGTCAACTGCAGCTGGTTGAATTTAGAATTACATAAACAGAAAACTCTAGATACTGGCCTTAGGATGTATTCCATACAGTATATACCCGTTGGTGCAGCTAAGAATGCAGTAAAATGAATTGAAGTGACAACACATTTTCTTTTTCCATTGACCAACCAAAAAATATCTACAAAGTGTCAATCCATATTCTAAAGCTGGCTAGTCCAGTTCAAGGTCCCAAGGGGCCAGGACCCACCTCAACAGCATTTGTAGGCAGAGCAGGGTAAAAATGTCTACTGATCCTTTCAGATAAATTCCAAATACAAATGTGTAAATGATAAATGACAGACTCCTTAAGTATTTACTTCCCTCGAGTCCACATTTGGCAGGAATTACGGGCATCAGATTTCTGGCTAACTCCATCCTAGCTTTGCCGATCTGCACATTGCATTTTGTACCCGTCCTCCTTCAGAGAATTGCTTACACTCTCACAGGCTGGATTGGTATCTAGCAACATTCAACTCCGCTTTTGTGCTGTCAGTTGGAGTGGTCCACTCCTGACCACTGACTTGAGGGCCTGAGCTGACTCACTAATTCCCCTTGAAAGCCATGGATCTCCTGCAGCAGATTTTCTGCTGGATTTCTCTCTGCCTTCACAGTTATGTTCCATATGTACGTACCTATCTGAGCAAGTTGTGTTTTTTTTCAGAATGAAGGGCAACATTAAGTTTGCATCCAACTAATGCTTAACATTGAGTCCAGAACATTCTATTTTGACCTCATTTAACCACAAACTTTTCTTCCAGACAATCCCAAGGTCATCATATACCTTCTGTTGAAGAGAAGCATTTTCTCTGCTGAGGGCTTCACTTAGGATAATGACCTCCTTGAGTCGGTGCTTGAGGGCTACAGAGCACCCATCACTATCACTACACCTAAGTAGTTCGTCAGATTCACTGCCTGAAAGGGACTGTCTCTAATCCAAAGACCCAGAGTTCGAGTCCCATTGCAGCCAAAATGGGGACCTCTAGACAGAAACAAGTTCAATTCAATAATGATGTTCATTTTTCCATTCAGACCAGAACATTTTGGGTGCTTGAGCCAGTATTCCTAAAGCTAAGACAGTCTATCCCAAGGAATCATGGTAGGTCTTGACCTGGAAAGGTATCAGCTGAGTTTCCTGCAGTATTGAGACTGTCGTTTTTTTGCACAGGACATCATTCCAGTAATTTCTCTAAATCCTCTTGGGAATGAAAGGGTTATATCATTGCTTCAGATTCTTTGGCCTGTCTTACTGAAGCTGGTACTCCATTTTCAAGGACACCCCATTCTACAAATTGTCACCATTTCTGTACAGTTGCGTTTCTTGTGCTCTGCATTTTTTTTTTTATTACCTTGAAGAAATTTTTTCATGCTTCTCATGCCTGGTGCTTTTCTGTAATGTTATACCAGACTTGCTCCAGAAGTTGCTTAGGTGTGTCATAGCAAAGGGCATGAACAGTTATGGAGTCAACCATTTTCTGTTCTTTTTTTATAGTTTGCAATATTTCCCTTTGATATTACAAACACTTGACCGCTGTGCATAAAGTAGTGATTTTCATAGAAAAAAATAGTGCAGGCCAGGATTTAATTGAATTATTTGGAATGAGATGGAAGTATCCAATCTTGTTGAGATAAAAAATCTATGCTTCATATACAGTTACAGTTATTTGTTATGAATCTCAGTACCCTCATTTTCTTCTTGGACCTAATAATTGGAATTTTTTTATTAGGTTTGGAGTTTTGTAGGTTTTACCTTTACTCTCATATTGTGGTTTGTTTTATTTTGAGACTCTTAGTTATATTTTGTCACGACGCCATCTTGTTTTTCTGTGGGGGCGGCCATTTTGTGTTTCCATCATTAAGATGTGATTGTCTGTTGTTAGGAGACCTGGGTTCGCTTCCCGGGTCCTCCCTGCATGGAGTTTGCATGCTCTCCGCGTGTCTGCGTGGGTTTCCTCTGGGTGCTCCGGTTTCCTCCTACAGTCCAAAGACATGCAGGTTAGGTGCATTGGCGATTCTAAATTGTCCCTAGTGTGTGCTTGGTCTGTGTGTGTGTGTGCCCTGCAGTGGGCTGGCACCCTGCCCAGGGTTTGTTTCCTGCCTTGCACCCTGTGTTGGCTGGGATTGGCTGCAGCAGACCCTCGTGACCCTGTAGTTAGGATATAGTGGGTTGGATAATGGATGGATGGATGTCTGTTGTTAGGGGACTTGCCCTGGAAGTCGACTCGTGATGTCAGCAGCTCAAAATACATAAGCCAGTGTCAGGTGAGGATCAGTATCCAAGATTGTGGCGTGCTTCCAAGATATTTCTTGTCTTGAAACCTTTTAGCTAGGTTTCAAAACTTTGATTTTTGATTTGTATATTGCAGTCACTAAATCTGTTTGTTTCTCTGATTCTTTGACCCTTGCTAGTTTCTTGGTTAAGGTTTAATTCTCTTGCCCTTGTGGCCTGCCTATGTTCATCTGTGACAGAATATCAGGCTAGGCTGTAAGCAGAAAAGCAAAATCTGTAGAGCAAAATTTACTGAACCGAATTTGCTCAAAATCCATGTTTTTCTAGCATTTCACAATACTAAGAAGTGTGCCAAGTTCCATTTTGATTCATTCATTAATTTTCAAGATAACACATCCACGGTCTCACCTTCTGACACATATACAGCAGACCACAATCTGAAATCTTGTTCAGAAATGTCTAAAAAGTGTAAATCTATTGAAAATCAAAGATGAAATTTTGACCCTTCTCCACCACTAAACCTATCTATACAGTATATGTAGGGAAAGCAAAAAAAATGTGTGTGTTTATGAATAGCAGTATGAAATATCAGAACTGCATTCCATTTGAAGTGGGAAGTTGGAATTTCCGAGTTCCAAGTCAGGGTTTTCAACTGGAACACCTCCTTAATTCGGATTTCCATCTTGGTAACTTGGGGCTGGTCTGTCAAGTCCGAGATTGTCTGACTTCAGATCATGACTTCAATTTAAAATGGCGGCGTACACCACAAACTTTAGTGAAAGCTGCAGTCTTATACTGTTTCTTAGTACAAGTGCCTATTTATGTCTCTTTATATCAGTCGTACACTCAATGCTGTCCAACCTCTATACATGGACGTGTTGCTGCGATGATTGGATAAGCAAAATACCAAGTAATGTGTTGTTATCAACTGCTACTCGTTTTAATGAAGCAAGCACAACAAGGATTTTCCTGGACACATCCATATTGGTTTCCTGAATGTTTTACTGGAACGCAGTCAACTTGGATGTGACATCATGACATCAAACACAGCATAGATCTTCCCAAACTGCTAGAACAGGTTCCAGTGACCCTGAACCAGAGACAGCAGGTTCAACAATACATGGATGTTTGGATAGTGGAATTTTTGATACTTGCACCCATGCCACTTCTTTGGAGATAATAGAGGAGGACTTTCCCTTTGGATTTGAACATCAAAAACCTACAGCAAACCTCAGGAGCAGAATCTGGAAAATGTTGCCCAGATTTTAAATAATGAGGTTGCTAGATAACACTATATAATATTACCACCCTTCATTCACCAACTTTCTAACCTGTTTATATAGATTAGAGTCATAGTATTGTATGTGATTGTCTGTAATTAGACAGATGGAGGGATTGATAAAAGAGACCATATTATTACACCAAAATGTTAAAATATGCAGCAAGAAGGAGGGGTCAGAAGACACTTCCCTGAGGCACCACTCCCTCTACATATATGACTGTATGGCTGCAAGTGACTCTAACATCATTGCAAGTTTGCTGAGGACACAGCTGTGGTAGGCCTCATATCTAACAACAGTGAGCAGGCCTACCAAGATGAAGTGGAGAATTTGTCACACTGGCGTCAGAACAGCAGTCTACTCTAGAATATCAGCAAGACAAAAGAAGTTGACTGTGGACTCTGGGGGAAAACAGCAGAGGTACTATCACTACCTCAGTATTATCAGCATTAAGGTGGAGAGAGGGTGTCAGTTTGAACTACCTTGGTGTCCACATCACACAGGACCTGGTCCGATTCAAGCACATCAGTACCTTGGTGAAGAAGGCATGAAAACATCTTACCACCTCAGATACCTCAGGCGTTTCAGTTACTAACTAACATCTACACATCCACCATTAGAAGTACCCTGACAGGAAATACATTATTACCACCTGGTTTGTTAACATGCAACAGGACCCCAAGGATCTACAGAAAGTGGTGCGATAAGCTGAACACATCCCAGGGTGTGTGCTCTCTAATTTCAAGGACATCTACACCAAGCGATGTTGGACCAAGGCTAAGAAATTTTGCTACCACTGTGTAAAGTCCAGCTCAGAGAGACTGAGAAGGAGTTTTTTTCCACAGTACGTACGCATGCTGTGTCTAAAACATGATGCTCTATTGTTAATTCTTTTACAATAAATTATTGTCATTTATTTTGATATTATTTACTGCTTATTTAAAATTCTATTAATGATTTTTGATATTTAAAAAGTTGTGTTCTGTTGTCATTGTCCTTTTATATTCTTTTTAAAAGAACGGTCATTAGAGTTGAGCAGCACATAATTTGTATGTAACAAGAAATATTTGATTTGAATTAATTTGACTTTAAAATACACCCTTACCTGATTTAATTAATGGACACAAATGGTCACATCAAGTTCTCTGATCTTAAGTTCACAAGCTTTCATTCCCACAACATGAACGGCTAATCATGCGTACACAACTGACACATCAAGGTGAAAACAGACACGTCCATCCACCCAGCCCTTTTCAAACCCACTTATTTATTTCAGGTTGTGGGTAGCTGGTGCCAGACGATCTTTTATGACACCAAAGGCCCCAAATCCAGCAGAATGTTAAGTCCATCTACCCTTTCATATGCTGAATGATGAACGTTTCCCCAAGTTAGATAAGCTTATCCAACATGATTACAATCTCAACCCTTCAACTGGCAACACCCAGAGTGGCCACACGTGAGCCCAGCTGGCTTTTTGTCATCCTTTACCATACCTGAGATCCATTTGATGTGGGCAGTACATGTAATCATTGGCACAATAGTGAACATCACACTTGTACTACAAGGCTGCAGCATAGCCCCTCACACCCTTGGCCATTTCATTTTGATATTTTGCCCACAGAGAAGTCACTGATACCATCCAGCCAGCCGTGAAGAGTCTTATTAGATAGTAAATAGCGGATCAAGATCTAAGGACCTGCTCTGATGGTGTATCTTTTCCATATTTCTTACCGAGTGGTCCCTGGGGTTTACTGTTTCTGCTCTGCTTCCGAGTCGGGTCACAGGTGCAAGCTACAATGTTGTTGCATGTCGCCTCTGCACACTCCAACACCAGGATGTTTATTCATCCTCTTTCATCATGTCTCCCCCCCCCCAACAAGCCCCGCTGGCTCATTTGAAACCCTAACGGGTTAAGCAGAGTGCTGAGGCCCAAGAGCTGTGAAACCTTTTAAGGCCATTTTTTATGCAGAAGTAAATTGGATCCTACAAAAATCCAATAGCTCCTCTGTAAAAAGAAATAACTCTTGTGGCTTTCGTGACATTGACCGCTGTTGCGTTCCAGTTCACTGGTCAAACCCTCCACCATGCAAGGGAAGGGCACAGACGCGCCAGACTAGCCCGGCTGCCTGGACCCCAGGTGTGCTGTGCAAAGCACTTCAATTTCATCATTACCCTTTTTTTTCAGAGCCATCTTTTTATAGTCCTTTTACTGCGAGTGCTAAAGGTGTTGCATGGGTCCCAGCAGCGAAAACGCCATATCACTTGTCAAGTTGACTGCAGAATGATATAAAAACAACAGCAAGGATGGAGGATAAGGTGATGATGAATGAGGCCGAGCCATTCATCCATCCCGCTGAGCCATTTGCACTGAAAGGATTGCGTCCAGGCTGAGATCCTAGAAAAAGAAAAAACACAAGAGTGATACAAGCCGAGCATTCTCTTACAAACTAGACATGGATGGCAAATTCATGGGTGCTCAGGGGCAGGATTCTGGAGAGATGAATGGATGTGTTACATGATAGGAAGATGGACAGTAGGAGGGTTGGTCTGCAGGATGGACAGATGGATAGAGAGAGGCTAGAAGGAGACAGATAGTTACATACGTGTATGAATTTATTATGGTTATACACATGTATTGTCAAGGTATTGGTGGTAGCAATTCGTGCTCAGCAGGGGGCGCTACCAGTACAGATGTCCATGAATACTGGCTCTCTTCTGACCACTAAAAGGCATTATTGGCCACACATACAAGACCACTGGGGAGAACAACCAATCTGGTACCAACACGTGTACATTTAACACCTGAGGCTTTAACAGGTGCTCCTCAATGGGCCCACCAAGGCTTTTAAATGGACTCTGGAAATAACTATGGCCCTAAGCTTAAAGGCCCCTCCAGCCTTCATTGATGTTGAAAGCTGAAGTGAGGGGCTTCTTTGCACACCATCTTGATATAGATAGTGATGTGTTCACTTTGAGCCCTAGGTCCTTCTCATAATGTATACATTTCCAGTTTTAGACCTCCCACTGCATATTCAAATGTAGCGTTTTTACTTCCAACATGTAATACTTAAAATTTAATCTGAGTAAATGTAATCTGACACAAATCTTCCCAGGCTTCTACACTGTGCAAGTCCTTCTGCAAAACAATTATTCTGATTCTGGATTATCTGCCCTTCCACCTAGTTTGGTATCATCTACAAACGTAACCAGCTTGTTGTTTTTGTCTATATATTGTTTATACATACTGTATTCAGAACAGCGGCCCTGACATTGAGAGAATCCACTTTTATCATCACCTAATTCTGAGGAAGTTCCCCTTGTCATAACCATTTGTTTCATGCATTTTAAGCCTATTTTGTGCCCACTTCAACACTGCATCCTCAAGTCCCACTTCTTTTAGTTTGAAAAGTAACCTCACGTGTGGTACCTTATCTAAAAATCAAGATAAATAATATCATATGCACCTCTCTGACCATATGTTTTTGCTGCTTTCTCACATAACTCCAGCATGTTTGTGAAGCACAACCTTCCTCTTTTGAACTCATGCAATTTGTTAATATGCCTTATGGTATATGGCCGGCCATTCATCCTGGCCAGTACCCCCAGGCCGCCAGATGGAGCCCTCCCTGCAGCATGGAGGTGCCCCGAATGCCAGCAGGGAATTATGGACAATGGAGTCTTTATTCACAGCCCTGCTGGATACCATGGGGGCCACCACGCTGCAGGGAGGATCAAGGACTATTTTCCCTACAGCCCGGAAGTACGTCCCAGTCAAATGGACAGAAGAAATGACGTACTTCTGAGTTGAAGAAAAAGGGAGTTTTCATCCATCCCGGAAGTGTTGCCAGTCACATGGACAGTGAGAAGAGAAACACTTCCGGTCAAGGACTATAAAAGACTGTGAGAAACACCAGAGCGTTGAGCTGAGTCGGGAGGAAAGGTGGCAACGTGTCTGGGAGTGGAGGATTTGATTATTGATTGTTCTTTATTGATTGTTTATGAGTATTGTGGAGTGGAGGGTGCTTTGTGCACTGTATAGTACAAATAAATGTAATATTTGGACTTTTATCTGGTGTCTGGCGTCTGGTCCGAGGGTTCAAGGGGACATAGCGCCCCTTGTCTGTCACAGCCTATTCTGGACATGTGCTGCTCTATCTTCTCCTTAAAATGTTTTCTATTAGTTTACCTGTGATGCACATTAAGCTTACTGGCCTATAATTACTCAGATTAGTGCGACCATCATTTTTATAGAACTGGATAATATTTGCCAGTGTTCAGTTTTTAGTTTCCCCAGAGTACAAAGATTTTTGAAAAATATACATCAAAGCTTTATATATGTACTCAATATCGTCTTAAACTACTCAAGGATGCTGGTATGTGGTTCTGGTGATTTTTTAGACTTCAGCCTATTTGATTTCTCCTACTACAGTTTCCAAATCACTAAGCACCTCCTGTTACTGTTGGGAGGTATCGATTTGCTCATGCAAGTTCAAAGCATTTGCTCTTTCACTGTCTGTATATTTTAGTTCACCCTTTCTGTTTCTAATATTCCTCACTTCCTCTTTGGATGTTCTTTTCCTACTAGAGTATTGAAAGAATCTCGTTGGGCCATCTTTTGTCTTTTCTGCAGTATTTCTCTTCAACTGACTTTTAGCCTTCCTAATATGCCTTTTAACTGTTGCTCTCATATGCTCTATGGTTAACGTGGTGAAATTACTAGTTTTATTCACATTAAACAGTTGTTTTCTTCCTTTGTAATTTCTTTTTTTATCTAATTTCTTACTTCTTCTCTAGCTTAGTATAAACTTGTCCTGCATTATATGCAGTACCTGATGTGGCTGGTACTCTCTGTTTAGGATTGATTTATTCATTCAAAAAAAATAAGCTGCCTAATGGAGTTTAGAGTGCTGCAAAACTTTCATACTTGATTTAGGTGCAGGGGGTGGCAAGGATCCCACTTAGAGTATTAAGGGCTTCAATACTTTTACAATCGAGCGAATGGTGGGAGGAAGACGTCTCCTCTAGGAGTTTCCAACTCCACAACAAGAAGGAATGACATCTTTGAGCAGTGGTGGAGAGACTGGAAATGCATGATGCATGCACTACTGATATACAACTACTAAAAAGTGTTAGTACTCTGTACTGGTGCACACTGGCCCACTTGATGCCCCAATTATATGTAAACCACTTTAAAAACTGCTCTACATCTCCTTAAACCTGTCCCAATTTTTCTTATTCAGGCTTTGTCACATCATAAATTTATGGCTCAGTCTTTTGTTTTACACTGTTGTTTGCATACCTTTTGCCCTGCGTGTAATTAATAAATTCCCCTTTACCACTGTTGCTTTGGAATTTTTAGTCATTATTTGGGTTCAGAGATGGCTCTTAACTGCGTCCTAAATTATACAGCATACGTGAATTGATGATTAGACGGATAGGTGGGCGTGAAAGGATGGATGAATTGTTGGAATGACACAAGAAGGACTGAATGAATGTATAGATAGAGGGAAAAATAAGTGGGTGGATGTATTCATGGATTGGTATATGAATGAATTAATAGATGATTGGATTCCTGAACAGATGAGTGGATGGATGGAGGGATGTTATTATTAAGATGCATCCTGGGTTGAGTTTAGCCCGCCTAGCAGCTGGATGACAGACCCAGTTGGTTATTTGAATTAACGCTGGTGGACCAACAGATGGCACTTTTCACTCTGGGTTGATTGTGAAGACGGAGGACACTGTGCTCTCTTGTGTCAGATCTAGTAGACTAGGATGTACTGTATAAGTGTTACAATCCCATCATCAGTCATCTTATAAAAATTCTAATATTGTGCAATGAGCAGCTTCAGCATGTGAGCCCTAGTATATGGGGTGTGGTAGCCTTATGAAGTGGAGCCCGTACTGAGTCTCGGTTGTAGCACAGGGATTTAGGTGAGTGTGGGGGCAGAGTGGACAAGGCCTTCTCCTTTTTACCTGCCAGACAGCAGCTCACATTAAGGCACTTGGTTGAGTTTTTTTAGCAGTCTACAGGGTTCTTTCACTCTGTCTAGTGTTCATTCCCACTTGTTTGTAGCAGGGATGCCCACGTGAAGGGGTTTCCACTCAAACAGTGCTCATTGAGCTATGAGGTGAAGAGGAATGGCAGCACAGAAGCTGACTGAGACACAATGAGGGTGTGAAGGAAAGTGTGGGAGTCAGTGGGGAAAGTAAGCGGCCTCCGCCCATAGACAGGGACCCCAATCACCAGAGCTTTCATGCAGCAAGTGTGTGATTGTATAGTGTATTTTAAATATTCTCAGTATGTAATCACCTTTATATTGCATATTGACTGCGGTGGGCTGGCGGCTTGCCCGGGGTTTGTTTCCTGCCTTGCACCCTGTGTTGGCTGGGGTTGGCTCCAGCAGACCCCCAGGACCCAGGGTTGTATAATGGATGGATGGATTGTATATGGATATGCATAATGTATTTTTCAGACAAAATGGCCCAGTGCTTAGCATTCCTGCCTTCTAGTTCAAGGAACCCAATGACGTGACGTTTGCAGGTTCATCCTGTGTCAGAATGGGCCTCTGCCACATCCCAAAGATGAACACCTTAACTGTCCCATTGTCAGTTTTTTCCTGCCTAGTTTTTGCTTCCTGTTATACTTTGTTAGAATATAACTGATTAATGCATTGATGGATGGATTTAATGCATGAAATGTCCTGACACTGCACTCTATTTGGGAGAAACTGGACAAACACTCCGCCAGAGAATGAATTTGCACAGATTCCACATTAAACATGGCAACACAGATGTTCCTGTAGCGGCCCACTTCAACAGCCATGGACGCTGTGAGAGGGACTTTAAAGTCACAGTGCTTATGGGCAACTTCAAAACACAGCAAGAGAGAAAAGAATGGGAAGTTAAGCTCATGTTAAAATTTAATACATTACAGCATGGCTTGAATAGAGACAAGAGTTTTATGGCCAGGTATGAGGACTGTTTGCATCTCTCAGACTGACACAGATAACCTGACTACAGACCCATATTGTTTTGAAAAACTCATCACAGACTTCAAAGGACTTTGTTGGACAGTTATCTTATCCAAAAATCTCTTGACCATACATCGTTTTTCTCTCTCTTGTTAAATTAATCTTAGCCTGAGTGAACCTATTAATTTTTTACATTTAAGATTTTTCCTTTAAAGATTTACCATTGTTGTTTCTTGTCCTAGTGTGTGGATATAAACACAGGAAACTTCAGTTTCTGTATTACATCTTGCCTGAAGAAGGGGCCTGAGTTGCCTCGAAAGCTTGCATATTGTAATCTTTTTAGTTAGCCAATAAAAGGTGTCATTTTGCTTGGCTCTTCTCTGGATGGATTTATTAAGGTAATTTCAATCCTTGCTTTTTACTTTCTCGTATAGGGAAAGTATTGTAATCGTCCAAAAATTTGACCTCGAGATTTTGGTAAATCTCAATGTTTTAGACCTCTGAAAATCTGAAAATACCATTTTTGGAATTATGTCTGTGTGTCTGTCTGTCAGTGTGTGTATATAAATACAACAACGTGAGTACACTTTCACTTAGGTCTACCAAATTTTGTATATAAGTATTAGGTACAAAACTTAGATTTCTATCAACTTTTGAGCTATTTCCACTAACCGGAAGTTGTACTTTTTTATTCATCCAGCTGCAGAGTCTAATATATTTATCTTTACTTTTATAATAATTGTTCAATATATTATTAATTTGATTTGACTTGTTGTTGATGGTTCTTTAATGTTGCTAATATAAAAATATAATCATTGTCTTGCGGTTTACTCCTCAAATATCCATCCCCAAATCTGAGTATCTGAGAAAGTCTAGGGGAGACCACTCCCGATTTCTTTATACATTTTTTAGTGCAGTGTCCTTTACTGGATGAGATGCCACTTCATTTCAGGGCACACAGACATACATTTGCCTGCATTTCACGAGAAAACTGAAGTACTTGAAGACACCCCTCCAACACAGGGAGAATATGCAAACTGTACAATGGCTGTGACTGGACCAGAATTTGAACCAAGGATTTTGAAGCTAAGAGGCAGCAGCATTACCACTGCACCACAGTACCCTCCAAGGATATTTACCACAATTTTAGCTGCATTCCAGACAGCTTTTTTCACATGAATGATAAATGACATTTCAGACATAAATTTCATTCTGTGATAGAATTCCATGGTGACATTTTGATTCATCAAATTCTCCCAAAGCCTCCTTTGGCACCTGTGGCCAAGCCAGAGAGCTAACACCTGGATTCTGGTTTGCATGCCATTTCTTTGAATTATGTCTGTATTTCAAGAAGTGGAGTACTGGTTACCTGGGTGGGTATTTGATCAGGGTTATAGTCTGCATGTGCATTGCTTTAGCCAGTAGGGCAAACTGGCAGATACTGGCGTTGGTGTGCTTTATAGTTTACAGTAAAATGTTCATCCATCTTGTGACCTACTTAGTCCAGTTGTAAGTTAGAGCTAGAGCAAGAGTCAATCATGACAGCATCGAGTGTAAAGCAGGAATATGCTTTAAATGTGATGCCAGTGCATTGTAGGGCATACCTACACACCCACACACACTAAAGTTACCTAAGTAACGGCCACGGCCCACCTGCCAAGTTGTTTTGCCTGCATAAGGTAAAGTCATCCCTGATGGAGGATCGCAGGAATCGTGGGGTAGAGGGGTCCTTTCATCGGATTGGCTGGCCCAGCACTGTTTCAGCCATGGAATGGCCAAATGGGGGAGGCAGCTTGATGGATGAGGTCTCTGGGACTCTAAACAAATCCAAAACATATTATCTGCTATCATCTACTGTTAAATTCTGCTACGTACTTCTAAAATTTTTATTTTTATATTGTATTGAGGATTTGTTCTGTTCTGTGTATTGTATTGTATTGACCCCCTTCTTTTTGACACCCACTGCACGCCCAACCTACTTGGAAAGGGGTCTCTTTTTGAACTGCCTTTCCCAGGGTATCTTCCATTTTTCCCTTCAAGGGTTTTTTTGGGAGTTTTTCCTTGTCTTCTTAGAGAGTCAAGGCTGGGGAACTGTCAAGGGCCTGTTAAAGCCCATTGCGGCACTTCTTGTGTGATTTTGGGCTATACAAAAATAAATTGTATTGTATTGTACTCTGAATGTCTTGGTGATGATAACAGTAATAGCTAGAATAAAATCAGCACAAGTACAGGAAGAACATATTCCCACAGAAAGTGACCACGCCAGGATTTCATGTGAAGCAGTAACAATCACCACCATGCTACCCTGAAATTCAACAAGTGTCTGTGTGTCTATCTAGTTGCAACGCCTCTGTCATTCCAAAAGATGGTGCATCATAAACATTCTTAGTAATAAAAAGCATTGCATTTGTCATTCCAACAGATGGCACATCACAAACATGAGCAATGATTTTACGAAACCAGTACCAAATGCTATATAACATGATGCACTGCAAACGTTAACTGTGAGGTTTCTGTTGCTTACTTTGATTTCAACCTGCCTTAGATGGTTAGCACAACTATTACTCTAAATATTTCAATAAAAATTACTTGAATTTGGGGCGAGATTGTCTTGCACCAACACCTTTTTTATTTTGCAGTTAATAAGGAGTCTTTGGCTCCACTTGACAAGAAATGAAGATGCACTGCTGTGTCCCGGGGTGATTCCCCATTGGGCTGTTCTCCCATAAGCCCCAGTGCTCTTTAACTCCTCCTGTCTGTTGCATTCACCCAAATGAATGCTTCATCAGATGAATGCAGCCATTGCTTCTGGTTTTGTGGAATTAACTGACACCTTCTGAGCTTGTTCCTCTGTATGAGATAGGCAACACATGCCATCATGTTGGGGCAACCATCCAGTAACAGAAGCATGGCTCAGTTCACTTAAACAGCAATCACGATGTGCTCCCTCCATGTCGCCGAGCCAGTATATAAAACCGGACACCATCTGCCGAGTCCAGACTTAGAATTCAAGAGGGAGGCCTTTGTTGCAAGGCTGTTAAAATTCCAGACACTGTTATCCAAGCCACTGTTGTTGATTTAGAAAGAAGACTGGGAAGAAAAAAGGTCTGAGCGTAGGTTTTACAAGAAGATGGGTTGATCAAGAACAAATCTGCACAGGCAGAGAAACGGGCAGAAATAGACAAGGTGCTTAAATGAGAAAGCCTCAAGTTGGCCTTTGATGCCGGCCCAGGCTCAGCACAGATTAACAGGCTAATTACGCAGTTAACCAGGCAAAACTGGGACTCTTTTGTGTTTTGTAGGTACACAAGAGGATTAAAGGAGAAGAGGAAAAGCATTAAAGGCCCAAGGCGGTCCTGATGGGGGAAGGGTAGTGTTATTGATGATACTGCAAAAGCAAATAACTTGAAAAAATATTAACAATCGCAAAATCTGTAAAACATAATGATACAGTTCTGTGGTGGGCTGGCACCCTGCCCGGGTTTAGTTCCTGCCTTGTGCCCTGTGTTGGCTGGGATTGGCTCCAGCAGACCCCTGTGACCCTGTGTTTGGATTCAGCGGGTTGGATAGTGAATGAATGACTAATGATACAGTTTGTACAAATCAACATCTTCTTCTTCCTGTTCATTTTTTCCACTTCTACAGTATGTAGCATGTATTTGCTTGATCATCCTTCTCCAAGCAACTCGGTCCTTCACGTCCTCGCCAGTCAAGTGCTTTTCCTTCAGATCTTCTTTTACTTTATCCGTCCACCTCTGCTTTGGCCAGCATTGTTTTCTCTTCCCCTGTACTTTCATTCCCATCACTCTTTAGCCCACATAGTCATTGTCTGTCCTCATCACATATCCATACCACTTCAGCCTACTTTTCCTGTACTATCTTAGATCTGTCTCCCACTTTTGTTGTACCTCGGATTGTCTCCTTTCTTATTTTGCCCTTTTTAGTAACTCCACATACCCATCTCAACATTCTCATTTCTGCCACATCTAACTCTTGTCCTGTGCTCCCTTTACTGCTCATGTCTCGGCTCCAAACATCATTGCTGATCTTACATCTGTCGGCCACACAACACTCCTGATACCTTCTTCCAGTTGTTCCATCCACACTGCACTCTATGGGTCATTGATCCTAGATATTTAAATTTATCCACTCTTTCGAATTGCTCTCTCTGCGACTTCAGAATCCTGATTATAAAACTTTAAATGAAACTTAAACTTCTGTCTTCTACCTGTTTATCTTCAATCCTCGATCTTCCAAAGCCCTTCTCCATTCTTCCAGCTCCAGTTCCTCTTTTCTGGTGCCACACAGCACAATGTCATCAGCAAAACACATGCATCATGGGGATTGGCCATTTATCCCACAAGTCCACATATCCATAGATCAAACAGATAAGAATTTAAAGAGGATCTCTGGTCCAGACCCTCTCTAACTGGGATCTTGTCCGTAAAAATCAACATGCTAAACAATAAAACCAACCGTCTATCCTCTGAGCCCTCTTTTCCCATTACAGTGTTTATTCCAGCAGCAATGGCCACAATTTTAAGGTCCTAGTCCCGAATAAGTCATCAGCCTAAAGAAATGTATTTGTACTGTAGAAGGAATTTCATGTGTACACAGGGACAACATGCCAGTTTTAGAGGTCTTAGAGCTGGAAGGTGTCTTCTCCTCCAAATGTATGGTGTACTCCTCCTGCCTCATAGAGCCCAGGCCAATGGATGGTGGGAAGGACAAACCTAGCATAACACTGCTTGGAATTTTTAATAATTTGTTACTGCCTAATGAGCGTAGACAGAAAAGCAGAAAAAGTGATTTGAGAGGGAAAGATTACAGGATGGCCGTGAATTCGTGCTGCTGGACCTAGAAGAGAGAGGATGTGACAACGCCTGACTATTTGAGTTCTTCTTCATGTCCTGTAGCAGCAGAGTGAGGGCCAGGCGGCCGTGAGAGAGTCTGCTGATTTGGCAGAAGGTGTGCTGTAAAGCCTTTTATTTGACAAGCGGAGAATTACTGCAGGACAATAGCAAAGCACTCAGAAGGGTCCTCTTAAATGGCACAATGAGGCTAATATCCCATCAGCCTACCGAGCTGATTCATTCACCACCACCCCAAAAACCCCCAACCCCCAAACAAGTCGACAAACTTAATATAATCACAACATTAAATGTAATTAAAGTATAAGGAGTATCTTTATATAAGAATCTTTACCCATGATTCCTATTTAATTTTTTTTCCTCATGTATGGAAATAGTGCAGGATAACTATCCAATCAATGCACAAGCTCAGAGAGTTTTTCCCGCTACAGATGGACTATGGAGAACCTCTTTATTGTGCCACTAGTGAATCTCGCAGATGGTAGGGAACAACAGAGAACGATTTTTGCTAAGTTTTGATGCAAGTGTTAATGTAAGCCTATTTAGTTTGAATTAAATCATCCATATCTATCTATCTATCTATCTATCTATCTATCTATCTATCTATCTATTAGGAATGCATTCAAGAGCTGCAGTCCTGTTGCCAGTTTGATCTTTTAATTATGTTTTACTATGTCTGTGTCTTCTATGCTACAGTTTTGGGGTTATTATTATTATCATTATCATTCTTGTTGCTGTTTGTGTTAAGATGTTAAGACCAAATATTGCTAGTATGTGACAATAATATAAAGAAATATAATTGGACAGTTGTATTGCATTTTTTAGGTCAGAAGTGTTTTAAAAATGCAATCCATCTAAATTTTGCCATCCTAGGCAACCATCTAGTCTAAGTGGTATAGCCGGCCCTGTTGGTGTCCCCACTGTCTTCCATGGCAGATTCAATTTTCGGTTGCCTTTTCTCTGCTCCATTTGTTCATTTCAAATTGATTTATATTGCTTTTGCAGAGATCATAAACACTGTTTTGTGGAAGAGAAAGAAATTGGCATGAATTTTTGGATTAAATTTGTTTAAAATTGTGTAAACCCCATTTGTTGTTTAAGTTTTGCTCACACTGGTTCAAAAGGTGTGGCACATTAGTTAGTGCTGCAGCCACACCGCTCAGGAGAACGGGTTCAGATCCAGGCCTGGTCTGTTTGGAGTTTGCAGGTTTTCCAGGTGTCTAAATTTACACTGGTTTCTTCCCTTATCTTAGTTATGTGGCAACTTTGAACTGACTTGAGTGCACCCCACAATTAACTGGCACAACATCTATAGAGCATGAAGCAGGATTAAGCAGGTTCAGAAAGTGGGTGAAGTGAGAGCCTAAATGTATGTTGGCCATCAAATATCAAGTGGAACAAGGTGGCTGCGTGAATACTGAATTTTCCATCTCCTATACACTACATGTGAAGGGTGATCTTGATATACCTTGTCCATGTAGAGACCACTGATCTGTCATGGCACATTGCAAATGGACGATCATCTGTTAGCCGAAGTAATATTCAGGAATTGTACCTGATTGCCATTATCAGCACACTGTCTGTCTTCTGCCTTCACATTAACAGTGCAATGCATAGTCATGTGAAAAATTAAGTAAACCCCAAGAAATGTTTTTTTCGTTTTTAAAAATGTAAAGTAGACTAATCAAGATTGAATATTCATTTAACATTATCTTTAGATACAAAAAAATTAAATTTGACTTAGTAATAATTAATTCATCAAGAAATAAACAGATATGTAATTTTTCTCAGTGGAGCATGTACAGTATGTTCACCTTTGGATGTAATAGCTGGTATAGCCCTGGCAGAAGGAACCTCAATTAGGTGTTTACTTTAACTGTTGTCACAAAAGTAGACAAGAGACATAAAACGATTTGGGGAAGCCACCCATATATTGTTTCCTAGCTGCAAAATTAGTTGCAATGATGTACAGTTGTGTAAAGGTTTGAGTCCAAAACAGAACTCATTTGCTGGCACAAAGATGGTGGCTTTAAAGGCGAGTGGAGGAAGTGATGTCATCATTGGGGCCAGAACCAGAAGTGGTGTCATTGGGCCCGGGACCGGAAATAACATCATCAGTAGGCCCGGAAACCAGAAGTTGTGTTGTTGGCCCCGGAACCGGAAGTGACATCATCAGGGCCAGGTGGAATTTCCAGTAACTGGTCTGCAGAGAAGTGAGAGAAAGACTGGTCTGGTATGGAATTACTTTCATTCAGGCCCTTTAGCTGCCTCCCATGTGCACATATGTGACACTGTATATCAGTCTGTGACGCATGCAGAAATCTTTTACCTGTGCGATTTCTGAGTGGGTGTCTTGCAAGCACAGCCCATTTCAAATCACATCAAGGTGGGATTCAAATGTGGTCTTTGACTTGTCCATTTTCAGAACCCTCCATTTCTTTCTTTTGAGCTATTTTTTTTAGTATTACTTGTTAAGGTCATGGTCATACTGTAAGGTCCACTTTCAATTGAGTCTCAGTCTTTCTGACAGATGGGTTAACAAGAACCCTCTGGTGCAATGAGGAATTCATTGTGGATTTTATGATAGTGAGCTGCTCAAGTCCTAATGCAGCAAAGTAGTCCAGACCCCAACATTTCCACCATCACACTTTACAGGTGGCACCAGGTTCTTAAAATAGTCTTCTGGGACTGTAGCCAAATAACTCTTATCTTTTTGTCATCTCTCCAGAGCACATTGTTCCAGAAGTGCTAGGCTTTGCCTATTCTTTCTACGCAGCAGTGGTTTACTCCTGGTACATCTTCCGTGTAGTTCTATTTGTGCAGCGTCTTTCTCCGTGTAGGCTCCTGCATTTTGACATTAACTGTGTCAATCAAGAGCTACCTTTAGGTCCCACAATAAAATTCTTAGAGACGTCTTTCAGCATTTTGGTTTCTGCTCTCATGCTGAATGTGCTAGGGTGGCATGGTCTTGACAAGTTGTCAGTTTTTTTAAATTTTTTTCCACTTGTAGATAATCTTCTGGAGAGTGGAGAGTTTTGATTTCTAGTTGTTAGGAGATCTTTTTAAATCTTTTCCGAGACTCGCAGGCATCTATAACCTTCTTTCTGAAGGAGTCATAAGGCTCTTTTAGTCTTGGCATGGTGATAAAACGCACTTCAACAACAAAGACCAAACCAAGCTAAATGTGAGGTTCAAATAAGACAGGTTCTTCCAATGATGTTCTAAACATTTGCATCTGAGGTAATGATAAATCCTGCTACATATGCATCACACTGGCCTTATGACACGACTGCATCTCCCAGGCAAATGAAATCCTGAGATTTGCAAAAAGCCTTAAATGCAGCTTGTTTTTTTTTTTTTTTTTTATCATGTGGACAGACAGTAAAGTCCTATTTGTCAAATGCTACACAGCCACAGATGGGGGCCTTATGTATTTTGGGTGGAGGGCTTCAAGTTTGAAATTTTTCTTGCCCTGAGTGGAAATGCTTTGAATGGTAATTGTGGAGCATTATGGCAGAGTGACCTAAGAGAAAGCCTCCGAGTGCTGGCCAAGGTCCTGAAACAGAAGAGGACCTTGTTTGTTTGCTTGCTGTGGGTAGAGATGCAGTCTGTTTGTTTGTTGGTCCCCACTTGTCCCCATATGAACACTATTGTGTTAGCTAAGCAACAGCTGTCATGCCACAGGGGTCACCCAGAGACAACAGGGCAGCATACAATGGATGATGTGTGCTCCACTCCCCCATCACTTGTTTTTTTTCAAATTTGTCACAAACATCAAAGGCGTAGACCTGAGAAGCTCCAGCTCATGACACAGCTTGACTTTAAACTCCACAATGAAGTAGCTTGTAAAAGAAACACAAATTGTGAGCCTTGGAGCAGAGGAGCTATGAGACCTAGCCACAGATCAGCCACAGATGACGCTTCTGTCTCTATCCACTAATACACTTGTGCAACACATTGCATTGTTTATCTGTCAATGTTATGTTGACTGGTTTTATGTAAAGTATTTTGAAATAGTGAGATAGGCTGTATAAAAAAATTGCACCCATTGATGTATATACCAAATAGTGCCCAGGAATTCTATTTTCAGGCGTTTTCAGATTGCTTTTATTTGTTTTTATTATTTAAACTACTTTTTATGTATATTTAGTGTGGGTTTGAGGCACCACATCTCCAAGGTCTTGAATTTGTAAGGGTGTGCAAGTTCTCATTTTTCAATACTGACTTTCAGTTATAATGCTCTTCACTGAATACAGGCACATTCACAGCTACAGTACAATATCAGAAATAGCTAAATCAGAATCACTGTTTTTGGACAAAAAAGGACAGTTACATGACAGACATAAACACAATTGATAAACAGAGATAAATGCAAGACAAACAATGCAGACATATTCAGAAATATTGCATATACACTTTATCTATTTGTAAGAATCTTCTTCTTCTTATTGCGAGATATTGGGGGTTGCCCATTCCAAGCACAAATAAACATGCAATTTAAGTTGCACACAAAATAAAACACGGCAAATCTCAACTTGATTAACACAAAACCATGACAATATACTGTAAGTTCAATAATGCAGCCAAATCGTAAATGACTCCATTAATGAAACAGACTGAGTGAGTCCAATTTTTGGTTTGTCTAATGGCTATTAGGTTCCTAATGTGGTCCTCCAAAGTGTCTCTTTTTCTCCTTACTCTAAGTTTTGTGACCAATAGGGGGTGTTGCAGCACCCCAAACTCCAGACATAAGCCCTAATTTAAATAAACGGTTTATTAGCACAAGTACATTTTCAAAAGTCTTCAACAGTGGCATAAACACAACACAATTCTTCTCTTTTTTTCTTTCTCCTTCCACTCCTACAGGCAAGCTTTGTGCTCTTCCACCCGACTCCGACTTGCCTGGATGAGTTTGAGCGGCTTGTTTCATCCTGGACCCAGGAGTACTTCCAGTGCGAGAGCATAGCCTGTTGGAAACACAAAGTAGGGATTACTAATCCTGGCACCTTCCCTTGGGGGCCCCCTAGGAACCCAACAGGTCTACCCAAGGACTACGGTTCCCAGCATGCCTTGTGTTTGTCCTTGTCGGGATCCTAGCCTGGGGATGCTGCCATCTAGAGTATTGTAGGCACATGTGGTCCTGACAGGCTGTCTCGCCCTGCCCTTACATCATAGTGGCCTCCCGGTTTTGTAAATAAACCGAACCTGTCCCGGCAGGGATGCCAGTGTACCCACTTCCGTTATGGCATCTTGTGCTTGTCTCCTGGCTCTAGCAGGATGATTCTTGCCTTTCTTTTCTTGCTTCTGAAGGGCAAGGCCTCACATCTAGACAAGGATTCTTGCCTCATCTTGGATGGGATGCCCGCCCACATGCGCAGTCTGTCACAAATATCTATTCATTTTTAACAAATAAAGGTACATTTTGTAAGACATACAACATGTAGAGACGAGTAGAGAAGAAATTGAACTTATGTCTAGTGCACATAGAGCCCATTTTTAACTGATTTGTTATGCTGCTAGCAAAGTTCAAAGATGCCAGGTGTTGCAGGAGAGTGCCACTGTATTTTCTCCAGGTACTCTAGTTTCTCCTCACATCCCAAAGTTTAGATTTTCCGTTTACTCTGCATTGGCCCAGTGTGAGTGAGCATGCCATGCTATGGACTCTCCACTTTTTGTCCCTGCTGTTCACCTAATGCCAGGCAAGTATAGTTCCATCCCCTTCCTTTTACTGATTTATATTTTTTCTTTATTTAATTTTCTTTTCTTTATTCCTTACTAGCTATGTTACTTATCAAAGACAGGCAATAGTATAAATTTAAAAATATTTTATATCTCTTGCCCTACAGTTATCTTCAGAGCCTTTTCTCTGTATCCTCATAAATGTGAACCTCTCTTGACGGGCACTCTGACTCTCGAGTGCATTCCCGTAAAGCCTGCTTCTCAGACTCTGTTGTTTTGAGCTGCCTTGTTCTCCCACTGCTCGCTATTATACTTCTGGTCTCTGAAGGCGACTCCCAGTGTGCCTCCTATGCTTGTACTTCACTTCATATATTTCACACTCACACTTCCTCTTCCAATCACGTAACCATAGTAAAGCTGACCAATCACACCAGAGCCAATCGGACCAATAAGATCTATGGGACTGGACACACACAGACATTACCGTTTTATTAAATTGTAGACAGATGTGTGCATATTCTTTTGCAGATTATGTTTGGTACCCATGGACGGTCATGGTATTTACTTTGAGCACACAAGTGCGTGGCCTGGGATCAAATCCTGACCTGGTTGTTGCCTCTGTAATTTCTTCCCTCTCTCCCCAGTGTGGATTGGGTTTTCTCCAGCTTTTCTAGTTTTGCTTCCACATCCCAAAGACATGCATGTGAACTTAAATGGCAACTGTAAACTAGCCCAGTGTGGGTGGTTTGCTTAAATATGCCCTGCTATGGACTGGCACCCTATCCAAGGTGGTTTCCTACTTTGTATCTAGGGCTGCCAGGATATGTAAAGTGGGCTTGGACAATAAAAGGATGTTTCTCTAAAATTGTTTTTCTTTTCCTCATTACATTTTTTCAACAAAACGAAATCTTTTATTTGCATACTACGCTATGTGATATTTAAAAAAAATGCTGCATAAGACAAGAAACATTTAAACAACCATTCAAAATGTGCAAATTTTAACTGCCATTCAGGCTCTGTTTATTGGTAAAAGTGAAATGCTGGCTGTGATTTAAATGCACTGGCCATAAACCAGGTCCAGAGATGATACTTTAACAGCTTTTTGTCTGAAAAAAAAATTGCTTACAGATGGCTTGATCAATATATTCAAATGAGCCACATAAAGTGAGGGACCTGCAGTCTCTCGCGGAGATCCACGAATCCTCCACTTGCATCAGAAGCACAGCGATCCGAAGGATGCTGTAATCAACTTATAATTGCAGGCAAATTGAACCAGACAGCTGAAACTCCAATAATGAAGTACGGCAGAGCCTTGAGGGAGGAAGGCAGAGGGGATGGATGGTTTGGGATGCATTTGTTCCCTTTTGGAAAGTGACGAAATGTACAAAAAGTTGTGTAATTACAGTCCACCAAGCTAGCAGGTGAAAGTGTTGTGCCTGAAGAAATACAGCATATACGTGTGTGTGTGTGTGTGCTGAGGTGGGATGATTCCTGCTTTGTGCCAATGCTGCCAGGATAGGCTTTAGCCCTTAGAAGCTATATAATATATATATAATATATGATATATGTGTGTGTGTGTGGTTGTGTGTGTGTGTATTTATAATATTTACATGAACTTTTTATATAAGTTAAGCACATATACGTATACATACAGTACTATACTGTATACTGTATCATGCACGAATTTACCTCTCAAGGCATTACAAAAAAATTGATGGATTCAATGACAACTCTCTTCTGCAAATGTGAGTCTGAAATATTACACTTGAGCAAAGACGTAAAAAAAGTACCCCCTAATGCTCCTTCCACTTCCAGCAATACAGCCTGGAGCTCCTTCCTTTTTTCCATTTTCTGGGAATTGATCCAGAGTGTATAGTACTGTGCCAAACTGGGATCTGAACAAAAACTGGAATTGTTCAGGCTGTTGTTTCTTTTGGTTGTGCTGTCAGGAACAGAAGGCAAAAAGTGTTTAAATCCCCATCCTGGATGTAGACTGCAGGTGCCTTCCTGCTCGCAATCCTGGTAACGTGCTCCTTGGTCGATTAATTGTGCTGACAGTGATAAAGGTGAAGGCAGGAGGTGCTATTTATCTTACATACAGCCCCTCTTGTATCACCCCAAGATACGCTCAGACCTGGTGGGGCTGTAATTCGTTCTAATTTTTTTTCAGACCACTTGGGGAGGCCATGGGAGGGCTTCTGTTGTTAATTCAAATGTCATCAAGAGCGAAAAGTGAGAATATCTAGGGGCACGTGAGTTCAAGGGTCAGAGTGAGAGCAGGCAGTTTTAGGCCGATTTTACGCTAACACTGTCCCGGGGGCGGTGTAGTGGCAGCCGTGCACTGACTCCCTGCTGCTCATCATTAAACGGTTATTGTTATGTATGTTGAAGGACACGTGCCCAAGTAGCCTTCGTCATCGTGTCCTGCTGCCTCTGGTCAGTTGTCAGCCCTCTGCTCACCCCCTCCCACCCCCCCAATTCCAAACGGGCATTAAATCACTGACCTTCCCTCTAGAGAGCTGGAAAGGCGACAAAGACAGATGCCTTTTTGGTGAACAATACATACTGTTCTGTACTGTGCTGTACAGCGCTGTCATTTCCTATAACTTTCTCTCGCCACAGTGCGAATGAAGTTAAAAGGACTGTCAGCAAGTGAATTGAAATTCTACTGTGAAAGCAGAGGCTGTGCAGACCTGAAATGAAACTTTTGTTTTATTCAACACAGGCCAAGCAGTTCGAACAGCGCAAACAAATAAAATGGGAGACCCTTCTGCACAACCGAGAAAAGTGTGCTCCCAGCAAAAGGAAAGCCTTTTCTCTTGCCATGCTTCAGTGCCTTTCAACAAAGAACGCGTCACTCTCCATAATTTACTGATCACAACACCCGACCGTGCCTACTGTCCCTCAATATCCAGTATCAACTCACCTTTGCTGATGTGCCACACAGGATAGAGAGCTTAGGAGACATTTTCTACATTCTTTTAGATTCAATTCACTTTTAAGTATGAGCTCACTGAGCAAAACCTCTGTTGTGACGAACCCAATTCACTGCCTAAGTTTTGAGCAAGAGATGAGGGAGCAAATCCTTCATCAGGTGCATCACCGGCTAAAGGAGAGTTCTGCATGCAGATAGATCCTAGTCATGTAGGGTGTCTAGAAGTAACTGTTTAGTGAGGCGATCTTAAGTTAAGAGACTTAGTAGCAACATTAGTTAGTCATCGTCAAGAGGAAGGACATATCTTTTCAAATAGATCACACTACTACGTTTTTATTTTAAAATTACATTTTTAAACAAAAATGATCTCTGTCCTGACTTCCATTGTCACATTGTTCACAAAAGTATCTCTGCTCACACTAAAACAACCAAAAAAATGCATATGACATAGCCGTTCACCTACACTGTGCATGCACATATAGTATAAAGTGAAAGTCACCTCCTTGCTAGACATTCATTCACAGCCCATATTTACACATGGAGAGCAGCAATGGTGAATGAATTTATTTGGACTGACAATGAGGTGGATGAGTATAAGGGAATCAAAGTGACTAGGAAAATGTAACGAGCAGGATCATCAAGGAAGGACCACATAATAAGTACGCACCAATCAAATTTCGATTAGGGTCTGCATTTTCAGAACTCTTCATTTTCACCCATCCACAGTGTAACAGCGAGTCGGTGTTTTCATTTTCTACAGTTAAAAATGCATGGTCAGTGTGGAAGAAAGACTAAACCTGAGACAAATTTCTGCTTTTTTAAACTAAAATGTAGTAGTATGGACATAGTCTAAGTAGACCAAGGGCTGGGTTTCTGTTCTGGTAGATCCAACTCACTCAGCACATCTTAAAGTGAGAGTTCGATGATGCTCTGGTTACATAATTTACTCCATAAGTCAGGCAGCTGTTTGCACTATGAGTACAATAAATGCTTGGTTTTTTAACCAAGGAGTAAGAGTTTGGCAAATATTTCTTTTATTCTAACCCTAACCCTAATCATCATCCCTAGCTTATGACATCTCATAATGAGTCTTCTATGTAGAGATACATGATTTAGGAAGTCTTGAACAAGAATGCATTGTATATTTCATTAAACATGATTTGAAGGTGTACGCTACAGAACGTCAAACTCAGGCTCAGTTTTCCAGTAGGTCATTGTTTTGGGTGGTTTAAAGGAATATAACAACCATACATTTTTATATTTATATATGTTGCTTATCCCAGTTTGTACTGATGGATAAGAAAAATTTTTAATCTCGTGCTTTCATGGAGAACGGACATAGCAAAGGTCCTGATAGAACAGGAGCCAATGGTGACCAAACGTGGACAACAGCGAACAATATTAAAAATGGCCATAACAAATCTCACATTCCTCTTGCCACATAATCCACACATCTAGTCATGCTGTTGTATGCTCACAATGTGTAAAATGCGTGTATGTTTTATTGAAATATTGTTAAATAAATACTACTGCTACTACTACTACTATGCATTCAATCATGTCCAACCCTTGGATACTCTGTATCTGCTTCCCTGTTTTCCACAGCTTCTTTCAGTTGCTTGATGTTCATTCTCGTGTCATTCTTGATAGTATCCATCCAACGGGTCCTTTGGTCTCCCTTGCTCCCTTTTACCACTGATTATTCCGAGTAGCACCACCATTTTCTAGTTTCTGTCTGGTGATATTGCTTTCCAGGGACAACTCTGGGTTTACATGATCAAGAACATCTTTGTTGGTGATCCTAGCTGTCAATGCGATTCATAGAAGTCTTTTCCAACACCACAGCTCGAAGACATCGATTTTTCTTCTATCTGTTTTTATAAGTGTCCATGTCTCGCAACCATATGTTGCGATTGGGAACACAATGGCAGTGATCATTCTTTGATTGATGGTGACTGAGACGCCCTTGCACTTCGATATTTGGTCCATGCTCACCATGGCTGCGCACCCCACTAGAAATCGATGCTTGATCTCTGCTATCGAACCACCACTGTGATCAAGGAGGGACCCAAAGAAAATGAAGCTGCCAACCACTTTTATTTCTTCATTGTTGATCTTTATGTGGACTTTCTTGTTGATTTTGGTCTTCCTGATGTTCTTTCAGCTTCAGGATCAACTTCTTGAACCCCCTAACACCCTTTTGAACTGAAAAAGGGGCTAACTGTCTGTGGCCTTCATTTATTTTCTGGAGTTATTTATTTAACAATATTGTAGCAAAAAATACCTGTTTAGATTTTGTGAGCATATGAATGGATGACTTAACATATGATTTTTTTTTTTTTATGGACGTTCTTGATATTGTTTGCTGTTGTTCAATGCTGGTTGTCTTTGAGTCCTGTTTTATCAAAAACTTTGCCCATGAAAACATGAATTTAAAAATGTTTCTCATCCACCAGTACAAACTATATTGGGTAAGTAACATATAAAAATATTATTTTTAGGTGGAGTATTCCTTTAATGTCTACATTGATATTCCTACATATTAGCTTATACAAATTGTGCAATTTGTTCATGCTTTTCTTTTAGCAATTTTCATTTTTGTATATTTTATTCCTAACCAAACTCAAAACTTTGTGTTTCTTCTATTAATGTTTGATATTAGTTTGTAATCATTGTTATTTACTGATTTGATCTTTTTCTAAGCTTTTACTCTTTTATACCCTTCTAAATATTAGTTAAGCACATTGAACATAGTAAAGGGGCTATATAAATTAATGCATTATTATTATTATTATTATTATTATTATTATTATTATTCTTATTATTATTATTTTCATCACATTAACTGAAGATCTCTGGATTAATAGTTTAGGAAAAACGTTCTAATTCTGATTAACATTGCATGCTTAGTAAGTCTTAAGTTAGAAAGTTAGAGTTCATTCCAGTGCCCCTTTGCGACTCTTCATGCCCTGTGCAGCCCCTTAGCGATGTGTACCAAGAGTTCAGTGAGTACATCTATTTTCATATCTTCTCCTTTAGTAAACATGGAGTTCAGATTCAGTCAGTACTGATTCATTTCTGATACATCATGTTTGCTTCTACAACCACAGTAAGGGTTCAACAGGAAGGTCTTGTTTTCCATTGCGTCCTATTTGCATGTGCACATGCCACGATAAAGACATTAGCTTCTAAAACATCGGGCCTGATTAGTAAACCTGGTGTAAGAGTTCAATAAGCAGATCGTGTGCTGGTATATCACGCTTTAGTACAACATGCATGCTTAAGTAGTCTAAAGTAAGACTTTGTTCAGCAGAACAGTTGTCATTATCAATCACACATGCATAGCAAATCAGGCATAAGAGTTTTATCAGCAGGTGGATCTCTGCGGGAAATCTTGCATGTATAATAAGTCAAGAGTAAGAATTTGATTTGCAGTCTGCACAATGTTACATGAGATATCCGTGGTTAATTCAGAGTTACTGCTTGATCAACAGACTGCACGATGTAGAACACAGTGTGGTGATTAAGTCACCCCCGTGGATCCATCACACTTGCTTAGTAAAAATGCATGCATGCCTAACTCCATGTCAACTATTCCGATCTCTCGTTTGTGATAAGCTGATTTAGAGAGAGGTTTTTATTTTATCAGATCTCACATCTTCATACAAAGTGAGTGCAGCATCAGTAGATTACTTACATGTTCTGTCATGATTATTCATTCTGGAGAAGATATGTAATGAGTGCAAATTTTACTATTCATGTGTAGTTAATTTAGAATAAGAATGTGAACAGATAATATTCTGGTACAACATCAATGCTTAGTGAATCTAAAGTGTGATTTATTTTTTTTAAGACTGCCCCTTTGATGAAATGTATATTCTTTAAACATTTGAGGAAAAATTGCCTGGTAAGTAATTAATGTATTTGGGTGTATTTTATACAGTTAGTCAGCCTGGGTAAGCTGCTTTTTCAATAAGGTATGAATTTTAGTTATCACATTTTCATATTTCATAAATGTGTATTAAATGTAGAGATTTTTTTTTAGTTTGAAGGTCATACACTTTATTACATTTAACAAGTAGTAAAAGTTAGATGTCACAGTGGATGGCATGGCTTCTGCACAGCTTGTGAGTCTTTAAGCCGGGGCACCATCAGGGTGGCATTTACATGCTCTCCCAGTCTCTCTTCTGCTATTCCAGATTTCTTCCCACACTTCAAAGATGTACATAAGTGAGTGTGCATGTGTACCCTGTATCCTCTCTGGGGCTGGTTCCTGCCTTGTGCTTGATACTGCCAGGATAGGCTCCATACTGGATTAATGGGTTTCAGTACTGGATAGATGAAAAGACAGTCAGTCTGGTAAGGAGAGCATCATCTTTGCTGCCACTGCTCTATCATTTTTATATTCCTACCTTAGCTTGGTTAGTCGCAGAGCTTACTTTAAGATATTATGGGTTGTAAGTAATCACCAGTGTGGAAGTCAAGCTTGATAAGTTAACCTGTGAGGATGCACCATTTACAGTGAGTAAATGTATCTACTTAGACACGTCATAAATCCCTAGGAAGCCTGGAGAGAAGAATTTTACCAGTGGTTCCTTGCAATGGTTTGCCATTCTAAATATGAAGCAAGAGTTTAATAAGCTGATCAACCACTTTTACACATCATATTATTAGTAGGCCTGATGTTTCTTTTAAAGCTATCACCTGTTTGGGTGTAGAGTGTTGCACGCACACGCACACACTGCCATCCCCTACATAATCCTGAAGTGAGTGATCCTCGGCAGATTGCCCTCTATGATAAATCACAGCAGTTCTGCCATCTGCTGCACTCTCACCGCAGCGAGAGCGAGCTGAGAAGTGCTCATGCTAGGGTTTGGATTCTGCTGAAACGCACCATGTCTGAAAATACAAATGAGCCGCGGCCCCTTTGAAAAGAGCAGACGCAACTTGTGTCTCTTAGCAAAGCATCAGGCCATGGGGGAACCCCAGCAACCTGGTTTCTGTAGCCGGTGCGCAGCTGAAAATCTTTCTTAAGTTTAAAAGATCTTTTCTTTGGCTCCTTAAGGCACACTTTGTTAACACATTCAAATGAGTCTGATATTCAATCACTGAAGATTAACTTGCCCAAGGTAAGACCAGTTTTCACATTCTGAGGAAAGCCAAATACGATTATGCATATGAGGAAATTATACCAAGATGAGTACAGTTTAATATATGGTAATTATTTGACAGGATATACTTACACACCGATTAGCATATCTTGAAGACCAGACAGAGATAGAAAGGCAGCGTCTGAAGAAATGAAAGAGGACTGATGATAAGGGATGTTTTTTTAATGTAGATGAACAGGGCGAATCCCACTGCAGAACGCTTTGTTCAGAAAGCGGGAACGTGTACGCTATGAGATAAACCATCGGCCGATAGAGATGGCATACGCTGCTCACACAAAACAAACTTGGGCATTACGTGCATAAGCTCTCTGAGAGGTGCTTCCAGGCATAGTGGCCTGGCTGGGCTTGTCCTCCTGGGCTTTAGAAAATAGGCACCCAAGAAAACCCTGTGCATTGATCCCACAAGACCAGTCCAAGCAAATGTTTCACAGCAGAAAAAAAAAAAAAAAAAAAAAAAAAAAAAAAGGATTGGACAAAAATGAAATCTTAATTTCATGTTACACATTTCTGCTTACCCTCGATTTAGGTTATTTTATTTATTTATTTTTTTCCTCGCCTCCACCAGCCCTCTCTCCGCCGTTACGCACAGCAGCACTTCCACACGCAGACTCGCCTCTCCTCTTATTACCTTGGCAGTGTTTAAATCCATCAAGTGCACATGATTTTGTCAACTGTGACATCTAACTTGAATGTTGCAACAAATCTGGCCCCAGAGGATATTAAGCAAAGACGCATGAGCCTATAATTTTCTGCTTCTACATGTGAGATGCTATAATGATCAAAGAAAATGACTTTCTAACTACCCCATCTCTTTGTAGAGCTTTCTTCATGCCTGATGCACTAATTGAATCACCACAGATTCACTGTATCAATTCGAACTTTGGTATTAGGATTTAATCAGGCATAGTGGAAGACCAGCTTGCCGAGGTGCGAGGGTCTTTGTGAAATGCCCATCTGCTCCTGAGACTAGGGACCAGTTGCACCCCCATTTCTTCCTGGTCAAGGCAGACAATAAAAGCAACAAGATAAGGATTTGTCAGGCAGGGTCAGAGTTCATAGCATCCTTTTCCACACATGGAGAAGCTAGCCAGCCCTTTTAAAGCAAAGGTTTCCTATGACTTGATCCTGAAGCAGTTGAGCACCAGCTTGACTCGAGGAGCATTTAAAACTGACAATACTGTGGTCAGAATGTCTCTTGTGCAAGACATGAGAATGGTTTTATTTCTGATTTTTTTCTAAGTTTGAACAATTA
This sequence comes from Polypterus bichir lapradei, assembly GCA_026402145.1. Taxonomy (NCBI): domain Eukaryota; kingdom Metazoa; phylum Chordata; class Cladistia; order Polypteriformes; family Polypteridae; genus Polypterus; species Polypterus bichir. The sequence goes on along the minus strand of JANRMT010062814.1, from coordinate 89,397,854 downwards.
TTTTCATGCAAAATTACAGTTTGGAAGTCCTCATGTTGCTACTCAAACAACCAAGGGAGACTGAATGAGGGTTTTTTTGGAGGGATCTCTATTGAATGTTGTAGGCAGATCAGCGACGTCACTGCCAATTTAACCTGGTGTTGCTGTTTGGCTGCCACATCTCAGAGATGGGCTGAGTCGTTTGATTGGCATCTATGCATTGGCTGGGCCTCATCTAGTGAGTGGTTGAGTATATGGGTATGCACTATAAATGGACTTCGGCCTTATCCAAAGTTGGTTCCTGCCAATCCTGTTGGGATAGGCATCAGCACCCCCATGATCTTATACTTTTATGAAGCAGCTTTGAAAATTGATTGCTAGATGGAAATTTTAGATATTTTGGAGGTGGTGGAAGGTTCAATAGTTGCTTACTAGGAATACTTTGATTTAAGTTTGACTCCCAGGTGCCATCTATGAAATGTCTTCATCCCCATGGACATTCACCCCTAGCAGTCTCATGGATTCCTTTTCACTATCCAAAAATACACTATCCTTTTTCGGCTTATTACCAACTCTCCAATAGTCAGTGAAAGTGGTCCCATCCAAAGTTAGCTCATGCCCAGCACCTAGTGCTGCCGGGATAGGCACCAACATGGTGCTCTAGTTTAATTAGAACATTAGATTGATTTTGATAAGAACAGGCCATTAAGTCCTACAAAGTTTGTCAACCCTGTTTACCTTATTTCTCCAAAATAGCACTGAGCTGATTTTTTGAAGGTCCCTAAAGTCTTACTATTACTCAATATAATACTAGCATAAGGGGCTCACTTCTACAAACCATACCCTACTGTATACTTGTCCTTCTTTTTGTTAAATTTGATTAAGTCAAAATATGTATGGCTAAATGGATATTTTTAGAATAAGGTGAGTGTATGTTATACACTTATATTCACATGAACTTCGTCCCTGAATCAGAAGAACTGTACATTATTGGACTTTTGGCGATTCACAAATGACCCAGTGGTTGTGTGACATGCAATGGACAGACTTGTTGTCCAAGATTTGTTGCATGCAAACAGACCAGGATAAAGCAGGGAGCAAAATTAATTGGTGGGTGTCATTTTTTTTTTTTTAGCATTTCCTTTATCTGAGCTTTTCACCTCTCAGAAACGTCAACTCTAGCTAAGCCCTTCACAGGAATATTTACACCCCTGTGTTTATTAGGCCACACAGTTCACCAGTGACCCAACATAGTGTCCTAGCTGGTTCTGCTTCTTCGGAAGTGGCCTCTAGGACCATGTCTGGAGATAAGAATTTTTATGTTGCATTTGCCAAGCATGTTATTTGCTCAGTGTTGTGTTTATCCATTCTTGTATCCATCCATTCTCTGAACCCAATGATCAAAATCAGGGTCATGGGGTACCTGTCCTAGCAGCATTATATGCAAGCATGTCAGAGTACATGAAGAAAAACTCACATTAATTTACAGGGAAAATGTAAACTTCACACAGATAGTGACCAGGCTAGTCTCCTGGAGCTGTGCAGCATCAGTGCTATGTTCTGCTGTACCACCGCTCAATATAATTATGAAATAAAGGACTTATACCTGAAAAACTATTACAATCCATACAGTCCTTTGAGGGTTTCTTACAAATAACTTGGCACAATCACAGATCTAAAATACAAGCAGGCCAGAAATTTACAGCCATCAATTATTTGACTTGTATCAGTGGTTTAGTTATTATGGGCCCAAATACCTAAGGGATGCTTCCAGCAGCTTGTTGAATCCATGCCTTGAAGAACTCAAGAACTCTTCTAAAGACATGAGGAAGTCCTACCGTGCACTGGATAGCTGGACTTTATAAAGTCATCTCTGAATGTAAAATGAATTGCAAGCTAATAGCAGAGAAGTTTATTCTGCACATCTCATGAAAGTTCTTCCCATGTTCTCTAATTCAAGCTCCTGAGTGAGATATTAGAAGAAATCTGGCATGTGTGCTTCTCCACATGTATTGCACCATCCTTACCTTTCAATAAAGCTAACTGAATGTCATTCATTTTCTTTAAGAAGCATGTTATTAGGTTAGGCCTGGCTACTGAAACTCAAAACAAGGCCATTATGAAATGGTGTCCCATCACATGCCAGTCAATGTGACTGCTTTACCTGAACGCATGCCCCTACCTTACCAAGTGTGTATTTTACAAAGCTGCCATTTAAAAACGTAACGGAGAGACGATCAAAAAAAATAACCCAGGAAGCCAACTTCCATTTCCTCTAACCAGTGGGAACAGCATCCCAAGCATGACGAGAATCTCCTTCCTTAACAAATAGCATTGCTTCACATCCTGCTTTCATCCACACTGTCATCTCTCTTGCACTGGTGGGCACGTGTAAGGAAACGTTTGTCCTTCAGGCAATCGAGCTGTCACCTATAAAAAGAAAACAAACTGTACTGAGCTTCTGGGTTTCGTCTGAACTTTCTGATCTCTCCAATATTGCCAAACAGCAGACTTCTCTTTGGTACAGCAGTATGCTTTCCCAGAAGTTCATGTTACATTAGCTCCCCTTCAGCATTGGAACTTTATTTGATGTTTAAAACTTTTCAGTTTAATTCCTTGAAGGAAGTTAAAGGAGGGGGGGGGGGGGTCTGAGGGGATCAGTTAGATAAAAATTAACGAATGGACCCTTCATTGAACTCCACTCACCCATTTCTCGATTGTTGAAAAGTCTTGATGAGGAGCTGGAAATGGATTATGCAGCAGAGTACAAACACTTTACAAGCTTTGAGGGCTCATGTGGAGATGCATTTTTGGGAGAAAGGGAGAGACACCAAAAAGTATTGCCATTTTAACAAATCAACATTCACTTTCCATTCGAAAACAGTATTCAGTCCGGCAAAGGTTGAAAGGCCTTCATGGGGTTCATTAAAACTCTGGAGGATTATAGAAGTCACCACGCAAAGGCATTAAATCTTAACTGACATACTTTACTCTTCAAAAACCACCTTCTACTAGTGATACTTTATTTATTCACAGAATTTCTTTATTTTCATTTATCGCGGGGGGGCCCCCCATCAGAACACAATAATAGTAACACAGAATACAGGAGATTCTATAAATGAGAGGGAATAACTTTTTTGGTTGATTCCCTCAATCCACTTTTGACTTACAGTGTATGATATGTTCATTTGATTAGATTGGAAGGTGCATTCATGTGATTCACTTCAGTGGGCATTTGAGTGAATTCATTGTGAAAGGCACATTCATGTGATTCACTGTTAAGGGTATGGTCTTGGGGCTGCTATACTGGACTTGCTCATGATATTCACTCTGGAGGGCCTAGTAGTCATTTGAATCACTGTGGACGGCCATGTTCATTTGATTTACTTTGGCAGGTGCATTTATGTGATTCAGCCTGGAGGGCATTTGATTTTATTCCTTCTAAAAAGGCACATTGTTGTGATTCACTTTTAAGAACATTTGATAGGGTTTACTTAAGAAGGAGCCTTTCTGTAATTCACTCTCTGCAGCATAGTCATTTGGTTCACTTTAAAGGGCCTGTTTTATTAGATTTACTGTGGAAGTTACATACTTTACCTTTGATTAACAAAGAAGTGCCCAGTCATCCAGATCACTGTAGATCGGGGGTCTGCAACTCTGGTCCTCGCTGCAGGATTTCATTCTAACCCTTTTCTTAATTAGTGACCAATTTTTGCTGCTAATTATCTTTTTTCCCTTCATGGGAGTTGGAGATCTCTGCTCTACGGTGTGCAAATTTGATTCCCTCTGGAAAGTGTGTTCATTCGGTTCATTCTGGAAGATGCATTCTTTTTCTATTCATTCTGGACGGTGTATTCATTTGTTTTTTTTGGAATGCATTTTATATGATTCCCTCTGGGGGGCACGTTCATTTAATGCACGTTACAAGGAGTGGAAATTTCTTCTGGAGACCTTCCTCATTTAACTTGTTTATGACTTCATATTCTTTAGATTCGAGCTACTAGACGTGGCCAATTATTCCAGAGGGTACTTCCATCCTGTTCACTCCTGAGGGCACAGTCGTTTTCTTCCAGAGAGCACATTCAATTGACGTGCTTAGCAGCTTCCGTTTACTTAGATCACTTTGGATTGCGCATTCTTTTCTTTTACCAGGCGCATTCATTCAATGCATCCTCAAGGGCATATTCTTTTCTTCTAGAAGGTGCATTCATTTTATTTACTCTGGAAGGCACCGTCGTTTCTTCTGTGGGGCACAGTCATTCGACTCACTCTAGAGGGCACATTTCATTCAATTTGCTCTGGAGGGCACAGTCATTTCTTTTGTTTGGCACATTCATTTGATTTGTTCACAAGTTCACATTCATATGATTCACACTGGAGGGCACAGTGATTTCTTCTGGAGGACACATTCATTCTGTTCACTCTTGAGGGCACAATCATTTCTTCTGGAGAGCAAATTCATTTAATTCACTCTGCAGGGCATAGTCAATTCTTCTGGAGGGCACATACATTTGAGTCAGTCTAGATCAGGAGGTCCCAAACTCAGTCCTGGGGGAATACGTTCACTGCTGTTTTTCATTTCAACCAATTTGCGAATGTGTTGTCTATTCCTCGTTTTACCAGATCATCTATATATATTTTTTTAAATCAAATTAAATATCCTGCTAAAAATGGAAGGGTTACAACTATGCATTAGTTCTCGGGCTGCTTTATCAGAATTGCCCAGTACGACGTGATTTGTAGTTTAATTGTCATGAAGTTTTCTTTCTTTCTTTCTTTCTTTCTTTCTTTCTTTCTTTCTTTCTTT
>JANRMT010062814.1:89336851-89393058 GCA_026402145.1 Polypterus bichir lapradei | reverse complement strand
TTTCTTTCTTTCTTTCTTTCTTTCTTTCTTTCTTTCTTTCTTTCTTTCTTCTCAAGTACACATAGCGACTCTATTCAGTATGTCATATTTCCTTGCCACCTAGGCTATATTTAAGTCATTTGTTATTCCATCTTACCATGTTGTGCTGTTTTGTACTCTGCTGCACAAGGTGAAATGTACTGTATAGCTTAAAGATTGATAAATAGCACACAGTAAGCAATGTGGAATTGTGAGAGTCGCCCCCCACAATCTGCCATGTTGTATGAAGGACTGCTACACTCATTGGCACGTGAAACAGTTACATTAGTCAGTCTTTATTTTACTGTACATAGCAATATTAATAGTGTAATAATATTACAGTGCTTTACAGGGCAAGATTACGATACAATGTCAAATCTGATCATTAGTGGGCAAGAGCAACCTTAAAAGTATTACCATAATCGAATAAACTAGGAGAACAAAAATACACAATGCTTAATGGATGCTGTGTTGTGTATTGTAAAGAATTCATTGTGTCGGGGTTCAACATGCAATCCTGTTCTAATGACTTTGCAGGCAAAGCCGATCACCGTAACAGTGGTGTCAGACCCATGGGTACCCTTCACTGAGGACTGTGACTTTACTCAGGAAAGGGTGTGACAGTGATCTTATGGAGCTGCTTCCACAGATGACATTGATGTTAACTGCCAAGCCTGCCAAAGTTGTTTCTTTCTTACTTACTGTATGTGAGTTTAGAGACCTTCAAATCTTGAATTGATGTTATTTGAAGAATCTTTGTGAACATATTGGTGAGCTTTGTTAGGCCGAATGACCTGTTCTCACAACAATTGTTCTAATGTGCTTTCATTAGGTAAATGACAATAATAAGGCACTTTACAGGACAAGATTTTAAGCTATCTAATCTGATCTGATTACCGAACCCAGAATAAAGCCATGAAGAGCAGAAGTATGCAGCATTTATGAAACAGTTGCACCTTATCCTATGGTATAAATAAATAATAGCATTTATTTATATAGTGCCTTCCAATACAAAGTATAATTCAAGCAAAAGACCAATCAGGCCCCCACTGAGCATTCTATCATAAAAAAGAATAAAAGAACGAGTCAGCCAGTGCAGATGTCATCAAGGACAAGACCTCGGTATTCTTCTTCCCTCTACCAGTCTCAGGGAATTTTATCCAGATGGTGTGGAGTGGGGACATGTACACTGAACATGTACTTCTTGTGTTCTTCAATATCCATAGGTTGGCTTCTCACTTGCTTACTCTTTAGTTTGCAACTTCTGGATCCTCTTCTTCTGCCATTCAAGTGCTTGTTCTTTCTGTCCTCCTAGCTCTACACTCCCTTTATTCACAAAGCTACTAAAAGACAACAACATATTTGTAAAACAAGACACCAACCTACTGGACCTTGGTGTTAGGGTACCATTTCAGTGTCCAGAGTCATGAAAGGGTTAGAAACGGTCTGTCATGTTCTGTGAGGGATAGTATGGCATCCCATACCTCTATGGTGAATGGTGTGCCCCGTGGTGGCCAGAAATATTTTTTCTGCTTTTCCGTTTCTTATTGGGGGTTCAGTCATTAGGTTGTTGGGTATTCTACCTTCTAATGGGCCAGGAGATACGGCTCTTTAATTTCTCCAGCAGTCCTTGTCTGACACTACAGCACTAGTCTTGCATCCCAGCATTCCACACCAATTTTTATAAGTTTGTCTTCTTCATCTTCTTCTTTCAGCTGCTCTTGTTAGGGGTTGCCACAGTGGATCATCTTGTTCCATATCTTCCTGTCCTCTGTCACACCCATCACCTGCATGTCCTCTCTCACCACATCCATAAATCTTCTCGTAGGCCTTCCTCTTTTCCATCCTTCTCCCAATATACCCAGCATCTCTCCTCTGCACATGTCCAAACCAACGCAATCTCACCTCTCTGACTTTGTCTTCCAAACGTCCAACTTGAGCTGACCCTCTAATGTACTCATTTCTAATCCTATCCATCCTCATCACACCCAATGCAAATCTTAGCATCTTTAACTCTGCCTCCTCCAGCTCTGTCTCCTGCTTTCTGGTCAGTGCCACCGTCTCCAACCCATGTAACATAGCTGGTCTCTCTACCATCCTGTAGACCTTCCCCTTTCACTCCTGCTTATAACCGTCTGTCACAAATCACTCCTGAGACTCTTCTCCACCCATTCCACTCTGCCAGCACTCTCTTTTTCACTTCTATTCTATAATCCCCGTTACTCTGTACTCAATGTGAATCATGGGCATCTCGTACATATTGGGTAAAAGTCATCTTCTGGCAGCACCTATTCACTTGCATACCATATCAGAAAATATACAAACTAATTAATATAATAAAAAATCTAAATATATTTACAGATCAAATATAATTACAATGGGCACAACAAAACTAACAAAGAACAGTGTGGGATAGAGTTTGGTTTTACAGCTAGTGTTGTTCCGTTCAGTATAATAGGGTCATTACTAGAACCATGAATGGCAGGCACTGTTGAAGTTTGGAAATGAAGGGACAACACTAAACAAGGTAAAACCCAACAGAGATATCAATTAAAAATAACTGGATGATTCACAAAAGTGATGAGACACGAAGCATAAAAGGATGTGACAAAAATGCTGCTAAAGTAAATCGCACAGCGACGCTGTTTTGTAGAGCGACTGCCTCAGAGTTCCAGAGTCCTGGATTTGAAATCCTGCCCTGATGCTATCTGTGTTGCGTTTGTGCATCCTCTTGGTGTCTGTCTTTACATTTTCTTCACATATGCCAAACTCCTACACTGTAGGTTAATTGACGACTCAAAATTGAGTCCCTAGGAGTGAGTGGGGCCAGTGATGGAGCGGGGCCCCACTCAAGGTTCTTTCATACTTTGCGTCCACTCCTGCCAGGATAGACTCCTACTTGTTGTGTGTTGTGTCCCTGAAATGGATAAGCAGTTTAGAAAGTAGGTGCAAGGATGGATGAATGGATGGATAAAGCACAGGCTGAGGGCCAGAATGAGTCCAGTTCACAGCACAACTTGGCATCAAGTTAGAATAGAAGCAAGCAGCCAAGGCATCTGCCAAAATGGACCTCTGGAAACTCTCCTCTAGAGAAATTCTGTTTCTTGATGTAGTTGTTCTCTAGCCCAGACTTCCAGTTTTCATGCTAGTGCTCAGTGCCACCAAATTCATATTTCTTGGCTAATTCCTCTTTTTAACTGAACTCATCTTTTAAACAAATGTGCTTAATCTGCAGAATTGGAAATAAATTACTAAGTGTGGCTTACTTTAGCTATTTAGCAAACATGTCATTTGTCATACGTGTCAGAGCCAAGGATTTTGTTTTGTTATTCCTTATGTAGGCTTCCTCCTCATTTTAATTCCATTCTATTCGACCATTTTGCTCCTTCTACTCTTTCAGTTAAACATGAGCAGCCTCGGGTGGTTTAGTGAACAGCAGCTTCTTCATTATACAGTATTTGCAAGAATTCATGAGGAAGAGTGCTGGTTCAAAAAATAATAGTTTTGTACGTGTATAGGTTCATTATTGTCACCTGTACAGGGTGCAGCAAAATTCTTACTTCGTGTGGTAACCAACATGCAACACATCGCCAAGAAAGGCATATAGAAAGATGTGACCTGTTATCTGTTGGCTGTACGTTTATTATTTAGGTAATAATAAAAAGAATGTCCAGGTACTTATGTAGTGATGCACTGAGAGCAGAAAATAGGCCAATAGACTATCTTAGTATTTCTCTGAAAAGTGCCTGACAGCATCTTGATGATATTGTCTGGGCACATACAGTGTGAGGGCCAAGGAATGATGGGCTCCCATCACCTGCATTCACAGACAGCTTGACCTTGCCTTCATTCTGCTCTCAGGGTCGCAGCAGATCTGCAAATGCACCCTTCTGTCCCTGGGTCAGCACTGCCAAAGTGTCTGATTATAGTCATTTAAGGCACAGATGAGCCATCATCAATGGGACAGCGGTGAGGAAAGGTCTCTCCACCTCCCCATAACCAGACTCCAGAAGCAGCCAGCTCCTGTCAGGTCGTCTGTTTTGCTGGCAGACAAGGAGTAGAATTGCAGCCTGACATCCCACCTTTCCATAATTTAATTATGCGAGTGTATGTGAAGAGATTCAGTGGTTTTCCCCACATAAACTCATTCATTCGTTTTGTGTGGCCCCTTGATCTAATGTTACGGTAGCAGTGGAGCCAGAGCCCATCTTGACAAGCAGTTGTGGATGGAGCACCATTTTCTATCAAGTCATTCATTCACCCTTTGCCAATCAGTCTAATCGCCCCATTTCTGGGTTTCAAAGTAAAGACTGGCCTGTCCATACTGTTTTGTGCTCTGTACACTGCATGTAACTGACAAGGCATTCAGCCTGGGAGCTTCTGAAAATGAAGCAGCTTGGCTGTTGCGCCCCAACTTAACCCCCCTTGCAAGAACTCGCATGACTAGTCAGTGATGTTTATTAAAGAGTGCCGTCCAGCTGGTAGAGAATCCCTGTCTGCCGTGCATTTTCCTTCATCATTCGGGTCACTTAACATGGCAGCAATCTCTCCTGGCAGCAGTATACAGGTCCTGCAGGTCTGACTGGCCAAAATTGAGAAGTTGCCTTATCTGACCCACTGCCTGCACCCCACATCTAAACCAGCGACAGGATCTGCCTCTCCCCAAAGTGGTGGATTTTAAAGGGTGTCTTGCCATTACCGTTTTCACAAGCGTTTCCTTCATCAAGGCACCATATGCTGTCCTGCACGTCCCTGTCAAGGCTGCCTCTCCTCCTTTTACGCCTGCACAAATTAGCACAATGCGCAAGGAGGCTGCTCAGCTGGTTTCCACACCCCTCTTGACACGGGAGTGACCTCCCTTCTGTGAGGTTTGCAATGAGACAAGGAGCTGACATCGCAGTAAATGAGCGTGCGCTTCGCCAGTGCCAGCCTCTCTTGTTCTGTTTTGTTTTTTTGTTTTCCACAGAAGAGCTCGTCTAGCTTGGGCGGGGCCTGCTAGGGACACTTGGTCAATTAAATTCAAATATAGGATAAATAATACGCAAACAATATCCAGGCAATGAAGTCTTTCACTTCCAGACTCTATTTAGAAAAACGAATGCCCATCCAGCTGATGAGAGTGGGGGAAACATCCTATAGATGATCAGTTTGCGCAGAATGAGCTTTGCAAGAAATGTTTCATTAAAAAGCCTGGATGAAATTTCTCCGAGTCTGCCCATGAGGCTCCTGTCAGTTTTAATGTTTAAATCCGATTGGACGGCCCACCTCTATTATCTCCAAAGAAAAGACACAGGTGCAAACACCAAGACGCCATCTGCATCATCTATCCATCGATGCATGTGTTATTAAACCAGCATAACTCCGGTGAACCTGTCCCAGCAGCATTGGAAACAAGACCTGAACCATAAGATTTGGGAGAAACAGGGAGAACCTCTGTACATTTCACACAAACAGCAATAGGAGCAAGACTAACCACTATGCCACCCTGCCACCCAGGCAGCATGTGATGGTAACTGTGCCTCTAACATCTTTGCTAAGGTAGCACAATTAGAATTCTGTGCCCAGTTTCTGTCTGTGTGGAGTCTGCATGTTCTCCTGTGTCTACTTAGGTTTTCTGCCTACATCCCAACAGATGTGCTAGTTGTATTGCTTGATGGCTCCAATTTGACCGTCTGAGAATGGGGGATCTGTAGTGGTCTGGCCACCCTTCTCAATGTAGTTTCTTGCTTTATGCTCAGTGTTGCCACATAGCTTCAGTGATCCTGACCGGATCTGATCAAGTTACATTATACATCCATCCATCCATCCATCCATTATCCAACCCGCTATATCCTAACACAGGGTCACGGGGGTCTTCTGGAGCCAATCCCAGCCCACACAGGGCGCAAGGCAGGAACAAACCCTGGGCAGGGCAACAGCCCACCGCAGGGCACACACACACACACCCACACACCAAGCACACACTAGGGACAATTTAGGATCGCCAATGCACCAAACCTGCATGTCTTTAGACTGTGGTAGGAAACCGGAGCACCCAGAGGAAACCCACGCTGACACGGGGAGAACATGCAAACTCCACGCAGGGAGGACCCGGGAAACGAACCCAGGTCAAGTTACATTATGATACGTCCTTTGGTCTTCGATACACCTCATCACTGTATGGCTTTGTCTATATTGACTGTGCTAGGCCCTCGAAGACACTGACATACATCAATGCAGGGTCAGCATTCAGGATGGTTTGTCCAAAAGAACACAAAAACACACAATATTCCATTCATGATGTAAGCGGACAAAATTATGACTTCGATTTTCAGGAATTCCTGAGCACGATTTGACTTTTCTGGCCATGTTGTGCATGACTGTCTGTGAATGGTTCAGATCAAGCGACTGCAGTCGAGTATAGCATTGTTGATAAAATCAGCTGAAATACTACAATAGTACTGATTGTGAAAGAAAATTGGTTCATGAGAACTCCTGATGAACTGAATACATTTACCAGTATTATTTATTCAAAATGTTCCCTTTAGAAAATGTTTCAGTTACAAGTGATAGAATATGAAAATGTCTCCTAATTTCACTCAAGTCATGTTTATGCCTATTCATTTTCAAACCCACCAGAGTATATTAAAACATCATTGAGTGCAAGGCAGGAACCAACCCTGGGTGGGGTGCCAGGCTGCCACAGGGCACCCTCACACCTACACTAAGTCATACAGAGCCAAGTTGGCATTGCCAACTGAACTAACATGAGCATGCTTGCGATGATGATGGAGTCCATATTTTATACAATCTTTCCAATTGTTTTCGGCCTGCTGTCATTTTACTGATATCAAAGATGAAGAGATTTTTTTGTGCTGATTACTGGACCTGTAATAATAAGAATGATACATTTTATTTATATAGCACCTTTCCTATGCTTAATTCCATGGATATGTCTGGCTATGTTATTTAAAAAATGTTGATCAAGGAGCGCAAGTGTGCTGCCATCAAAATTGATCTAATTATGGAGTAAGCTAAATGGCTCTCCAGCCCAGATCTTTATAGTATAAGCTCACAGACATATTTGTTCTTTAATTTGCCCATTTTTTGTGTTCTCTTTGTTCAGATCAGGGTCCTAGCGATGAGAAAGCATGGCATCAGCATTAAGCCCAAGGCAGGAACCACACATAGATGGCACACCAGCAATTTACAGAAGCTATTGGTGATGGTTATTAATATTATTTGTAAGAATTGTGCTTTACAATCACTTCAATTTTTGTTTTCTGACACCTCCTGACTCATCAGTATGAGAAAACCCCCAAATATATCATTTGACTCGTCTTGAAGACATCAAGCTTTTTGGGGTCCCCCCTATTTTTGGCATTATAGGCCTGAAAAGCCCTCATTTCTAGGCCATTTGTGAAAAACACTTTGTGCAAAAAATTACACCCTTATGATAAAGAGTAAACCTATAGATGTCTTCAGCAAAAATGATCAGAAGGACTTGAAGTTGCGTATGCTGCATCAGTTGACCCCAGGGGTCCACGCTTTAATGGGATACAAAAGCCCAAAGTTACTCCTTTTCACAAAACTTCAGAAAAATGGAGATTGGTGATATAGCATGTAGAGAATCGGTGTGGGCAGCACGGTGGTACAGTAGTAACGCTGATTCCTCGCAGTGAGAAGACCAGGGTTCGTGTCCCAGGTCCTCCCTGTGTGGAGATTTACATGTGTTCCCAGTTGTCTGAATGGGTTTCCTACGGCTGTTCCATTTTTCCTCCCACAGTCCAAAGGCATGCAGGTTAGGCGGATTGGTCATACTAAATTGGCCCAAGCGTGTGTATAGGTGTGTGTAGGTGTGCATGCATGTGATGGACTGGTGCCTGTCCAGTGTTTGTTCCTGTCTTGGGCCCTATGTTGGCTGGGAAAGGCTTCAGCACCCTCCTTGACCCTGTTCAGGACTAAGCAGGTTAGAAACAGAAATGAGCATGCTATGTTGAGGTTGCCAATCATGAATATGATAATATTTTTGATATTTGATTCTTTACTGGTTGTCCTAGCCCTCTAAGAGCCACTGTTAGAAGGTTACAAATGACAAGTCTGGTGTATCGTTTTAGACTATTTCCAGCTCAGCAATTATGAATATGATGTTATTTTTAATTTTTTTTTCTATTACAGTTGAGAATGCCATATAAACCATTTTCTAAACCCACTTAATCCTTAGTGGGGTCACGGGGGATGCTGAAGTCTATCCCAGTAAACGTAGAGAGACAAGGCAGGAACAATCCCCGGACATATTGCAAATCCATTGCCGGGCGAACACACATACACACACCACACTCACACCCCAACTACACACTAAGGTTAATTTAGTATCACCAATCCACCTAATCTGCATGTCTTTGGACTGTGGGAGAAAATCTCAGCACAATTGAAAATATAAATATTTCAAATGAAATATTTAAAATATTCTGTGCAACTCTTCTGATTGCGTTGGTTTGGACATGTGCAGAGGAGAGATGCTGGGTATATTGGGAGAAGGATGCTAAGGATAGAGTTGCCAGGCAAGAGGAAAAGGGGAAGGCCTAAGCAAAGGTTTATGGATGTGGTGAGAGAGGACATGCAGGTAATGAGTGTAACAGAGCAAGATGTAGAGGACAGGAAGATATGGAGGAAAATGATCCGCTGTGGCGACCCCTAACAGGAGCAGTCGACAGAAGAAGAAGAAGGTACAACTCTTCTTGTTTATTTTGTACTTCTACCTCATGAAGCAAATCATTACATTTTTTATGAACACCCCAAATTAGGGTGGCTTATGCTAATTCAGATTTGTTTTACTACCTGTCAGGTGTTTTTCCAAGATCACAGAATATTATAAGTGTTTACATGTATTTCGTTTTTCATTGAAGCTCTGGCAAGATCAAGAAATAAGCCAGACTTGAACCAGTAGCCTCAGCATAGTACAGCCGGCAAACTGCTACGCCACGAATGACACAAGAATGGTCAAGTAAATCCCATTAAAACACAGTGGGAAGACATACTCTCCACAAAGAGGAGAAACCCCAGTTCTGTGAGGTTAAAAGGCAGCATAACAGATAAAGACAATGATAAAGAGGAATGAAAGTCCACTAGAAAGGAATCTCTCAATCAAAGATGTCTGTCATTTGTCAAAAGGCAGAGATTTGCGACTTTGATGATAATATTTGACTTCACTGGCATAAGGAAAATGAGTTAAAAGAAAATAGGGATGCACTAGCTACTGTGGCAGAATTCCCAGACTCAGGCATTAGGAAAGAGGTGACCCTTTTTTCCATTTTGCTTGTTTGCTTTGCACAGTGGTGAAGATGATGGGCCATAAAACACAAGGCTTCCAGTTTAGTCCCTAATGCTGATTTATTCTTATCAAGGCCATCTCCTGTGTCCATTTAGGAACAGTGTATATATATATATATATATATATATATATATATATATAGGGTTATATATATATATATATATATATATATATATATATAGTTGTATGTATATATATATATATGTATGTATGTATGTATGTATGTATGTATGCATGTATGTATGGTTATATATATATATATATATATATATATGTATGTATGCATGAAAGTGACACTTTTGCTTTCATCTAAACTGGTTTCAAATCGCTTTCTAAATAAATCATTCCATCCATCCATCCATTCATTTTCTAAACTGCTTGACTATTTCAGTAGGAACCAAAATCTCTGCTTTTACCATTATGAGCAAGGCAAGGACCCCAGTCAAAGTGCTAATTATTCACACAGAACACTCCTACCATGGGAACAACAACCCTGACGCGGGTGTTTTGGGATGAGAAAGGAAAATCGGAATACCTGGAGAAAAACCTCACAAAGCTCCAGAATCGTGAGTCTGAACAAACAAGTGTAATGTCAAATGAATTCTTCAATAGCTCTGTAGTGCTGTACAATTTTCTCAGCCTTTAATCAGCAACCACAAACCAGCATCAGCTTTGACCACAGTTGGAATTTCTGCACAGGAAGAGGGCAAAAGAGAAATGTAGCCAAACGAGATGCGATTTGCACCTAATTGTTTTAAAGTATGAGATGAGTGGCATGCAAAATAGATTCCCGTCCAGTGGGTACTGGCGCCATGCTGCCGCTAAATGTGTATAAATGTATCAGTCAATCTGAGAGCCGGAGACTGGTCCCTCAGGAGACAGTGTTGCTAAACAGAATTTGGCGTCCGACTGAGGCCTCCATCACTCTGATGCGTTTCTTCTTTTTTACAACTTTACAAAATAGGCTTTTAATTTTCCTGTGCAGCCCGGGTGTCTGCACAGCACCTGCATCAATCACCATCATGAGTCTTCAGCCTGAGGTCCCCTGGGCCCTTTCATTGTAAGGACCCCTTTTCTTCTTCTTGACGGAGGGCCGTTCGCTCTGTCCCCACAGTGCTGTACGCCGCCTAATTGCTGATTCAGCCTTCTTTATGATGATAAAGCTTGTGTCACTACAAACCTATATACCAGGATAAAAATCTGCCTTTGCACTGAACTGATGCCAATAAATATTGGAAAAGCCAGCCGAGGCGGCTGGATTTTTAACTGCGGCTAGAATGCGCTCGCTGTGTGTATTTATAAAGATTCATCTGAATGAACGAGTGGACTTGTTGTTGGGGTAGATTTCTGCTTTGTGGGAAATGTAGATGAGCAACCTCCAGGCATGAACCTTAATGATAATATAAACCCTAACTCTTCTCCTCTAGTAAGTAGTTCCACAGAAATGTCATGCAGCATCACCAAGAATATAGCACTCATCCCAGACAGCAGGTGATCAACTTACCACCTCTTATACTTTATTGCGTGATTTGTCTGGTTTTACATCCATTTTTACTTTTTCAAACCTAGGAATTCTGGGGAGATGAAATCTGTTTCAGCAAAATCAGAAGTAATGCAGGAACCAGTGATAAAAAGACTTCCTACTCGTTGCAGGGAACTCGATTCTAGGTCAATTTAGGATCACCAACACACAAATAGTTTGAATATGGGAAGAAAATAGAGTACCAGTAAAAATAAACCCACACAGACATAGGGAGAACATGTAACATCCACACCTAGAGAGGCCCAGTCTTGTGGAAGTACAAGGCAGCAGTTCTAACAACTTTTCCTCATTCCAATAATGTATGGGTTAAAACGGTGTAAGGATGTGGCTTTGATTCCTAACTTTGGTGGCTGTTTGGCAGAATTTTTACAGTCAACTTGTGTTGATTTTGTTTGATCGGCAACTCTATAGATCCAAATAGGATTGGGTGTACAGAAATGTGTGACCTGTAATTTACAGATGGTCCTCCAGGGTAGCTACTTGTCTTCAATCTGCTATTGTTGGGTTACACTTAAGCTCTATGGAAGCTCTACTAGAAACAGAAATGAGATGGACAAACCCCTATGAAATGTCAAGCTTTATCAAAAATAATGGAAAATGCTCAGTTGACAGAAGTGCCCCTATGAACCTGGCACATTTGGTCCAAAGCATTTTGACAATAACCCGGCTTGAGTGTAGTCACCTATTTCTTAGAAATCAAACAGTTTCTCTTGTGATGGGTGCTGGAAAGCGTTTCAGAGAACCAAATTGATTCAGTATGGTCAGCTGCAGGACGATCCCCAGAGAATAAAGCAGCCTTAGTGTGGCCAATGTTGGAAAGCATTGTCAAGAATAAAATTAATTCAGTATGAGATTAAAAGAGCTTTGGTGTGCCCAATTTTAGAAGTTATTGCAAAGAACTACACGGTCAGCCTGATCAGTTCTTTAAATCACTCTTATGAGTAAATTACCTTTAGTTCTATCTTGATGAAGGTGGTCAGTTTTCAGAATCTATAGGGGGGGTTTCCAGCCATTAGCATGTAAAGTCAGTTTAGACTTCTAGAATAAAATAGCATCCTGATAGTCAGGTGTACTCACCTTTCATAGAAACAGTAGCTGAGTGTTTTATAAAAGTTGAACAATACCAATTCTGCGCTAGCAGCTATAAAACATTTTTCTAACAACCGAACCATCTTGTCTTTGTTTGTGGTTTGGAAAATATTGTTAGAATTTATACCCTTTTAAAATTAACTATATTTAATATTTGTGAAGGCATTACTGTAGTGTTTCTAATAAGCTAACAATCTCTCACCCCTTCACCACCTAATAGCTAATGTGTTGTGAACCTATTGGCAGAAAATGGCTACCATCACCTCATCCAGGTGGATGCTGCACATTGGTGGTAGTTAAAGTGCCCCCTCCTCTCTATGTAAAGTGCATTGAGTGGCTTGAAAAGCGCTATATAAATGCAATGTGCTCTTCTGGTGTAAACCAATCATCATCTTCATCTTTTGAAGTGAGGATGAATCTCATGTGACTTTAGAAGTCCAATATTTGAGACACCTTTTGACTAATGTGACCCCTTATGAGACGTCTGGGAGTGTAGGACAACAATAGGATCCCACTATATACTGTATATGATGAACTACCACTCAGCTTTGTCCTTCTTCAATCATGAAAAAATACCCGCAGCCCTTACCAAAATGCAGCTGTTCTAACAGTGCTTCTGCCTTGCTACCCAAGGTATCTTCCTTTTTCTTTCACAACTAAACATTTCAAATTATCACTCATCTTCACCTGCTAGCTCAATAAACACATTGTAGAAATACAGAATAGACGTAAAGAATCATTAATGGATGCTATGCACTACAGAAAGTGATTAGTATATACAATACAATACAATACATGTTATTTTTGTATAGTCCAAAATCACTCAAGAAGTGTGCAATGGGCTTTAACAGGCTGTGCATTTTGACAGCCCCCCAGCCTTGACTCTCCAAGAAGACGAGGAAAAACTCCCAATAAAAACCCTAGTAGGAAAAAAATGGAAGAAACCTTGGGAAAGGCAGTTCAAAGAGAGACCCCTTTCCAGGCAGGTTGGGCATGCAGTGGGTGTCAAGAAAAAGGGATTAAATACAACACAATACACAGAAGAGGACACAAGTAATCCTCAATACAATACTGTATAATTGTGCAATAGAAATATTGCAAGTACAGAGCAGAACTCAGTAGTGTTATCCTATAGGGGGCGCTAGCTCCATGGGTGGAATAACCCGAAACTATATAGAAATAATATTAAAAGGCGATACCCCTCCCTTAGTGATACTGTGGTAAGAAATCACATAGGAGAAATAACTTAGCTTTCTGTAATGACGATTAACGCTGCATTACAGACAAAGGAAGCCATAGCAAGACTTCTCACCGAAGTAGGATCTCAATGTATACAGTCTGCCATTTTCGTCGCTGTGCTGGAAGGATTTTCAGATGACGGTATCTCCCATCCGTCTGTTAGCTTAAAAGGTGTGCCGGGCAATGTTGCAAGGTTTTATACCATTTCTTCATGTGCAGACCCCTACTTAGGTAAATCATGCCTTTTCAAACAAGGAAAAGAAGATCCAATGTCATGCTGACTCTATCACACAGAAATAGTACAATACCAATTTTCGTAGTTCTCCCTTTCTTGTCTTCTAATGCTTGCCTAGCAGTACTAAATGATGCGCCCCTGTATGCTAAATCTGGCCTTATATAAGAGAAGAAGCAGATTTATAAAATATTTTTTGTAAAGAGCACAGTGACATATTAAACATATAAACTTATTACAGATAGTAGATGATACCACATAATACAATTTGGATTTGTTCAGAGTCCTGGAGACCTCGGCCATCAAGCTGCCTCACCCTATTGGCCATTCCACAGCTGAGTTAGCTCTGGGCCAGCCAATCCGATGAAAGGGCCCCTCTACCTGATGATTCCTGCGATCCTCCATCAGGGATGACTTTACCTTAGGCAGGCAAAACAACTTGGTAGGTCGGCAGTGGCACCAAGTGCCACATTTGAGTACCGGGAAGTGAAACAGAGTAGGTGAGGGTTAGGAACAAATTATAAGTATCATGTTTCTTATGTTTTAGAGCTAATGAATAACATATACATAACTATATGACTATATGAAGTCTGTTGTTAATTCAAATTAATATATCATGGTCTTGATCTGATTCTCACTCCCTATCTATTTCTAGTTCCTGCTTTGAAGTTAGTTCTCATCGGTACTTTGTCATGATATGATCCTAACGTCATGAGTTTATAGCATTGTGCTTGACTCAACAGCAGTGGATTTGCTTTGATCTCATTAATTATCCCTGCTGTTTCACGTATCTATCTGCATGGGTGTCCTGTCACCG
This sequence comes from Polypterus bichir lapradei, assembly GCA_026402145.1. NCBI lineage: Eukaryota > Metazoa > Chordata > Cladistia > Polypteriformes > Polypteridae > Polypterus > Polypterus bichir. Next base: position 89,378,807 of record JANRMT010062814.1, on the reverse strand, counting down.
GGTGGGTTTGTTTGAGTGTTGACGTGTATGTAAATATACTGGTGTGCCACCAAGTGTTGGATCCTACATTGTACTAGTTGCTTCTGCTGACCCTAAATAAGAAAAGTAAAATGAACGCATGGACGCTTCATATGCTGACCCCTGACTAGTCCATAAAAACCCAACACCTCTACCAGGCTCTTATTGCCAAGTACTGACATTGGTTAAGTGTGATGGACCCAACTAGTCATAGGAAGTGGGCATCTTAGACAGAAGGTTGTCTACTTTGAGTTATGTTTTGGCTGAATTTCTCTGTACTCTGTACGTGTGACAGTGATACTGCTATTACTACTACTAGTACTACTGCAGTTGTGGCCATTACAGGCTTCATCTTCAGCCCCTTGTGTTTAGAACAGGTCCAAGTGGATTTGATTCATTTTTAGGGGGAAGCATGGAGTGAATATGTTGTGCCTCATCACATTTACTGGACTATGGTGTCCATCTCCAAATTTTTTTCGTATTAGCATTCCATTCAAAATTGACTTGTGCCTTGCACCTGATGCTGTAGAAACAGGCTGCAGCGTTCTGTGATCCTGTAACAAAAGAAAAAAAAATGGCTTTGTAAAATGAATGGATAGATGAACTTACAAATACAGTGTATTCCGCACCCCACTAAAGAGGATTGTGCAACCGCTAAGTAAAGCTGCCTGTTAATTTACAGTTTTCAGTAGTGGACACAATTTTGTACGGAGCATCCTGTTCAATTCAAGCCTTAGCCTGTGATGGAAACTTTAGGTACTTGATGAATGGCTTAATGCAGTTGATGGATGGCTTCAAGTGGAAACTGCATCCCAGCTTCCATTAGCTAAACCAGCTGGTAAGGAAGCGCTTGCCTCCCAGTGGGTAGCCCAAGTCAAAGGCATGGATTAAATATAGAGAAGAAACGAAGAAGGTGATGACTGGGTTCAGAATCTATTTAGTGTCAGGCCCTGAAATAAACCCATTAGTCACCAGGACCATTGTGGTCTGTTTACAGAAGGACAATCGCAGGCTATTGGGCTCATATTTCAATGTGAACACTCTGCTGCCCAGATTGGGGGGCAAATTGTGCCCCTGAACAAGCTCCGATTAGGATAGCTGACCTTGACATTCAGAGACAGGTGAATTTCACAAGGACTTGGGAGGCACAGGGAGAATGAAATCAATTCACCAGGCCATAGTGGAACCCTGTGACAGGAAAAAACAAATAAATAAATAAATGAACACCATCTGTAACAGTTCCAATTGTACTTTCCACGCATCTGATGAATAATGCAGATTTATAAATCAGGACATACGCCAAAAGGCTGCCCCATGAGAGGCTCACATACAGTAGGTGTTCATCTAATTTGTTTCCAAACAGGAATTTGACGTCTCGTGTGCGTACTTAGATGTGGCCCAGTAAGGTTACGGTTAGGCTCCACTTTCTACTTGGTACAAATAAACATATAAATGAAAATAAATACAGACACACCACACTTTCACAGGGTTAGAGAAGCTGGGCGACACAAATAGCACTTTACAGGAGGGAGAGAAGAGAGAAAAGAACTTTCTTCCTTTCTTTTTTTTTTTTTTCCATGGCAGCCACCAGAGAGATAAGGGGGAAAAAATGAAACTAGATTAGCACGGGAGAGAAATAGAAAATACTTTTTTTGGGGGGGGGGGGCAGAAGGTTGCAGTGGTAAAGCAGCAATGGACTTATCTCTGTATTCCTGGCCAGGCATCCTCCCAGAGAATGGGAACAGCGGATTGAAGCCTGCTTTCCTATTTGAGTTGGGAATCAGATAAATGAGCCAGCACGCCATGATAAGGCCTTGCCCTGGGGCACCTCACAAGCCGCTTACTATGCATAGAGTCGGTCTATCTGCGCCCCTGCACCTTGACACAAATTTATCTGCACCGGAGACAAAACAATGCACCCGAAATTGCAGGAGTACAAGGAACGGGATTGCATCCCAGGAGGCTCTCTCTCCTCTTTTGTTTCTTCTTTAGCTGTTGTGTTTTTTTTTTTTTTTTTACCCTATTGCTCTTGAGCACTTTGGTTCTTAAATTGAAAAGCAGCAAGATGAAGTCTCTGCGGACCGATCCTGGGTAACTGACAGTGCAAATGTGGATGTTAGCCGTTAACCAGACTCTACCTCATGGTATTCGCTGCCCACCACATTGCACAGATATGCAGAGCCAGAAAATAAAGCAGAAACAGTGTCCCCGATTCAGCTGCTGTCAATGTGAAGTTTATTAGGGAAGACGAGGGATGAATAGGAAAATCAGTTTCATAATCCTGTTAATGTGCTGAGATGGGCACTTGTGGAATAGCTGCATCAAACAGACAGGAATGACTGCAATTCTGAATGCTCCTCATGCATAAACAGCTTTACAGCAAACCTAACTAGCAAACCAAACCTAACCAACTATACACCAGAAAGCAACTTTTTTTATGTTTGTATTTGATGCCCTGCGGTGGGCTGGCACCCTGCCCAGGGTTTGTTTCCTGCCTTGCACCCTGTATTGGCTGGGATTGGCTCCAGCAGACCCCCGTGACCTTGTAGTTAGAATATAGCAGGTTGGATAATGGATGGATGGATGTATTTGATGCCTCCATTCAACACAGTGTACAAAAGAAGTGTACAACAATGAATTAATCTGTCAACCATAATTGGAATTTTTTGCACAATTGTATTGATAGTTGAGGTGGGGCTTTATAGGAATGAAAGATCCACATAAGCTAAGGACCCCAGAAAACAGAGAAGATCACACACTAGCACGGGTATGGCTAAGCAGAGTGGGCGTAGGGGACTCTGTATCTGACGTATCCACTGGATAATCTAGGTGCATCCAAGAAGAAGAGGAAGATGGGCAGCCTGGGAGAAAACGGGCAACACTACTCCCAGATGTCAGAGGCTGGACATCCCAGCAGATGCCTGACACTTCTTGTAAACAGAAAAAGTCCAAGGCAGTGTGGCAAAGAAGGGCAACACGGGATCCCAGGCTCAGAAAGCAGGACCACTTTCCCCATTAAAAGGTCAACCAATGAGTAGCCTTCTCCTGAAGTTATGGTGTTCTGAAATTAACCGAGTGCTTATAATTAAAAGGACACCTTTCACACCTAATGAGTTATCCTTGACTCTGGAAGTGACCCCATGTAGGGGTTTGAGGCTGCCTTGTGCACATCGAGCGTCTATAGATAAGTCAGGGCTAGAGATTAACTGTTGGGAAGAGGTCACTCTTAAAAGACAGGGGTTGGCATTATACATGGTTAGGCCCCAACGAGCTACAGGCTGTTCTTTAGGGTTGTTATAATAGTGCCTCCTTTTTGTAAGAAGTCAAAATTAGAGCACTGACAAATTAAAATGCAGATTAAAGAGCCGCACTGCTGTGAATTGAATCTTAGACCCACAGTGTTTAAAAAAAAAATGGGAAAATAATCATTTTTATATTTCAGCCAGTGGGGCAGGGTTCATTTAAAATGACCCTGTATAATGCACATGTGGAAATCTCATGGTTAGGGACCTGGATGCCAAATCAGAGTAGCTCAATGGTATGCCCATACCTTAAGGCATTTTAACACAACACTCAGCAATGATTGGAAAAAAAACATGAAGCATTAACTAATCAACTACACATTTCTAAAATTAATTTATGCCAGGTATAAAATCAGATGAAGCTGGAGCTTACCCCAGCAGCAGCAGGTATCAGGCAGAAACCAACTCTAGGTGGGACACCACTGCATTATCATAAATAGTCATTCACACAGGATCAACTGAGATCTGACAATCAGAATACCTGCATGTCTGTAGACTGTGTGGAGAAAACTAACAAGCACAACAGAAGACACTTCAGCAAAAAAGTGAACCAAGGTCCAAGTCCGAGGAGACAATGCTGCCAGCTGCATCCTAAAGTAAAGTTAAAAAAATGGCATCATCATCATGTCTAAAATTACAGTAAGTAGTGGACTGCATCAAGCATTAAGTCTCATAGAGTAAACAATTAGACAACATGGAAGCAAAACACAACCCACTGACCTCCGTAACACCAGGGTGCTCACTGGAGTCAAGCCCACAGCTTAAGAAAAGGGATAATAGATTTCAGTTAAATATATTTGTTTGCATTTGTAAATGACAGTACACCGTTAACAGTGAAAGACAAACACTGATTGGGAGACCTTCATGTCAATCAGTTCAAAACCTCTGATTGATTAGGTAAGCCATAAATCTACAGCCATTCACTTAGCTAACATTTTAAAGAATTTACATACCAACCAAGCAAAAAAGTGTATGTGTGTATGTATGTGTATATACAGTATGTATACATCTATAATGTGTGTATATATATATATATATATATATTACACTGATCAGTCACATTTAAGCCACCTGACAGGTGAAGTGAATAACATTAATTATCTCGTTATAATGGCACCTGCAAAAAGGGTGGGATACATCAGGCAGCAAGTGAACACTCAGTTCTTAAAGGTGATGTGCTGGAAGCGGAAAAATGGGCAAATGGAAGGATCTAAGCGACTTTGACAAAAGACAAACTGTCATAACTGGGTCAGAGCATTTCCAGAATGGTAAGTCTTTGGGGTGTTCCCAGTATGCAGTGGTTAGTACCTACCAAAAGTGGTCCAAGGAAGGACAACCGATGAACCAGCAATAGGGTTAGGGCACCCCAGACTAGCTGATGTGCGTGAGGAGCAAAGGCTAGCCCATCTGGTCCAGTTCCGCAGAAGAACTGTTACTATAGCACAAATTACTGGAAATGTTGATGATAGCCATAAGAGAAAAGTGTCAGAACACATAGTGCATTGTGGTTTACTACTTATGGGGCTGATTAGCCACAGACAGGTCAGAGTGCCTATGCTGACCCCTGTCCATCGACGAAAGTACCTACAGTGTCCACATGAGTGTCAAAACTGGATCATGGAGTAATGGAAGAAAGTGGCCTGGTCTGGAGAATCACGTTTTCTTTTAGATCATGTGGACAGCTAGGTGTTTGTGCATCATTTATCTGGAGAACAGATGGTAGCACAATGCACTATGGGAAGAAGGCAAACTGGCTGATGCAGTGTGATGTACTGAGCAATGTTCTGCAGGCAAACCTTGGGTCCTGGCATTCATGTGGATATTACACCTACCTAAAGATTGCTGCAGACCACCTACACGCCTTCATGGCAATGGTATTCCCTAATGGCAGTGAACTCTTTCAGAAGGATAATAAGCTTCACCAAAACTTCAAAGATTGTTCAGGAATGGTTTGAAGAACATGACAAAGAGTTCAAGGTGTTGACTTATACTCCAAATTGCCCAGATTTCAATCGCGTTGAGCATCTGTGGGATGTGTCGGAGAAACAAGTCCGATCTATGGAAACCCACCATAAGTCTTGGGGAGTCCATGTCCATGGGTCAGAGCTGTTTTGGCAGCACAAGGCCTACACAATATTAGGCAATTTTAATGTTGTCACTCGTATACTGTATATATACTGTAAATGTATATACCTAGAAATTGTACACAAGAATTTTATTTTAGTTAATCACCAGTCCCAGTTAACAAACTTTATTTTATATTACCCTTTTCCACTATTAACTTCCTTTAAACGAAGGGTGGGCGACAACCCTGTTTGTTAATTACAAATCATTCATCATTGCTTAAGCAGTTATTGTTCCACTTGCAATAAACCATTTCTTTTGGTTTATTTTGATTAACTTGCTTATTATGATTCCCGTACCATAACTCTTTTGCTCTCAAACAGTTTTGTATTTTTTTCTTGTTTGCTTAAAGTATGATTAACAATGACAAAGAAGCCAGCAGCTCACCATTTCACTTGGTCCTACTTAGTCCTGTGTGTGCGTTCATCATGAAGCATCAATTTTAATAAAATATTTGGAAAGAAACTGAAGAGAGAAAAAAATAATGGACTGAGAATTAACCATCTGCTCCAGGATGCTAATTGTTTAATGGAAATTCTACAAAAAGAAATTAAACTGCAATATCAGAGTGACCTGAAGTGGCAAAATGAACGCCACAGAATTAAATAGCAAGTTCTGTCATGTGCAATGAGTGGTTTCAGATTAAGAAATTGAGTAGGAAAACAAAAACCTTCAGCCTTCTTTAAACGAACTTGAACAAACCTGATCAATGGTTTTTGGATTGGTGCAGACATATCATGAAAATGCTTTGGTATATTATTGCTAAACTTTTCTAAACAGCAAGAGCATCCATTTTTCATTTTTTAAAAGGCGAAAATCACCGAGCCTCAAGTAAGTGTTGCCCCTTATGTGCTTGGTCATCTCTATCTCTCATACACACTCTAAACATCTTCTCAGAGTGAATGTGCCCCATCTGAAAGTGTTTCTCTCTTCCAGGCCTGAGTAGACCCACTCATTTTCATGCCAAAAGCAGTGCTGCTGTGACGGCTTCCACTGGAGTTCATGTAATAGATTCATTGATCTATCAACAATGAGAGGCACGTCTCCTGGACATCTCCTATTACCCATGATGCAGTCCTTATTCTGTGTTATTAAAGCATAGTCAATTAGCAATGAAACATATTCAAGTCATTTGCTCACCATCTTTGTAGTAGAATAAATACTCTACACTGTTAATACAAGTAATAATATTTAATACTTACAGTCTCAAACCTGTTTAATGTCATTCAAAGTCATGATAACATGGGGCACTGGTCCATTGCAGAGAGCAAACACACTTGAAACAGACAAAGAAATGCTTCTCTGTACATGTGTATTGCTCATGCGTTTATTTCTTCATCAGATTGTTCCGATTTGCATCTTGGCAGAGAGGAAGAGCACTACAACTGGCAATGCTTTTTACAAAACTGTCTTTGCCACATAAGAAGTGAATACAAGAACATGTATAACGTAGTTCTCAAACACATTTGTTGATCTGAATTTTACAAACACTACTTAGATGTTGTTGTCATGTTGACGTCACTTGGCCGGGCCGACCAGGTTAATATAGTGATGATATGTGAGCTCATTGCAAGTGGGACTATTTTGAAAATAAACATGTTTATCAATATTTATTGTTTTGTTACTTTTTTGGCCAGTAAATTTATGAGTGCATGCACTCACGTTCCCACAGACCCACAAACAGAATGGGTCCACTTGGGAATATATAGTAATTCCTTTATTTTTACACTCACTTTGCACTGCAGTTATCATTAACAAATCATGTAGAGTGTCCTCATCGCCAGTCATACAGTATGTGCAATCCATACAGGTCAGTTTGAAAGTTAAAAACTGTTGATACCCGCCTCACAGTTTGTGCTACTGTACAAAAACTTTAGCTAGTAAAATATAAAAAACAAATCTACATCCCCATCCATGCCACAAAACACAAAACTGCACTTTTCAAGTTTTATAAGGTCATTTGGTCACTGTGTTGAGTGGTTTGGTGGAGATGGAGTTAATGCTGCTGCCTCATAACTCAAACATCCTGGCTGTGATTCCAGTGTTTGTGTAGATTTTATATTTTTCCCTTAAGGACTCCAGTTTTTCTCCCACAAACCAAAAATATACATGCTAGGCTAATTGGTGTCTGCAAATTGTCCCTGTATGGGTGAGTATGGGTGTGTGCATGAGTGGGATAGACTGGTACACAGTCAAGTGTTAAGTCCCGTCTTGCGCCTAATACTGCTGGGAAAGCACTGACTCCTTGTGACCCAATCAAAGCTTCACTTCAAAGCTGTGCTGGAGCTCTAGGCGGGGTGAACGGGCATTGCCCCTCATTGACCATAATGGGTAGTCTTTATTATTAGACCTGTTTGGTGGGGGGATCCCTTCGGCATCCAGCGCCTACATCCTTTTGTAGTACATATGGAACCCCTTTGTATATATACTGCTGATTTAAGGAGCGCACGTCCCTTGGTGTACGGAGCATGCACACTGTAATAGCACTCACTCAGTATCATCAGAGTTGGACAACTTTGGGTTTTCTCAGTGTCCAGAGCACATGTAGCACATATGGCACCTCTTCGTGTATATAATGCTGACTTTAAGGAGCACACAACCTTGGTGTACAGGGCGTGCACACTTTTACTTTCATAAACAGAGCCCAAAGGGTTATAGCACCCACACAGTTTTGACAACCAGTTTCTGGTGTCCCTCAGTGTTCAGAGTGTGCACCCTGTAGATAATGGCTGACTATGTCGCCTTATGGATTGACTGGCTCTGCTTCAAATAGCCAAAATCAACAATCAGTGCTTCAGTCCAAAGTGCCTTAGACAGGTAAGCTGAAGTGAATGAATCTACTGCCATGCAGCATCATTGCTAGGAATTTGTCTTGGTAATACAGCAGAAGTACCATAAAATAGTCAATAACATTTGACTTCATCACAGTGCGATATGCTATACATTTCCTGTACCCACATATCCCATATCAGGTCCATGAGGCAATGCTTTATTCATAGTAACAGCAGCAGATAACAATACTGTATCACATAAATTACACAATAAATAAGTAAACCAATATTGTCGTTATGTGCCATACTCTGGACATCCATATGAGGTAAACTTAAATTTGGTAGCACTTCCTGGCAGGCCTTGAAGTTTAGAGCTCTGTGGTAGACAGCAAGAAATAAAAATGTAAGACTGAGCAGAGTATCCACTAATGGAAAGAAACAATTAACATGAAGTGTGCTTGGTTTGAGGTCTCTCTAACTTTCTCCTAATGGTAATAACTGAAAGAGACGGTTACCTAGATAAGTGCCTTCTGTGATTATCTTGTGTGCTTCTTTCCTGAGCCAATGTGTGCATGCGTCATGGATGGCATACAGTTTCAGGCCCATAATTGTTTCTACTTCCCTATTAACTTGTTACAGTTAATGTTTGAAGTAATAAAATCAAATCATGATGGACTACATAAGGATGTTTCCTTTGACTAACCTATTAAACTGCACATTCTGAAACAGATTAAACTATTTGAGCTGATGGAGGAAAAACATGCACTTTTAAGCTTTTTTTTTTGTTTGTAAGTAAAGTGATGTTTTCATTCCAATTCAGACTGTGGGTAATATGGAGTTCAGGAGTTGACACGGTACCACCATACTGACAGTGACTCCTGAAACCGGCAATTACTTTCAAAGTGTTCAGTTCCTAATTGTCAAAAGCGTAGCAGCTAGCTAGTCAGTTCACCTCCTTATGATATGGCACCATGCCCTGTCTGAGACCAGGCAGATTAGAGTGATTTCAAGTGAAAAGTTGAAAGCAATGGCAGTGAAAAAGTAAAGTGGAAACTGAAAGGAAGAAAAGAAAGGTGAAAAGAATAGATTGGGCAGACAAACCAAGATACACGATGGGCGCAGGGCAGAGTGAAGGTAAAGAAGAACATAAAACTGCTAGGCAATGAGGGCCAAGTTAAAATGAACTAGAAAGTGCATAGTCAAAACAAAAGAAAGATGGAAACTTGCTAGGTAAAATGGTTGACAGAAAGATCTGGGAATACCAGAAAAGTAACGAGTGTGCAAAAAAAAATTCAAAGTGTAGGGGAAAGTGAGCAGTTAGGATATAGCAGGTTGGAAAATGACTGACTGGCTGTGATATGAAAATCCAAAAAACACTACACACCACCACTACTACTACTACTATTACATAAGGGTCACTCTCACAAGGCATCACCCAGAGCTAAGGTAAGACAATGTGCTGATGGGTGTTGGGCATATAACAGAGAGGAGAGAAAGAAAGACAAAGAAGGAATAATGTATTTTATTGACAGACATATTTATGACGGTGGTCCATAATAAAAATTTGATAGGTTATTAATTTTTAAACTATTCCCTATGCAAATGCATTCCATAACCCTGAATTGGATTACACAGGTTTTAGAACGTTCCCTTACGTTAAACAAGCAGAACCAGATGGAAGCAGAGCCATTTGGGGTCTGTAGGGGGTGTGGATTGGATTCACCCTGGGCAATGCTTAGCTACGAGATTTCAAACCGTTACAAGATGCTTGCATAACCAGAAGGCTTATTGGAAGGAAAGAAATCTATTTGTTTTGTGGTTAACAAAAAGCGAAACTAATTGTGCCGTTGGTTGTGTGTTTACCGAATTGTGTGTAAATGGCCTAATTTCACACCAGCTTTAAAGAAGAAGAGATCTGATTTGACTGTAAATGTATTAAATTACAGCATTGTACATTCCCCAGTTCACATCCCACCACAGTCTTTGCACTTGTGTTTTCTGTCTGCAGATACCAAATGAAGTGGTTGGGGGGAGGGGGCTGGTGAGGTGGGCTTTGCTGCAGACTAATAATGATATGGATTAATGTGAGAGGACCTGACAGAAGCCCATCATTGAGTGAGACAAATCTATGATAGAAATTGGCAGACAATGCAGCAAACAGTCAATACAGATTACAATTAAGCTTCTCCTCTTGTCCGTATTTGGACCTGCATTGATTGGATCTCAGAGGCCAGTCGCTTGGGCTTTGCCAAAAGTAACAGCGGGAGAATAGGAGGTGGCAGAGGGGCGTGAGGAGTAATGCGGCGGTGAGCTCCCCGGGTACTGCCTTGGCATCAACACAGACACACATACGCTGTTTGCTTTAGCTGGTTGGCCAAACGTTCAGCCCATTGACAAAAAAAAAAAAAAAAAAAAGACAACAGAAAAAAAAAACTCACCCTCAAACTGACAGCAGCACGTTTGCATACAACAGGGAGCTGATCCCTGCATGTTCTCATAGAGCAGGCTCTCTGTTCATGGCGTGAGATTGTAGCCAGCCAGGTGGTGACAGCCTTCTTTGTTTCTTTCTATCAGTAGGATCCCTGCATGTGCAATTTTTGTTTCTTGTTACTCACGAGCCTTGAGCATGTTTCATATTTTTAGTCTGGAGATCTCTGCTCTAGAGTTGGCTTTTCTCACCTTTTGAAATTAGGGCCTTTGGTAATTTATTACTTGCTCTATTCTTTTGGTGTAGTAGCTCTGAATCAAATCTCCCAATGCATAACCTGGTAGAAATTACCTTCAGTTTTAATTCAGATCTTTTGGTGCCATTTGCTAAGTGTGACTAAAAAGTCTTTATTCACCAGTCAGTCCTAATTACATACTCCACAACTGTGCCACTCTAACATGGCACCTTGTGAGCAGCTGCCACCTGAAACCTCTCTTCTTTTTCAGTCAGTCTGGGATCTGGGATAAGAGCTTGTTATATCCCTGCAACATCCATCAGGGTCAAGGTCCCCTGGACGTATCATGAAGCACTTGACATAGTGAGTGAAATATGCCCAAGCACCTAGTTCATTACACGTATATGATTGTGGGATTTGAACTAAAGCTTTTTAAGATGATGAATTATGTTTTTGGAGGAGGGAGCAGGTGAGTTCCATTGGCGAATAATACATTTTTGCAAAGTTTTCTTTTTAATGAAAGCCACAATGGAACATATGCCTTGACTAAAAGGAAATGACAGATGGCTATAATACTAATCATATGTTTTATGTTTAGAGTTATTTTCTTTCCTGTGATAATGCAGATAGCCAGTTTTTCTTCACTGGTGTAAGAGGAGCGATAGCAGCAATGTTGCGCAGTGGCTAAGACCCTGAACTCTAAACCGCAGTGTTGCCAGTTTAACTCCAAACTCACTGTGTGGCCCAACTAACCAGTCTGTGCTCCAACAGTAAATAACCAATCATGAGCTTGTAAGTCAAATTGGATATAGCTAATTGAAAATGTTCGATAACAAGAACAATGTTAGCATGGCTCCAGACATCCCAGTAAAAACTCTCAGTTTGTTTGTTTTGGTTTTTATAATTTTATAGGATAGAAAGAGCTTGATATGAATCACAAAATTTGTAAGTACTACTGTGATATGAGGACGGCACGGTGGCACAGTGGTAGTGCTGCTGCCTCGCAGTTAGGGAACTTGGGTTCGCTTCCCGGGTCCTCCCTGCATGGAGTTTGTATGTTCTCTCCCTGTGTCTGTGTGGGTTTCCTCCGGCTGCTCCAGTCTCATCCCACAGTCCAAAGACATGCAGATTAGGTGGATTGGTGATTCTAAATTGTCCTTGGTGTGTGTGTGTGTGTTTGCCCTGCCCAGGGTTTGTTCCTGCCTTGCGCCCTGTGCTGGCTGGGATTGGCTCCAGCAGACCCCCGTGACCCTGTGTTAGGATATAACAGGTTGGAAAATGACTGACTATCTGTGATATGAAAATCCAAAAACACTACACACCACTACTACTATTACATAAGGGCCACTCTCACAAGGCATCACCCAGAGCTAAGGTTAGACAATGTGCAGATGGGTGTTGCACTTTCAGACTTACTCTGGAAACTTTTGAGGTACATTTCCTCTGCTAAAAAATGGAGGAATGGTTCTCCTATTAAGTGTAAACACTGAAGTATACATGCTGTCCCCCTATCATTGTGAGTTTTCTCCAGCTGCTTGGTTTTACTCCCGTATCACAAAAGCAAGCAGATTAGGTTCATTCTAAATTGGCACAATGTCAGTGAATATGGGAGTGCACTTGAGAGTGCCCAGTGATGGACTGATGCAGCATACAGATTTGATTCTTGTATTGCCCCCCATGCTGCCCCTGTGACCTTGAAAAAGTTTAATTGGATTTGATGCATGGATTACCAGTAAACCCCTTTAACTTCTTAATTCCTCTTTTAGCTTTAGTCACTTCCAAAAACTCCCACTCTGAGCTCACCTGGTCTGAAAAAATTTTTTTACTCGTGAGAATATATCTTCCATTTTTTTTTTTAGAAGAGTAAAATATATATATATATATATATATATATATATATATATATTTTAATATGGTTCAAAATAAAGTCTCATTAGTAAATATGCTGCCAAACATACCAAATTGCAGCATCACATTGTAATAGCATCATATTGTAGTGTTCCTGCCAGTTTACACCTCGAGCTCTGGACTCCAGTTTGAAGGAGTCACTTAATCTCTGGGTTTGATACTCCCTGTAAGGTATGTGCTGAAGTATAAAAGAGCTGCCTTTTCTCAGAGATGTGTGATGAAGGTGATATCCATCACCATCCCCACATGCCATGCCCTCGTACCATTTCACCAGTACCACCCTCTTTATCTACCCTACACTTTTTTTTTTTTTTTTTTTTTAAAAAGTCATCTCATTTCATCTGGCGAGAAATTTAGGTGGCAGTAACAAAATCGGTTATTTGCTGCATGTCCTTTGAGGAGAATGGCTGTAGGATAAAGTTGCAAATATGATGCAGTGCTTTAGTAAAAGAGCATTTCACAAGGGTTGTGCACAGCCCCAGTACCGAAGGGGACGATTGCCTGGTAAGCGGGGGAGTAAAAGCAGCTAAACTGGACTTAAATGCAGCATTAGGAGCAACTGCCTTTGTGTTGAGCCTCGATGCTTTATCAGCACAAGTCCAGCTGTTACATTTTCCAATTAAATCCAAATCTGTTTGCAGCTGTGACTCTGTACATGAGAAACCAGTACACCAGCACATATTTATTAAGTAATAATAATAATAATAATCTCACAGTGCCAGAGGTGAATATATTTTACTCATTTTATCCATTCAGCTTTGCTTGTTTTCTCACCCTGTTTAATTTTTATGTTAATCAGTCTTTCTGCATGATCCAGACATTTTTTTTTTTCTTTCTATGCCACATATCTCTAGTCTCGATCCTGGCCAGCTTAGCGTAAGACAAAAATAGCCGAAAAAAGCCAGTGAATAATAGGAGAAGAAGGATTTGCAGCAGCTGAGGCTTTGCATTCAAATCTCTGTCCGTCTCCTTTCTGCCCTGCTCTGCTTTATCGTGTCTTTACAGCCAGCAGCTTGTTTATGAATAAAAATGTGGCATAAACCAGAGGAGTGAGCTGTCTTTGTTTTGTCAAGTGTGCCGAGACAAAATGCTTGCTGCTCACAACTCTTCACTTCTTACAAGCCTCCAGGGGCCTCTGAGGGCAGCTGGACCCAAACTGCTACCTGCAGAAGGGGTTGCTATGGGAACCCAGTCCACCGCCCCCCTTTCCGTCCGCTCCAGCGGAGCATTGCATATTCATGAGACGGGCTCCGACTAGGCATCCCGAGTTTCTTGGGTGCCTCGCTTATGGATGGCAGCAACGGGTTCCATTTCTTATCAGCCCAGGCAAGATTATAGAGAGTCTCTTCATTTGCAGTTTGTTACACTTGCAGTGTCATAGGTCTTCGCTTCTTTGTAGCCTACTACACTGCATGAGCATAGGGGCTGAAGGCGCTGCTGGCAGTCTGGTTGTTTCTGTTGCAATGTAACTTTTGCATAGCCTGATTCTTTTTTTCCACCCTCAACTTAACCAGAATTGAGAAGACTCAACCTAGGTGAAGACTGTGAGCTGACACTCTTTGACCCTGCCTCGAGCAGCTTTACCATGCTGTTTTGCTCATTTTGCATATTGTTACAAGTAAACCGGTTATACAGTATTTTTTTTTATATGGCCATATTAGGAAGTGAAGGAGAAACTTTGCAAGACTAATTAAGTCTAAACAAGATGTGTAAAGTATCTAAAGATGGCATTCATCTCTTCTGAATATGCCAGATGTGCCAAAGAAAGCAACAGGTGGCACAATCCAGATTTTCCCACAGCTCTCAAGCCACCCCCAGCCTGATACACATACAGTTCTTGAACAAGTTGTGGCTCCTTCATTAACATCGTGACCACATCTTTGAAATGAGTTTTGACTTCATACAAATTGTGAAGTGGTTTACTCAAGAAAGGATCACCTCATTTTATGTAAATCCATCCCTTTAACCCTTCTATCCAGTCCTACATTCCATGGCTTTTGACCTCTGCCGCACCAAATGGATGGAATTCCTTCTAACCAGGCAAACCTGTTGGCTGGACTTTATTAGCTACATTTACATTAAATGGGTTTGCAAATGGTATGTTATGCTAATGAATATAAACCATTATACTATATTATTCTCACTAAAACAATGTTGTATTACACCAGCATTTTCTGCATTATTCTGTAAAATGCTTTCATAAAAATGTGTGCATCCATTCACAAAAATGATTGTGTTATTCCAACATATAATTTCATAAAAAAAAAAAAAAACAACAAGTAGTTTGCATCATTTCACAACATGTCTGCGTGATGTAACTGGTCACATACCTT
The DNA here is from genome assembly GCA_026402145.1 of Polypterus bichir lapradei. Classification (NCBI taxonomy): domain Eukaryota; kingdom Metazoa; phylum Chordata; class Cladistia; order Polypteriformes; family Polypteridae; genus Polypterus; species Polypterus bichir. The sequence continues at coordinate 89,363,688 of JANRMT010062814.1, read as the reverse complement.
TTGGAAGGCAATGTGTGCTTGTTGAGTAATCAGTTTTATTATGAAATAGTTCAGTTGATTTTCTGGCATAAGTACCAAATTGTAAATAGTAAAGCACATTCATGTAATAGCATTATTAGCATAATTTTGCAAACTGATGTAATAATTAAAAATGTTGGTGTAAATTAAGTTTTCATAGTTCAATTTTTTTTTAAACTGCTCATTCAATTACTTGGTGAAATAGAGTAAGCTGTGGCAGCGCTAGGGGCAACCCAAGGCCTCAAAGTGCTGTGCCAGTCCATCTCACTGCACACTCATTCATACATTCAAGTCAAGTCAAGTTGGGCATCATGCACTGGTACAGTGCATTGCCACACCCACTACACAATGAAACAGCACGGGATCCCGGTTGGCAACCCCCCAGGTTGACACGCGGTCCAGTCCCACCCTCCGGAAATGACCCTCTATCTGCCGCAGCCATGTGTTATGTGGGAGACCCTTTGGCCCTTCATACATTCAATCATACATTGCCAAGTTACAAATCACTAGAACCACATGTGCACAGCTTTGAGATGAGAAAAGAAGATGAACTTTAGAATTTTTTTTATTTTTCCACAGAGGGGAAATTTAGCTTTTTACAGAAGCTTTTTAGGTAGATAGATATAAACACACTGTAGTCTGAACACACACCAGAATGACTAAAAAGGAAGAAATTTAAAAAGAAAGAAGACTTCTGACTAGACAGTTACAGTCACAGTGAGGCATTATGCAGGTGTATTGCTGTTGATATTAAGGAACCCCAGTAGTGTTTCCTGACACACTTATGCTGAATAATTAATTGGCTGAAAGTCCTCAGCATTAGTTTGCCAGAGAGAGGATGTGCAGCATTGTTCATAATGACACTCAGTTGTGTTTTAATGCTCTCCTTCACTATGACCTCCCGGGGGTCCACAGTGTGACCCATAACTAACCCTCCCTTTTCAATTTAATTTAGTGGGCTTCTCCTGAACAGCATGGAAAATTGTCCACATTAAAGGAACTCAGTGTTCTAAGCCTCCCTTTCTTATATAGTTTATCTGTGTTCCAAGACCAGTCCAAACTGTCATTAATGTGGCACCCCAAGTACTTGTAGGAATGGACCACCTCTACATCCATCCATTCATTATCCAGCCCACTATGTCCTAACTACAGGGTCACAGGGAGCCAATCCCAGCCAACATAGGGCGCAAGGCAGAAAACAAACCTCGGGTAGGGAGCCAGCCCACCGCAGGGTGCGCACACACACTAACCTGCATGTCTTTGGACTGTGGGAGGAAACTGGAGCACCCAGAGGAAACCCACGCTGATCAGGGAGAACATGCAAACTCCATGCAGGGAGGACCCAGGAAGCGAACCCGGGTCTCCTAACTGCAAGGCAGCAGCGCTACCCACTGCGCCACCGTGCTGCCCCTCCTCTACATTCACTCCTTCAATAGTGACCGGACATAGAGGCTGTTTGGTGTAGTGAAAGTCAGTAACCAGTTCCTTGGTCTTGCTGATGTTAAGGATGCAGACAATACTTTTTACACCAAGAAACAAACTTCTCCAGCTGACTCCTATACTGTGTCTTATCCCCCGTATCAATACACTCTAGAATCATCTGAGAATTTTTGCAAGTGACCTGACCTGCTGTTATATTTATAGTCAGAGGTGTACAGAGTGAAGAGAAAAGAAGATGGGACTGTTTTTTTCTGCTGCTCCACTGTTGCTCACATCCATATCAGAGTTACAGTCCTTGAGTCTGACAAACTGTGATCTGCCCAACAGGTAGTCCATTATCCAGGACCCCATAGGCTCGTCCACATGCATCTGAGTTTACACCATAATATAGATGGCTGGATGGTACTGAAGGCACTGGAGAAGTCAAAAAACATAATCCTTACCGTGCTGCCAGCTTTGTCCAGGTGAGAATAAGCCTTGTGGAGCAGACAAATAATTGCATCCTCCACTCCAATCTTTGTCCAATAGACAAACTACAGTGGGTCCAGGTGGTCTACCACAAGAGGACTGATGTAGTCCAAGACAAGACTCTTAAAGGTCTTCATGATGTAAAACATAAGTGCCACAGGTCTGTAGTCATTAGCTGAAGAGGCGCCTGCCTCCTTTGGAACAGGAGCAATGTAGGTTTTTTTTCCACAGCAGTGGCTCTTTCTGAAGCCATTGGGACAGACCAAACAGGTGACACCAGAAAATTGGTCAGCACAGGCTTTAAGAACTTGAGGACTGACTCCATCTGGTCCAGTGGCTTTTCTTGTGTGTAGCTTCCTCAGCTGTCTGCTTACTTAATCTGTAAGTTATGGACCGTCCAAACTTATAGTCAGAGGTGAACTCGACATTGGCCATTCCAGTTGGTGTGATAGGAGTTGCTGATGTAGTAGGGATGGTGTGTGGGGACTGGTCATTGGAAGAAGTGGCTGAGGAAGGGAAAATCTATTAAAAAAGTGGTTTAGTGCATTAATTTTGTACACATCCCCTTCTAGCACCTGAGCCCCGGATTAATTGAGTACAGTAGTTATGCCCAGTCTATTCCAGACATCCCAGAACCCGTAAGCTACATGTAGATGGTGGCTAGGCCAGAAGTCGATTAAAGGTTCTTGGAGCAGTAAGATGGCAGCATTAATCACCAACCCTTCAGATGAAGTAGTGAAAGGAAAAACATTTTAATAAACATGGAATGTAGCATTTCCAACAGAAATTCCAAAGTGCTTCTAAGCTCCAGAGTCATGTGTTTGAATCTCAGTCTATGAGGTGCCAGTGTGCAGTATGTCTGTTCTCCACATGATCATTTGGTCCTTTAACTCATTCACAAAGGCACGAACCTTGCAGTAATTGACAATTCTTAATTGGGTCAATGTAGGTCTAGTTGTGGATGGGTACCTCATTGTGGTTGGCACCTGCCTTCTGCCCAGTGCTACTGAACTAGGCTCGTGCCCCCCGTATGCAGAGACAAAGTGGGTACAGAAAATGGATAGATAGATGCATAGCCTTTTCTAGGCTTTTGGGGGCTTTAAGCAGTGTTTTGTCTTGGAAAAGAAATATATTGCTCTACTTTCCCCTTTTGTATTATTAATATGTAGCCTTTGTCAGAATGCCTCAAATCTCACAGACTTACCACTGTTTATAAGGTACTGTACCATATAACTTCTCCCCACCTTCCCTTCTACATCTATAACTTCAGGCAATTAGGTGTAGTAAAAGACAAGCAGGAGTTAAGTTACAATTTAAACAATGTATTATTATTGATAATATTCATAAATAAATATAGTCACTTTGCTATTTTCTTTCTCATACTGATCTTCCCTATTACCAATAATACAAGATAGCAAAACTTTTATAACAGTAGAAGTCTTCTTTATACCTGATTTCTGTTTTCCTGATTTTAATCCTTCCAGCCCCCTTCCATTTTGTGGCATGCTCAGCTCAGCTTCTGCTTTCTCTACCTGCACTACAGGTTTGCATTTCCTAGCTTTAGCCTGCATGCCCCGCCACTCCACTAGAAGATGGCTTCTTTTAATATGAATTTTGGCATTTTTGAGTCCACAATGCTACTCTAATACAATTTGCCAACTTCATTATGGGTTGGCCTACTTTTGCCTCTGCAAGCAAACATACACATACCTACACAAAGATCCTAAATGAATAAGTGCCGTATGAATGACTCATGCATGTCCCACCACTCCGTAGCACTTCAATTAGTGACTCACTACCACCAGCACTAACAAACATGCGGGTGTCCTCGTGACACACATGAAGTCTCTACACTTTGTTGGTCATATTTCATTCAGCAACCAAACAATATTTTACTTCCACCGCATTTGTACACTGGGTGTCCTAAAATTCACATACAGTACATAAACACACACATATACATCAACAGTATTTGCAAAACAGGATGCAAAACATAGTTACCCCAAAATCCTTCCAACTACACCATTTGTTTTGTCTTGGTAGAGAAATCTATTGCTCTACTTTCCCCTTTTGTATTATTAATATGTAGCCTTTATCAGAATGTCTTAAATCCCACTATTTATAAGGTACTGTATTATAGTATATACCTTCTTCCCACCTTCCTTTATACATCTATAACCTCAGGCAATCAGGTGTAGTAAAAGACAAGCAGGAGTTAAATTACAATTTAAATAATGCATTATTGATAATATTTATAATGTTGTGGATGGCCGGGGCCCTTGCCTGGCCAGAACGCCCAAACTGTGGAAGGACCTGGGGAAAGAGGATTGCCGGGACCGTTTCGTCCCTGGACCGATAAAGAGCAGCCCCCTTGGTTTTCAGTGATGCCACGGGTTATGAACATGGAGGCTCAACCCTGTTGGAATCCGTGGCCACCGCCAGGGGGCACATTGGACCTTTCCAGGGCCTTATTTAGTCACGCTTCCACCACACCCAGAAGTGTGGTTGGAAGAAGCTCGTTAGGCACCTGGAATCGATCCAGGTGCCTTATAGAAAGGAGCTGCCTCACTTCATAGGGGCGAGAGTCGGAAGGAGAGGACAAAGCCAGAAGAGGAGTGAAGGGAAGAGGACTGGTGGCAGAAGGGTGTTAGTGGTGCTGCATGGTGCTTATGTCTTTGGATAGATGGAAAAACTGTAAATAAACGTGTGTTGTGTGGCAAAAGTGTTTGCTGCCTGTTTGTGTCTGGGTTAAAGGGGTGGTGCGCCCCCTAGTGGCTTACAATAAATAATAACAATATGTAAAGTACATTTGAATAACCATACAACCTGATAAAATGGTGATATGTAGTTTCAGACGGCACATAGACTTGTTAGTTACTTAAAATGTCTCTAGTTAATGCATCATTTGTGGTCAGCTTTCTTCAGAGCAGGCCGCATGCCTGTCTCAATATGGCTGCCGAGCTGTGCTCTTCATTGTGTTGTCCTTTTCAGTTCATGGCGTGAGATGGTCATTCAGCAGTTTGGTAAGAGAGAGAGAGAGCTAGGTAAAGCAAGCAATTTTATAGGTTTTCTGTCCAACCCCTACAGCCAATAAGGCATCATAGTACTTAAAAGCTTCTGACACAAGCCAGTTCCAAACAGCCATACTTCAGACCAATGGGGGAATAGAACACCTTCACTCCTGCCCCCAAAACCATATGTTAAGGTAAAGCTTGGCAGTTAGGCAGCCTGGCTTTCCTGCAGGGGTTGAGAGAGAGACTAGCAGAGAAACACTTGCCAAACTGGTTTGAGGCACTTCCCCAAACCCTGACATAAAATTCCAAGAGACTCATTCCTAAACGGGGGTGGGTGTAAACATGAATGCTTCTCACTAATGTAACACTAATACTATATTGTTTTGCTTAAGTTACAAATAAAGACATACAAAATATTTAAGTTGTATTCAAAATTTCACATTACAAAAAGCGGTATTCTTGTTTTGGGTTCCCACCCTTCTCAACCAATGCTGCCTATCTGTATTTTGGACCCCTACTTATTGTAAGGGTGCAAATTAACAAGTCTGTCCTTTTATTATTTTCCCAGTCATCTTTACGTATTTTGAAATATTTTAGCAATAACAATAAAAGGAGATGACAATAATTATATTTAACTCAATTTCAAGCTTTGGGGAGGGAGGGATTGAGCTAATCTCTTGTGTGACCCCTGCAGCATGACTTTGAAAATGGGAGGTTGATGTCCTTAAGAGCACTTTCCCATTATGCTTTCTTTATCTTCTTATTATCCAGACTCCTCTTGACACAGATTCTGCAAAATCCCATCATCAGAAGAACCTTCCACATTTATTGTGTGTTGATAATTTTATGGACAACTTTGGTTCATTGTTTTGAAGATTTCATATTAGAAACAGATCAGAATAATGATGTGCCAATTTGAGCTTCACTTCGGAGTTATCCAAGGAGAAGAACAATTTAACAGATCACTTAGGAGACACCATAAACATCACAAAAGGAGAAGTGATATCAAGGCATTCACATCCCACTTGATGTCAGAGAGAGAGAGAGAGGTTAGGAGCACACGCTGAACTCAGAGTCAGAGTTGTTGGAAGTGACCAAAGCAGAAAGAGGAATTAAGAAGTAAAAGAGAGGTTTGCTGGTGATCCATCCATCGATTAATGAACCACATTAAACTCTTTCAAGGCCAAAGGGGCAGCACTAGAGGCAAGGCAGGAATCAACCCTGTATGCTCTATCAGTCCATCACAGGGCACACTCACTAACACTGAGCCAATTTAGAATGACCAAGTAATCTAATGTGCTTGTCTCTGTGATGTGAGAGACCTAGAGAAAGCTTATGTAAACTTCAATGTTTGAGCTGATCTTTGAAGTTGTGAGTCAGGATTTATGAGCTGTGAAACATTCGTCCATCGTTTCTTTAACTTCTTAATCAATATAGGATCTCATAAAAATGGCAAAATGTATCCCTGCAGTTGGTGGACAAAAAAAAGCCCTGGACAGAAGGTTAAATTGTCATGTCTCAGCCAGGGTTCCTCCCCTGGTTAGGGTTCACATTTGTGTTTTATGTTACTTTTATTCATTTTTGAACCTTTGATTTTATATTGATTATGTTAAAATTACTTTTTTTGGTTATGTGCACTATTCTTTGTTTTTGATTTTGCATCTGGATGTAAGCTGTCTGTGTTATGTTGCATGTGTTTTGTGGCTGGTCCCCCAAGAGGTGGGCCCAACTCCTAATCACCACCAGGAACTGCCCTCTACCCTATAAATCCAGAGGGTCTCCCATGGTTCCTGGCAGTTCATTCTGAATGTGTCTGGAAGTGGGAGGCTTACCTATGTTCCTTTGATTTATTGGATTTCTAGATGTTTGACCACCTGCTCTGTATTTTGATGATTCTTTGAATATTGGGACTTGTTCGCTTTGCATTGCAACTTCTTTTTGCCTTTTTGTGCTCCTATGAAGCTTTATTTTAGTGAAAAGCAGTTTGTAAAGAATAAATCTTTTTATTTATGAAGACTCTAGCACTATACACGTTGCCTGTGGAAGACAGGTATTAGAATAAATTTTAAAATATTTGAAATCTTTATGCTTACGTGTATCTTCAGTGCCTTTCCACTGTATCTTCATATGTCTGAACCTGTCTTATCTAGCACTCTCTCCCACAAGCACTATCCCATAAAGCCTGCTTTTCAGACCCTGTCATCTTGAGACCCCTTTCTTGTTGCCTGTCTGCTTTTATACTTCCTGTATTTGAAGGTGACTCTCAGTGTGCCTCCTATGCCTTTTCTCCTACTTATGCATCTTACACTCACATTCCTTCTTTCTATCACATCACCAAAGCCAAACTGACCATTCAAAACAAAGACAAACTAGCCAGTCAGATTGCTCTGAGGGACCAGACACACATGCCGACCAAAGAATTTTATTGTATGGTAGAAGATCAGATAATGGGAGATTAGGAAGGGTATGGGCAAAAATGTCTCAAAAAGAGTATCCTTGAAGCATTGTTAATGATTCCTCTACCATTTTTAAGCACTCATCCAGTTTGCCATGTTACAATCCTGTAACCTAGAGCCTGAAGTGGATAGTCACATCAGATTGAACATTTTAAGCACTTGCTGGTCTAACAGAAGACTGCATTCAGCTTTGGAGAAACCAATCTCATAAAGCTGACCCTAATTCAAAGTTTTTAACCCCACCTTGTATGTGATATTTGCCATTTGGGTTTTCTCCTTTAGGGTCCTGAGGTTAATGAAAATGCTTCTGACCCCCTCTTTTTATTGCAAGTGTTACATTACATTATTGTATGTTATACATTGAAGACAAAAAATAATAAACAAAGAAAGAATTGGGGATCCACCCAATATTGTAACACAGCACTTTGAAAAAATAACTCCAGAGCAGTTTCTGGGTTGGTGTCCAAAACAGGACAGGGTGGTGAGGGAAGGTGGTTGGCTTTTATAGGTGGAGGAGAGGAAGAGGCGGGTCCATAAGGGTTCTAGCTGGAAGTGAGGTCATTTGGGGGGCTTGGTTAGAAAGGGAATGTAGGAACTGGTCATGGTTTAGGTGGGCTTCTGTTCTGGAGATCTGCAGAAGAGGGAGAAGAGACATTAGTGCATTTCATCAACCCCTCCCTCCATGTTTTGCCCTCGGTTAAGCCCTTAGCCTGCCTCCCAAGCACACGTGTGTGACAACATATATAACATGTATGTAATAAAAGGCAGAAGTATTTAGTTAACTAAAATGTAAATGCTATCCAAATTAAACATAATCCATCAAACATAATCTAGTTATTCTGGTTTTTATTCAAACAATGCCTGAGTTTCACTGTGGCAATGTTAAAAAGTAAACTGAAATAATTCAAAGACCTAACAGCTTCTTTCTTCAGGTATTGTGTCATTGAATAAAACAAATAAATGAGCAGAAAGTAAATCGGCTCAGAAACAGATTACATTTTTGAAAACAAGGTAGTTAATCCCATAGTGGTGGAATTTACCAAGTAAAAATCATCATGAAATTCAAAACATATGCAGGGTTGTCTTTAATTTATATGGCATACATGAAAAACCCAGTAAAAAAACTAAATTATTAGTGTTTATGAGTCACAAAGGCCTGGCTGCCCCATGAAAGTCTGATTGCTCAGTGTATACCTTTTGTCGAGGGTCAAAGAATGCCCAAAACACCCTCTCTTAAAGAACATGGCTATCTTTTTCTGGATGCATTCTTCTACTCACAAGTGAGCCAATGATTCTACTTAACTCTTATCCTTAAACAACATGACTTTCTTGAACCTGCTTAATTCCATTCATGTTCATAATGGCACTCAGTTTTAATTCTCTTCTTCGCTACAACCTCCAGAGGGTCCAGAGCGTGTCCTATAACTGAGCCTGCCCTTTTAATTAGCATGTTGATTTGGCGGGCCTCACTTGGAGTCACTTGGAGTGTTACCAGACAAGCACACTGCCTGGACAAAGCTGGCAGCACTGTGAGGTTTATGTTTTTTGATTTTTCCAGGCCTTTCAATACAATCCAGTCATCCTTGTTAAGGGGTAAACCCAGAAATATGCAGGTGGATGAACCCATGGTGTCCTGGATAATGGACTATCTGTTGGGCAGATCACAGTCTGTGAGGCTCAACGACTGTGATTCTGATACGGATTTGAGCAACATTGGAGTAGGACAAGGAACAGTCCTGTCTAGTTTTCTTTTCACTCTGTACCCCGGCCCCGCCCCCCCGACTACAAATATAACACCAGGACATGTCACTTGCAGAAATTCTGCACTTATGAGGTGTATTCATAAGGGGGATGAGACAGTATAAGAATCAGGTAGAAAAGTTTGTTTCTTGGTGCAAATAGGATAGTCTGCAACTTAACATCTGCAAAACCAAGGAGCTAGCTATTGACATTTACCACATCAAAGAGCCTCTATGTCTGGGCAGAGGCAGCCTTAGGAGTACGCGGGGCCTTGGGCGAGTGTCATATGCGGGGCCGAGAGCCATAAGTGTAGGCTATATACCGTACCACCACGCTCAAGGACTTGTCCGCCTCTAATGCTGTACGCCTTATTATTGTTAAAAAACATGGTGCCTTATGTAGGTACCATTGGCCGTTTGATTACATTACGTATTGTAATTGTTCTTATATTGGTTTAGTGGCCTTTAACCAACTCAATTAATGATTCAGAAACATTTTGCACGCAAAATTAACAAACTAGATAACAGTCGTTTCTGCCGAACCCGCTGGAGTCGGCAAATTTATTTAATTACGGAGAACCAGAACACTTGTAATAAAACAAACACTTACCAAACAGCTGCTTTGACAGTCACAGACGGAAGTCCACTTTTCTGGCTTTTCGCTGAGCAAAATCATTGATAAGATCCTCGTAGTCCAATGTTGAGGCAAGTTCCTTTTCGATTGACAAAATAGCTAAACTGCACAGTCTGTTTTGCGACATTGTTGATCGTAGATAATTTTTGATAAGTTTCAACTTTGAAAAGCTTCTTTCTGCACTCGCAACGGTCACAGGAATTAGAAGAAATCCACCATGTACCCTATTTCAGTCTATAACGGATTTGAATGTCTTGCAGAGGCCCCGCATATTTGTATGATGAGCTCATGGTGACAAAAGAATCTCCTATCGTGGGGCCCCCCTCAGGCGCGGGGCCTGGGGCGATTGCCCTAGTCACCACCCCCAAAGGCTGCCTCTGGTTTGGGCACTATTCAGGGAGTGGATGTTGAGGAGGGGGAACTACACTTGGAGGTCCACATTAATGACAGGTGGGACTGGTCTCGGAACACAGTGGAACTGTATAAGAAAGGGCAGAGCAGGCTCTTCTTCCTTAGGAGACTGCATTCCTTTAATGTGCAAACTGACATCCTACACATTTTCTACGAATCTGAGATGGCCAGTGTGATTTACTGTGCTGTGGAGTGATGGTCTGCACGTCCTCACTCTGACTCAGAAGTTTGCCTTAGAAGCGCTACTTTATACCAACAGCAATACGTCTGCATAAAGCCTCACTGTGACTAAGACAGCCAAGTCAGAGGTTTTCATTCTGTGTGACTACATTACAATACATGCTCATGCACACTCATGTCCATATTCACTAATTATTTAAAAAGCACAATGCCCAAACAACACATACCTAAAGTTATTATAAAAGTAACTACTTTCAATTATTCTTGCAACCCAAATTTTTCTAGTAGTATTTTTTAGTATTTATTAATTTTTGAAAATATTTCTCCCACCCATGTGCTGTGATGTATTTATAGAATTTCTATTTTGATCATTTAACATACTGACCAACTAAATCTGAAATATTAAAATTCAAATCCATTGAGTTTTGCACAAGTTACGTATGTAATGGACCTCTTACACATGTGAGATGGCTAATTTGGATAGGTTTTGTATGCTCGTCTCACTCTGACGCAGTAGTAAGCTTAGGTTGTGTTTGGGGATCTTTGAGTTGCTTCCTTTATTTTTTTTGTTCAGGAAGAATGGCCTCTTGGTTAAGTAGTCATACATGTTGCAAGGATCCAAATACAAGTCACATTCCTGAATCATTTTGTTTTAATTAACCTGCCAGCACTATTAATAAATAAATATGTATTTCAGATTAAAAACTGCTTAGTGGTCTCCAGGCTCACATAATATCTTACCTTGCCTGTCTTTCATTTTGTGTGTAGCCACGGGCCAAGATGAGGTCTAATCTTTCTGTTATCCCTCAGGTGACTCCCTTGTACAGTACAACTTTCTGTTTTCCATTCTCTAGGTGAATTGTTTCTGGTCCATATGATTCAAATGTATGTAGTGAAGGTTCAGTAATGCTTGGAGTAAGTCCTTGTAGTGCAACCAATTAAAGGGAGCCGTATTATCATTTCACATGGATAACTTTAGATCTTTTGTAATAGTAAGTAAAATAAAATGTATGTACAAAAGGCAATCATATATATGAATAACTTTAAAAATGTAATGAAAAATAAGACTTGAAATAGCTATGTTAAAGTTATTGATTTAACAAAAATGAATATGTATTATAATATCAGCATTTTTCCCTGCCAGCTCTTCAGATACGCCTTATGTCTTCTTTACATACATCGTGTCTTGCTGTCTGTCTGGAATAACTCCGCAATGATGAAGGATGTAATTGCTTCAGTGTACCCTTTTTGAGGTATTTCTTCCTTGTTTCATTATGTGTTTGACTGAGTAATAGAAAGACCACAAATTTCCCCTTTCATTATCATGAGTATGAAGATGTGATTGTCAACACATATTGGTGGAGGTGGTGGTGGTGGTGGGCTTGCAAAAGCTTGTTAGTGACAGTTGAAAATTCACGTGTGTGGAATCTTTAACACTGAAAGTCCTAATTTCTGAGAATACAGAAGAATTGTCATCAATATACTACAGCTCCATAATGGAACTGCTGATGGATTTAGCGTAGCTTTAAAACTGTTAAAACTGATTAAGACTGAAGCATCTAACAACGAGAGTTGTACCAAGTCCACTTTGGCAGATTTTAGCTAGCTACTGTAGGTGGCAGATGGTAGCCATAAAAGTGATAAATGGTCTAAATTCAGTAAGGCACCAGTGTCTACCTCATGTTTTCTCAATGAAAAGCATCAATTGTGATATAAATTTGCTGACCATTTTTGAAAATATTGTGAAACGCTGTCACTGTCGCCCCTTTAACCCCAACAGACAGATGCTCAAGACACAAGGTAAAAGCAACAAAAAGTATCTTAATACTTTTTCTTCTTGAACCCATGCTCTCAGGCACCACAGCCACAGTAAACAGGCAATTATATAAACACAATACTCTCCTCCACACCTTCCAGCAAGTGTTGTCCACCTCCTCCTGACTCTGGCTCGCTTGCTGGGTTCACAGCAGTCCTTTATATAGTCCTTGATCTGGAAGTGCTTCTGAGCTTCTGTCCATGTGACTTGCTAACACTTCTGGGTCAGATGGAGAACTTGCTTTTTTCTTCACTCTGGAAGTACTTTGGGGCTTTCGTCCCAGTGACTTTGGAATACTTCTGGGCTATCTAGACAGTTAAAACTCCCAGGTCCCCCTGCAGTGTCTACTAGTGGCACCCATGGTACTAAGCAGGGCTGTGAAGCTGAACTCCAGATCCCATGGTGCCCTGCAGGAATCCGGGGCACTGCTTTGCTGCAGGAAAGTCTCCATCTAACGTCTTGGGGAAAGCAGTGTCCCAAAGTAGCTGCCTTCCCCAAACTTTCCATTCTTAGGGTGTCCCTGGTGGATTGAGCTGCCGTCCGTCCATCACAGTATATTGTTGTATAGTAGTATTGCTATTTTGAAGAATTTAAGGGGGCATCCACTTTTCAGAAGTGTCTGCTGGAAGGCTGTGTTATTTTCTGTGTTAGGTCTTCAGAGTCCATGTGCAGTGGCACTTTTCTGGACAATTGTTTTGGATGGAAGCAACTCTGCTCTTCACAATGCACTCAAGTAACAGTCAGTTTGTACAGATTCATGTAAGAACTTTGACCACTGGATGGAAAAACATGTGTCTGTAGCTCTCATTTTCCTTTTTGAAGAGTTTCACAAGTGGATCGTCTTCAAAATCTGACAGAGGTTATTCCTTGCACTCTTTCTTTAGCATGAATGAGATGCATGGGCAGTCTGTTTCCAACTGTTAAGATTTCTGCAGAATTGCTGTACATTCCTGGCAAAAACAGTACAGAGAAGGAGAATGCTCTACATGGCATGAGGTCTCCAGTTTATTCCCTGTGTTCAGACCATTACTGTTTCTAATTTATATTAGTGAAACAAATAGTTTATTAATAACAACTACATAGCTGACGCGCGCCGTAGCATATGGCAGTGTAACAATAGGAACGGAAAACAGTATATTGCCTTCGTCAACCGTTTGTGTCAAGAAATAACCCACTGATAGGAACAGGCAGTTGTCGGATCCCAGAATACAGATGACGTTGTAAAAAACCGGCGACAGAGAAGATACTGTCGTTCATTTTATAACAAAGGCTTAGGAAACAACCATCGCAATATAACGAAAATAGCAAGGTGCATGGGAGGCCGCAGGCAGCGTGGGGAAGGGTTTGGAAGAGGACGGATAGGAATTGAGAAGTGCTGTGTCGGCTGCGTATGGACGGGACCGGTTTTGAAGTGGAAGCAGGACGAACCAGAAGAGAAATACATATTAGAGATAGTTAATAAACATATGAAATGTACAGAAAGACACCGAAACAGGAGCAATAGTACTAAGAATGCAGCAAGGACTTTATCAAAAAGACCTGGACAATCGTTAAAACAAGGTGAACACCTCAAATATGTTAATGTAGAAAAATACTGACAATAACTATAACAAATATATAATTTAGGATTTGTGTTGATGCATCAATCTCATCACCATCACTATTTAATAAGCAGATATTCAGTTGAATTGTTAAAATTTGAATATAACCAAAGGACATTACAGTATGCTCAGACTATACAATGAGACTGCATCTGGAGGACTGTATGGAAATCTGGGCAGTATGCTACAAAAAAACACAACAATGTGTACCGCTGGACTAAGTGGTATGTGCTGTGTTGACAGCCTCGAAAAATTAAACCTTTTATTTAAGAATAAAGAAGTCGATATGGGTGGCTGACCCTGGTCTGCAAAAGGCATTTTAAAGGCATCAATAAAATGTACCTGATGCAATTCTTTCAATTATATAATAAAATCCCTTACTAAAGAATTCTAAAGTAACATTCCTTGCATTTCTTTCTGAATCCAGGGAGCATTTCTTCATATAAAGGTTACAGGAAATCTGAAACAAACTGAAGTGGAATTCTTCAGAAATTTTCAAAACTATCCGAGTGACATATTGGGACAACTTTACTGTTAGCAAACAAAGCAGGCTTAAAGGTCTTAATGTCATCCTTTTGTTTGTCAGATTTCTTAAGTTCTTGTGATACTATGAGGATGAGCATCCTTGTTTCTTCTTAAACAGTTAAATGCCGCAGTTGCAAATGGTGATTTGTATTTGATCTTGTGGTGTAACAGTTTGTTGGTAATACAGTGCCTGGGATATACTCTAGCCAGGTCTTATTAAGAGTTAAATTTCCAAAGGCTTCTTTTCATAATTTTGCATTTCCACTGGTCTCAATCAAGTGTATCCACTATTGCAGTACTTGAAAATATTCTAAAATCTGCATAGTAAGGGCTCCTTTGTGTCTTTTTTTTGAGGCCAGGGGTCACATTTATAAACCTTTGTGTGGATTTGAAAGTGAAAATATGTATACACCAAAAAAAAGGAAAATGCGTATGCCCAAAAAAATCCAATTTGTAAAACCTGGCGAATGCACATTTCTGTACAGTTTACCTTTATAAATCACAGTCATCTTGGAAATGTGCAGACGTGAACATGCCTCAAACCCTGCCATGCTAATCAACCTCATACATATGAAATCACAATGCACCAGATCTTCATTGGCCTCCCCACTGACGCATCAAGTCTTATGTTGTGCTCCACAGCTAAGTATGGGCTGAGATATTTATGACCTGTCAGAAGCGACAACATGTAGTCGATATAAACTGCGGAAAAACCAAAAAGGTTCATGAGTGCAAATACGCAGCATTGGCCCTCTTTAAAGGGCTCTAAACTACAGTCATTACACCTCAGAAATGTTCAATATGATGCTCAGTGTTTATCACGTCAAAGCCCATTAAAATGATGGTTTGGTGACATTTATTAAGTGCAAGTGCAAGTCATTATTTAGCTGGTTTGGCTACATTTCCCAACTTTATCAAGGGTGTTGTCATCCCCCAGTTTCTTCAAAATGTTGCATACGGATGGTCAGAGTTACCATAAATATGCACAACTGAGTGACCCAGACCATGCATGGCATTGTAGCGCCCCTCCTCTGCATTCTGGTAGTCGGGGAAAGCCATTAGCTGCTAGCATCTGAGCCACTATCACCTGACATGTGTAATGATTTCTGATATAAAGAATAGAATGGGCCATTTGAAAAACTGATGGATGCATACAGATGGATCAGAGTAGCTGTGAATATGCCTATTCTCCCATCAGGTTTTCTTTTATAAATCCCAACTTTTACGTGGAAGGTTGTGTATGCACATTTTGGGCCTCTTTTTGTTTTTACAGGTTTGCAGCAGTTGCACAAAAACATCAGTCGTTTGTTGGCTTGGTAATTTCAGGCAGTTGGTTGGGGGTATTCATTTTTACCAGATGCATGGAATGTTTGCACATGAACTAAGTTTTGATAACAGAACAACCCCTAGGAATCCTGGTTTCATTCTTAGATGTTTCTTTCCAGAAGTAAGTTTAAGCCTCTCTTCCTTCTTCAGTTTTCTTTCATTCATTAGCATTGTCTCTCCGAAAGAGGGGTAAGGACAATGTGAACCCACCACTGCCTGTGCTATCTATTCATATTGAAGGAGTCCAGCCTACCAAACATAACTGTAGGTGGTTCTTCTAGATCAACAGTCTGACCAGCAGTTTTGAGATAGATCAGTTTTTGATGCCATTTCGTCTGACCAGAATGAATTCTAAAAAGAGTCTCTCACTCGGAGGAAAAACTGATGGCTAGTAAATTAGTGCTGGGTGTTGCAGATCATGAAGCAACCTTTAAACCTCCTATGATAATACACTTCCTTTTATGCTGGAGCCTTGCAAATATTTTAAGTTATCTGGCAAGAAGACGAAATCAGAAATTGATAATTATATCATCACATGGACCTTGACGGACTGGGGTCATCACATAGGCACAGCTGAATTTTCTTTGCAGCTGCCTCCTTTTGTCTTTTGTAGGTGCTTTCTTAACTTCTACCTGCTGCATCTCAGCCATTAGAAAGTGCTGACCCTCAAAGGTGGGCTTGTACATTACAGACAGAGCAACTTCAGCATTCATTTAATTTACTTTGAAAATTCCAATTGTTGCTTAAATCTTTGGCCCGTTTTAGAAAAGCATTTCCTTTTGTATTAAGTCACAAATTGCTGTAAAATTGTGACCTTGTAACAAATCAATAATACTTTATTGTACAGAATTTAGCTTTTAATATTGATAATCCATATATGCTTTAAATTAACCTTGAATCTTCTCGGGTAATTACATCAGTTCAATGTGTGCACTTTAACCTTTACAAAGTTTTAATAGATGTTCAACAAACATATTTTGTGAATGCTTTTATTGTTCTGTGAATATGTCTATAACATGTATTCAATTAATACAAGTACTAAACAAAATGAAAGACAGAAAGGACATCCATAGACTGCCTCTCACCGTTATCTAAAAAATGTAAATTGTGCAAATGTATTTTCCTCTATCCATTCATATATTAAATCATGAGATTGTCTTACCCAAGAATATAGATATATTATTCAGTTTCCTTTAAATCACAAAATTAATATATTGTGAGGGACCACACCAGAGTCTCGGCCAGGGTGGACCATTTTGTCCATTAGCGCTGTGCTGTTGAGTTCTGAGGCTTCTAGGCCAGGTAAGGGAGCAGGGTCCATCACATTATATCTTTGAAAATGAGTGTCAGAATTTGTTTCTTAGTAACTTATAATCCATTGAATCATTACATAGGGACTTGGACAGCATACTGGGTTGGGCAGATTTGTGGCAGCTGAATTTTAATGTCACTAAATGTAAGGTATACATAGGAAGTAAAAATGTTAGGTGTGAATACACAATGGGAGATCTGACAATTGAAAGTACAACTTAAAGAGAAGGATTTAGGAGTAGTAGTGGACTCCACACTGTCAACTGCCAGACAGAAGCCATTAAGAAGTCTAACAGTATGTTAGATTATACGGCACGATGTGTGGAGTACAAGTTCAAGGAGCTTATGCTCAGGCTTTATAACACACAGGTGCGGTCCCATCTGGGTACTGAATGCAGTGCTGGATTCCAGTCCACAAAAGGGACATAGCAGCGCTAGAAAAGTTCCAGAGAGGAGCGACTAGGCTGATTCCAGGGCTACAGGGGATGAATTATGAAGAAAGGTTATAAGAGCTGAGCCTTTTCAGTTTAAGCGAAAGAAGATTAAGAGGAGACATAAATTAAAGTATTTAAAATTATGAAGGGAATTAGTACAGTGGATGAAGACTGTTATTTTAAAATGAGTTAATCAAGAACACAGGGACACAGTTGGAAAGTTGTTAAGGGTAAATTTCGCACAAACATTAGGAAGTTTTTCTTTACACAGAGAATCGCAGACACTTGGAATAAGCTACCAAGTAGTGTGCAGACAGTAAGACTTTAGGGACTTTCAAACCTTATTTTGGAAGAATTAAGTGGATAGGACTGGCAAGCTTTGTTGGGATGAAGGGCCTGTTCTCATCTAGCTTGTTCTGATATTCACAAATTGGTTTGATAATTATTCAGACAATTCCTTGCCATATAGAGCCATGTTACTTTAGGTCACAGGTGTCAAACTCCAGTCCTGGAGGGCCGCAGTGGGTGCAGGTTTTCTTTCTAACCCTTTTCCTAATCAGTGCCCAGTTTTCACTGCTAATTAACTTCTTTTCACTCTATTTTAATAGCCCTGTTTTTAAGGATTAAGTCTTCTTAATTGATTCTTTTCTGCATTAAATGACAGCCAAACAGAAATAAGACATGAAACGAGCCGACAGATGACCAGCTAAATTGGGGCTTCAAACTCCAACCTGTTCCTTAATGAGAAGCTGATTTTTGCTGTTAAGTAAACCCATTATTCAATTCCATGGCTTTTTGCTGCTCTCTTTTTGTTGATATTCTGTTTTTTCTGAGAACCCTAAAATGTTTTGGTAACCTTAGGGATCAACCTTATTGAGACCTTCATCTTTATTTTCAGATTTTGTTTGATGGGTACAGGTGAGCTGGTCATGTCCTGCTTGTTTTATGTCTCTTTACTGTCCAGCTGCTAATTAAGGAAAAAACAACTAAGAGGCCTGAGTCAGGCTAATTAAAGCTAAAGCTAAAGAAGTTAATTAGCATCAAAAACTGGTCACTAATTAAGAAGATGGTTAGAATGAAAACCTGCAGCCAATGCGGCCCTCCAGGACTGGAGTTCGACACCCCTGCTTTAGATGCAACCCTTGCCAAAACTGTGAAAGCTGTGGTGTTGACAGATTATTTCATAACATTGTTCATACCATTAGCCATAATTGGAAATCACGGGTGTAGTCACTTTAGTTGCACTGAGTTCGTACTTTGGGGCCCATTTTTTCAAAGTAGTCTGTCTAACATGTTTGTTTTAATTATACATAAAATTAAATACCCTACATTTTAATTTAAAATTAATACAATTCTTGAACGATGATACCATTTTCAATCATTTAGCATATTAGTGATATTGACCAGGGGTGTACTCAGTTTCATTCTATACTGTAACTGCTTTAGATCAGCCGGGGAAAGTTATTTTCCAGTGTGCCGGCCAGACACTGGAAAGGCGCAGGGTGCCACTGACAATGAATGCCGGTCCATAGTACACACTCTGGTAAGTGTCCATTTTATAGTGTAGAATCCAAGTGGTCCCTGTAGCAGGTGACTGATTGTACTTCAGGCGAGACTTGGTCTGCATATTTTTGATTCTTACTTTTTTCTGGATAATTGCTTGGCTTGAATGACAAGCTCTCTGTGGATCTGTTAAATAATGACCTGGATGGTAAAATAGTGAGAAAAGCGAACACTGTCAAGTGATAATAAGACTCAAGCTCAGGGGAATTGGTCTTTTTATTGTCAGGGGAATTTGAGACAGCAAAGGATGTTTGACTTTCTGCTGCAAAATGTTTATAAATCTCTGTAAGGCCATTTATAATCCATAACACCATTGAGGTAACCCTGGTCGCTGATGAGCTGGCTGTCTCACCTTGTCCAGATCACTGTTGATAAACTGACTCACTGCACTATCGCTTCCAAATATTTGATGATCTGCACTCCTCAAATAGCCAAAAAGATGTCACAGACATGTTGAATTTCTTAAGATAGTTCTACTCATTAGTCATGGATGCAGAGACGTGTTGCATGTTGATTAGCAAGTAAGAATTTCACTGTACTCTATATATATGATAGTAATGACCCTATAAACGTATAAACCTTTCCGAGCATAATTCTGAACATTGCTCAAGAAAATGTAGTCACTATTTTTACTAAAAAAAATTGATTAGTGTATTGTTTGATTAATTTATTGTCTGTGTGAACTGCGTAAAATATCTCTCTATTATAAAAGAAAACCTTGAGACGAGACGAGACTATTGCCAAGAGATTTTCTCAAGTCCCACGCTCATCTCAACCATTTACGGTTAACGGCCCACACCCACAGTCCTCTCACCTCTCATTCATGTGAATGCTTTTGTCAGACACAGTTCCTGCTCTCTCAGCTCTTATAATTTTTTTTATTTTGTATCAATTTTATTGCAATTACACAACATTCCATACAAATAGATCAATTTTTACAAAAATAGGATTTTTTTTACGTTTTCCTCACTTTAAGTTCCCAATAAAAGAAGACTTATTATGTCCAAATCTTAATGAAGAATTTCATTCCGAAGGGTTATCACCAGAAGAAATGAGTACACGGGCAATCCTAGCACTGAGGATGGAGTCAAATGAAGTAATGCGAAAATTGTCGATCGGTTACACGGCAAATCAGTTAAATGAGTATCAACAGACTCTGCTGAAACAGTTGGTGGTGATTGTGTGGAAGATGAAAACATCAACTTACAATATCCCATAGAATATCTACAACTGTTAACACCGTCCGGCCTTCCACCGGCAGAATTACTGTTGAAAGAAGGATGTATCGTAATGTTATTGTGTAATTTATGTTTGAGTGATGGGCTATGCAGTAGGACAAGATTAGTTGTATTCAAAATTGGTCAAACAATTCTGACATGTAAAATTTGAACAGGCGACAAGAAAGGTAAAGTAGTACAACATTAGACACCAAAGGAGATATGCCATTCGTCTTAAAACATTTACAGTTTAGCGTTAGAATAGCTTTTTCTATGACAATTAACAAATTACAGGGACAAACATTTAAAAAAGTTTATTTATTAGAGAGAAAGAAACAATATTCACTCACGGGCAGTTATATGTTGCATTGTCACGATGTAACTCCAAACAAGGAATCAAAATTCAAAGCGATGTTGACATAAAAGTTAAGTCCAAAGTTTTACAGTAAAAGTGTAAATTTAAAAAGTATTTATGTGTTAATTTCAAAGCCAAACAGAATAAAAATGTATAATGCAATGAATACCTCTAATGCAACATGAAACATCATTTTCTTTCAATTTATTACATTTTACTATTTTTTACTATGGTTAATTACTCGCTGTAATGTAAAATACTTGGATCTATTATGCATATGTAACAATTCCCATGAAAATAACAATCTATTTAAATTCTACATCCGCTTCCACATACGCGAGTGGCAGAACTTGTGAAGTGACTAGCGCGTAGTGCCCGCACGGGGGTTGGCAAGCAAAGCGAGTAGGGGGCAGAGCCCCCTAATAAAATATAAAATATAACTTATGTATTACAGACTTATAAAAATTTGCTTAATTTCTTTTACATTGTACAAACATATCAAAGTGTAGAGCATTATCCCTTTGGTTAGTCCTTGTGCCACTTCAGAATATAATACTGTACCAGTCTCACTACCTACATTAAAAAATAATGTAGGTAGACCATTTCATCATGCCATTTGAAAAGAGAGGACAGAGGATTCAGAGGCCATTGGAAGATATTTTATAAATTAAAGTTTATCATATCATAGAGCCATTCTCAGTTACATCAAGTGTATGTGATCTCCTTATCATTCATGACGTTGTCTTGAACAGTTCAGTCTCTTCCATAGCGAAGAAGCTGCCAACATTCATTCACAGTCCATGGCGACAAACAGTCAACTTTTCGTAACATTTTCAGTGTGCTACCTCTCTCTTATTCACATACGGTAGCTGTAATGTACAATGTTTTGGGCTATTAGTGCTGCATTTAGCTTGCTGTTTTAACAGCATTTTTAATTCATGTTCTGTTCCTGCTTATTCCAATACAGAGCTTATCTTGGCAGTATTGGAAGGAAAACAGAAGCCAGCCCTGGGTGGCCAGCAATCCATTGCAGGGCGCTTTCTCTCACAGTGGGCCAGTGTGTTAGTGACATGAATTCAATCTTGTCATGTCACTGCTCACTCACTCCCAGCACAATCCCCTCTTTAACAGTAATGGCCAAGACCTTTCATGGCTGCTAGCGACATGTTTCATATGGCATGGAGGTCTCAGCCAAGTGTTCAAGGATGACAACTTTGAGGGAGAGATTCTAGCAGCATGACATTAGGAGACATGGTCAAAACTGAAAAAGGTTAATAAATAGTTGGAGTAAAACTATTGGAGACATGGTCAAAACAAAAGGCAAACAGTCAAATATATGAAGAGAAAACCTAAACAAAAACCTGGTTTGCAGTTAGTTAGAGGTTAAACACACAAAACTTCAAAAAAGACAAGAAACAGTGCTTTACTGAAAGACATGATACTCATGGTGACCAAGCAAACAGTGAAGGACAGCAGCCAGTGTTTATTGTTTATTTTACTTGTAGGGGAGTTAAAATTGAATAATTGAATTTGCCTGGAAGGGCATCTAGAAACAAGCAGCACGGATAAGGCATGGCATGAATGATGGAGTGGCGAGTAGGGGCACATGACACAACTGCAATTCATTCAGCGTTTAGGTGCCATGATTCCCCCTTACTCTAATTGTGCTTGGCCTTGATACATCCAGTTTTGTTCAGTTCTCCTGTGCTTGCTTTACATTTTCCTTTTTCTTTGTAAATCCATCCATCCATCCATTATCCAACCCGCTATATCCTAACTACAGGGTCACAGGGGTCTATTGGAGCCAATCCCAACCAACAGAGGGCGCAAGCCATGAAACAAACCCCGGGCAGGGCGCCAGCCCACCGCAATCCTTGTAAATCGTTTTCTTCCATTTTTGTGCGCAGAGGATTTACTCCATTATGCCTGTGCAGTGTCCTTCCCAGAGCTATCTGCTGTGCTTTTTTCAAATGAAATCACACCAGAATTAGTGTGAAGGAACGAGCAAAGGATTTCCTGTAGCGTCACCTAAAACATGGCATAGCTTGGAGAGTTTCTAACTCAAGATGCCTTTCTAAAGCCTATTGGATGATTTACTACATGTAAGCTGTCATTCTTATCTATGTCTATAGTACTAGGGTGTTGTACCATGTTAGCCATTATGAATGTAGTGAGAAGTCAAGCAAAATGACACCTTTTATTGGCTAACTAAAAAGATTACAATATGCGAGCTTTCGAGGCAACTTCTTCTTCATGCAAGATGTAATCTTTTATTACATCTTGTCTGAAGAAGGGGCCTGAGTTGCCTCGAAAGCTTGCATATTGTAATCTTTTTAATTAGTCAATAAAAGGTGTCATTTTACTTATCTATCTTATATATAAACATCTACGCGTAGAAGTGTGTGTCTGTCCAGCACGGAAGTGAGAGGTGGAGTTGGGGTAAAGAGCTTCACCTCTGAGGAAACAGAAAACTCACTTAGCCTCTAATAACACAATCGGGGCTAGCACGTCAGGAAAACGAAACCTCAGAAGAAAGACAAAGTTGCTTAACTGCTGTAAAAAGGATCAAAAAGGTTTGGGGCAGCCACCCATATAATTTCCCTGGCTGCAAAAAAGGCTTTTAAAGGAACAGAGATGTTCACAAGGCTGAGTCCAAAACAGAACTGGTGAGGGTTTGCAAAGATGGTGGCTTTAAGGGATTAGACCGGAAGTGATGCATAGGAAGCGGAAGTGACGTAGGGGAAACGGAAGCGTTGCTCTTCTGACGTCAGTCTGTGTGCCGGAAGTGACGTCTAATGGGCACCGGAACTGGAAGTGACATTCTTCTGAGTGCCGGAACCGGAAGTGATGTTGTGCTGGGTGACGGAAGTGACGTCATCAGCTCTGAATCAGACAGATTTTCCTGTTGCTGGTCTGTAGAGATAACAGGAGAAGGTTTAGTGCACCCCGCCACCACCTGGCCTAGCGTGGAATTACCTTTGCTTGGTCCATACAATGTCCTCCTACTCGCACATGTGTGACACCGCTAATACAGAGTCGAGGCGAGTACATCAGCAAAACGGTATCCCTTTTACTTTTTCTCCCGCCGCTAATACACAAGCGATGCGAGCACGTCGGCAAAAACGAAACAGAGTAGTTCCTTTCAATCACCTGACATCTCTACATTTCAGTTTTTTTTTTTTTTCTGACGATTTCAATAGTTTCTAGGGCCCCTTGCACACCTAGTGTCTATATAAACCAAGACATGGCCGGATCTACCATGAGGGTGACTTGGGTGCACACCTTGTGGCCCTGCTCGCAAAGGGGCCTTCA
Organism: Polypterus bichir lapradei; assembly: GCA_026402145.1. Classification (NCBI taxonomy): domain Eukaryota; kingdom Metazoa; phylum Chordata; class Cladistia; order Polypteriformes; family Polypteridae; genus Polypterus; species Polypterus bichir. The sequence continues at coordinate 89,339,868 of JANRMT010062814.1, read as the reverse complement.
CATATGCCAGAAAAAAAATGCATAATAACAGCAATCCTCCATCCGGCGCAGACCCCTACCAAACTGTCATCCTCACGATTATAAATCTATCCAGTCGGACCTAAATAAAAATCTTTTAAAAGAAAAATACAGCTGGGTAGGGCACAATCAGAGCAAGTGATTAATAGGTTGCTTTTATAGGATCGTACATTATGCCGAAGAAAAGGAAAGGTCATATGGACAGTCATTCGAAAGAAGAGCCCAGTTGTGCAATGGAAAGAAAAACTAAAAAATAGATAGTAAGAGAAAAAACTGTTTTGCTGAAAAGTATACCTGACATTTTCAAAAATATATATATGCATATATGTAATGATTTGAATAAACTGTTTATACTGCAGTTGATACTAATGTGCATGAATGTATTGCTCTTTGATACCCTGGGACCCATGGGGTTATTAATCCAGCTCTGAGCCTAGGAATGTCTTTGTACAGTTAGATGAACAGAGAGTTCACTTGCTGCTCTCCAATAGATTGTTGAATGAATAAATAAATATATATACACCGAACCCTTTGACTTCACAACATTTATTTAAAAGAAATCCACAATAGCTTTTGTTGCCCGTGATATTTGAATAACAGTTTGAAACCACAATGGTAGGTTTGAATAATGGCAAAAGTTACTAATGATAGAAGCTAGCGAGTGCCATCAGTAGAACTCCTCACCTGCTCAAGACCTTACAAGATGCTGAGAACAAAACAATAAATACATTTGTATTTTAGGCCTTTCAGCAGCACTCCTATTATTTATGGCTTGTTCTGATTTGTACAGACGCTTTATGTCATACTGCATCCTTCAGTTTGAACCCTCTTAGAAACACAAACCATTTAATGGACATTATTTGTTTCTTTCTTAGTAATCATGATGGCTGAAGCTGGAGTAGGTGCACTTTTTTATCACTTTGAAACCCTTGCAAGAGGCACATTTCAAAATGGCATTTATACTTCAGAAAGTAACAGTGTTGCATGCACTGGTTGCTCTGACCAGATTCTCATATTAGAAGGCATTGTCAAAAAGTTTGAAATGAGCTGAAGCCTTACTTAGATTTGACACTGATCTCTGGAACAGATGTCTGGTCATTAGGCATACATCTGCCCTTGTATTTCCCAAAGATTCATTCTGCTATTCCAAATTTTATTTTAACTGTGTGGTTTTTAACATTACGGATTTTTTGTGTATGCTGTAGATGTCTTAATAACATGACATTGTCAGGTATATCTAATCCAGTTCATGGTTGCAGGCAACCAGAGCCTATCTTGGCAGCATAAGGTGCAAGACAAGGACCAACACTGGGCTGGGTATGGAATCGTCCAGCTACATGTTCTGTAATAACTGCTAATTAGCATGAAATTTAATATAACAAGAAAACAATATAGAAATGTACACCAGTAAGCAATAAATCGCACAGAGAGAGAAAACAGTCATAATAAAAGGCATTTTGGAACTTACAAAATCCATCTATAAACTGAATGTAAGAGCAATACAAGAGGTGGCTCAAAGAGATTTGTTTCACTTACAGGTTGAAGGCAGTTAAAATTATTTATGAGACTAAATGTGTATGTAGCACTCCTGTCAAAATACTGACACCAATCAAAGCTGTAAATTCTTTGTTCTCACAATTAAAATAATTCACATCATGAAACCACCAATCTGGGCAGCAATAGGTTTACAAAAGGCTGATAACGTACAAAGAAAAAATACCTGCAATTCAAACTACATAGTGAATAACAATATAAGTCAATAAAGAACAAACAAATCATCAAATCCTTTGTGATGTAAAGTTAAAAAAAACTAAATAAATATAAAATATTAACATTTAAATATAAACACTGACCCCAAAACCCCAAATACCAAAATATATTTAAAAAAGGGTTTCAATTTCCTTTCATTCTTTACATATTACTTCCTACTGACCCACAGTGAGATTACACAGTCATAAAAGAAAATAAAAAGTAATTAGGTTAAGAGAACATTGACCAATAACCCTGAATCCTAAAAAGAAACCAGACAGATGTCATTCCAGTGATGTACGACTAGTAACTCCAAAACTTTACAGAAAACCAAGAGCACGAACTTTAGGTTTTGATCCATAGACCAAAAAAATAACAACAACAACAACAATTTATTCCTTGTATAGCCCAAAATCACATAAGAAATGCCTCAATGGGCATTAACAGGCCCTGTTTTTTGACAGTCCACCAGCCTTGACTGTCTAAGAAGGCAGGAAAAAAATCCCAAAAACACTTGTAGGAAAAAACAAATCTTTGAATAGGCAATTCAGAGAGAAACTGCATTCCCGGTAAGTTGGGCGTGCAATGGGTGTCAAAAAATGGAGTAAATGCAACACGAAAAACAGAACACAAGTAATACAATCAGAATCCTCTTTAAAAATGAAACCAAACCCAACTCAGTATGTTAGATTGCCTACGTGTTTCCTAATGCAGCAGAAGAGGACAATGCAGCACGAAGCTCACGACAACAAACTGAATCGCACTCCATGCTGCCCACTTAAACAAATTACAAAAATACGCTGAACCTCAACATACCCTGAATTACCCAAACCCAATTGGTGTTCTCATTTAATTAGCTTAGGCTACATAGAGTAAAAGTGTGAGTATTGCATGCACAATGATCTTTTATGGACAAAACTCCCATCATGATTTATGGGAAAATAGGTGTTGCTTCTTTGAATTTTGGAAGTGCATTACATAAAGTATTATATTCTTTTACTATTCATGTTGATTAACCAGTGTATAACTGCATGATTTCATGTTTTGTTTATGCAATGTGAGTCTGTTTAGTAAGAAAATTATATTATTAGATTAAGTAAATGGTATTGTTTTTATCTTGTTAATTCTACTGATGGGAGAGTGAATTTTACTTCCCTTCTATTTTTCATGTCTGTTACCTTTGAACTTTCTATCTATCTATCTATCTATCTATCTATCTATCTATCTATCTATCTATCTATCTATCTATC
>JANRMT010062814.1:89314729-89336841 GCA_026402145.1 Polypterus bichir lapradei | reverse complement strand
ATCTATCTATCTATCTATCTATCTATCTATCTATCTATCTATCTATCAGTGGCTCCTCTGTATCTATCTGTTGATGGCAAACGCTGGGGTTTAAACAATACTTCCTTTTCACGTGTTTGTCGCATGTTTGGCCATATTTACCATTAAAGAAATTCTGTTTCATTTGTCACATCCTCCAGAAAGAGAGATGCATTTTAATGAATAAAATGTAATTCTAAAGAATGTATGTTTATTCTGTCATGCTTGGGCTTGTACCCACCAGAAGCATGCTTTATTCTGTCGATAATAATCTTCTTGCATATCCGGAGTAATTCATATGCACTGATAGACTCTGTTTCTCATAAATGCAGGTGACCATGACTCAGTATTGCATTTAAAAGGATTAATATAAAAACAGACTATGTTAGACTTACAAATAAGGCACAGAGTTAAAAAAAAAAAATTACCGATTCCCCCCTTCGTTTTTCAAGCCTGCTTCTCACAATTTAGGGTCAATTGATAGGAGACTATCCAGGTAGCAATGGATGCAAAGCAGGAACTAACCACAGGATTAATAAAATGTTAAACATAAATAAATACTGAAACCAATATACTTATACACCTACTGTATATTATACCTATATACCAATATTAATTGAAATGAAAAATATAAAAGACCATAACCATGGAATAAACTCACTGATGTATTTTGAATCTAAAATGTACATAGCCTACCTGTTTGTCTTTCTTCCATAAGTTTAATGTTTGTCTTTCTCCCTAGACCATGTCAGGCATAGGTGTCTGTGGTTCACCTTCTAGGCACAGACAAGGCATGTAATACCCCGGCAGGGCAAGAGGAGGTGCCAGCGCTAACAACACCACCTCTTTTTTCCTCTGTAGCTCAGAAAAGCCACCACTGAGGGCACCTAAGGCATGGCATCAGTGAACTAAATCACGCCTCTTCCGGTCAGGACGACAAAAATTCGAGGGCTCCCGGAAGATGGTGTCTCAGTCTGAGGAATACAGTCCCGTATAACAGATATCCCAATCCAGACCTGCTCAAAAGAAACGAAACCTTTAAGAAACTGCAGAGGCTAGGAAGGCAGTTTTTGTTCCTTATGCCTTTTCCGCTGTCGCACGCTTATTTTTTGGATATGGGCCCAATGTTGGCGTAGCTGGCACCCGACCTTTTTTTTTAGTTCTCTTCCCCCTCACTTGACTTTTTTTTTATTTTAATACACTTTATTAATCTCCGAGGGGAAATTGTCATTTAGCATGACCTTTTGGAGGTGAGAGCACAGGGCTAGCTATGGTATAACACCCCTGGAAGAATTTTCAGGTTAAGGGCCTGGCTCATGGGCCCAATGAAGTAGGGTCCCTTCTGACAGTATACCAGCACAGATCCTTAGCTTCAGAGCCACCACTTCTCATAACAGAAAAAGTGAAGAAAATAGATGAAACAGCAATTGAAATAGAGAACCATACACTTACTTGCATATCCCAACTGCAAGGCCACAAACGTAAGTATACAGTGTAGCTTGATTTCAAGTTCTGGCGAGGCTCAATTGTAGAGAATTGTTTTTTTTTTCCTATTTACCTACAGTTAATTTTTTTTTTTTGTAGGTTACATTTCACAAGTCAGATTTTAGGTGGAAGCCGTACTTGTCTTCATCCATCCATCCATTTTCCAACCTGCTGAATAAGCAACACAGGGTCACAGGCGTCTGCTGGAGCCAATCCCAGCCAACACAGGACACAAGGCAGGAACCAATCCTGGGCAGGGTGCCAACACACCGCAGGACACACACAAACACACCCACACACCAAGCACACACTAGGGCCAATTTAGAATCGCCAATCCACCGAACCTGCATGTCTTTGGACTGTGGGAGGAAACCGGAGCGCCCGGAGGAAACCCACGCAGACACGGGGAGAACATGCAAACTCCACGCAGGGAGGACCCATGAAGCGAACCCAGGTCTCCTAACTGCGAGGCAGAAGCGCCACCGTGCCACCTACCTGTCTTCACTTCCTGATAAACTATACCTACTATGGATTACTACACAGACATTTTCAATGACAGTGTCATCAGTTACCCTTCATTGTGATCCCCTTTTCCATCGAGGACAGCACCATGTTTAGCCACCGTGGCATCATTAACAATCTCTGATCAGCCATCTGCCTTTTATAATCTAGAACATTGTAAATGCACATTGAACTATAGATCTATTGCTCGCAAAACTCCAGGGACCCGGACATCTCTTAGAATCCAGAGGCTCTCACGACATCCACACAGTCGTTTCTAATGATCCTCTTGTCTCTCATACTCTAGAAAATGAAAGAGGCACACTGCCATTGATTGCAGATCTGCGAAGGTTTACTAGCCTTTTAAAATGCAAAGCACCAGGAGCAAAAACTCAGTCTCAGCCGCTGTTTTCAAATATTTTGAAAATCATTTTCCTCATATGGCTTGATGCAGAACATCACAGGGCAAATTAACCTAGATAAACACTCTGACAAATTATTCTCCTTGCTATATGTGGTTTTCTTTTCCCCAACGTGAAAGTCAGTGTGCTAGACACAAAGCTGTGCTCATTTGTCGTTAGCTGGTTAGAGACTGCCAGACTATGGCATAGTAGCTAAAGTGATATACATGTGGTCCATGCTATCGTTTGCATTTTTCTGCTGTGTCAAACACCCTTACTAACATAACTCTCCGGCCCATTTTAAAGGTCTCCAGTGTTTCATTTGCCTCAGTCTTATCTGGCAGAATGTCCCTTGAGATTATAACTCACTGTATGCTAATGCACTGGAAAATAAACAGCTACCATTATTTTTTTTTATTTCACTGCTATATTAATGATGGGATTCGATTCATTATTTACGTTGCTGTTGTGTTGAATTGTAAAGTTAATTATACAGAAGGCTTTCATGCTGAGTCGGGTGGTGGCTATGTATTACCGAATCTTTTTAGAAATGTTCAGAAAGCCTCCTCTTGCAGTGAGCAAAGCCTCATAATGACATAACACCCCATCTTGTGAAGCTGCTAATGCGATTCTCATGCTGGATGACAACAGATCCTATTAAAACTTGGAGGGCTGAAAGTAAACTTTCCTCTGAATCTCAATAATTAGAAATTCACAGAATTGAGTGCAGGCAAGAGTCAGATTCTCTGTTAATGGGTGCCCCAAGCAGCCATGTGATGTGCTCTACGTAACAAGGTGACTCATTACAATGGTGTCAGAAGCTGACACTGGCAGTTAAGGAATGGTCCACTCCTCTATTTTCAGGTCTCGGATTTGGAATTCACATCTGCTGGGTTTTGAACACCCTGCAAGGTTTCATTACACAGAAGCGAACTTGCACATTATTAAAGATCTAAGTGGAGAAGACAGCAGGAGGGCAGGCATGTTACCAGAATTGGTTTCCTGGTTTTGCTTCTTAATAGTTTAGCATTTTCCCTTTATTATCTGGCCCTGTCAGGTTACAATTATTCGGTTATGAGTATATTTGGATGGGGTTTCCATACAAGACATATGTAAACTCTAAACAAAAGCTCGCTAACCATTATCGCAATACGAGATTTAACTCTAAACCAGTGTTTCGCTTCCTTGTGCGAGGTACCATGTAAGACTGAGCTCAGCCACTTAACAGAAATGCAGTGTATTGCCCATTCCAGATTATACAATTTTTAACTGTTTAGTTGACTACTATTTAAAACTAAACAAGACTCTAATCTAAAGCCTAAGAAGAACACCATATGGTGGTATCCAACATTTTTAAGCCATTCCCTTTACCCATCAAGCAAAAAAACTTAGCAGCTGTGGGTCTTTCACAGTTTAGATCAAATCTCCACATGTTTGTATAAAACATCACACTAAACAGCAGCATCTACTGTAGTTCTACCCTTAGCCAGGTGCATGCACTCCCACATCATGTAAACTTACAGTTATTAAATTCATCACTGTGATAACAACACATCCTCATTTTCTTATTCTTATATCTAACTACCTGATAAATTGGTAAATATAAATATGTCAGGGAGAAATTCTAACCATATCTTACAAGTCATCAGCACCAAACATCTATATTGGTCATCACGTTTCAACTGTAAAGATAATCCAGTTTTCCCCCATCACACAAACCCCCACATCAGTATCACTTCCCCAGTATCCACTTATTAAATGAAGATCCCAGGAACTGCTGTTCTCCTTTTTCTTTAAAAAAAAGTTAAATTCTCCAGCATGAAATAAAACACACATACAGACTATGTCACATTCGAGATGTCATTTTTTCCATCCTGCCTTAGTCCAGGGTCCCCAGCTCTGGTCCTGGAGGGCCCCAGTGGCTGCAGGTTTTCATTCTAACCCTTTTCTTAATTAGTGACCTGTTTTTGCTGCTAATTAACTTCTTTTGAATTAATTTTATTTGACTTGCTCTTGAAGATTTAGACCCATTAATTGTTTCTTTTTCCTTAATTAGCAGCCAAACAATAATAAGATACAAAATTAATCAAAACATGGCCAGCAAACTATGTCCATTATGAAATATTTGAGGTCTGAGGAATGTTGATCCGCTCAGGTCCCCAAAACATTTTAAAAGTGGTCTTAGAAAAGAGAAAATCAACAATTTCAGAAATGTGTGCTATTGTACAATGAGAGCAGCAACAAGCCATGGAATTCAAGAACAAGTTTAATTAACAAGAACCAGAGCCTAATTAAGCAACTCCTGGGAGTGAAATTAGTTGGTGTTTGAAGCCCTTACTTAGTTGGTCTTCTGCTGGCTCACTCACCCCACATGTTCTTTCTGTTTGGGTGCCATTTAAGAAATGAAGCAATTCAGAGGAATGTGTGCTGTGTTGTCACTTGGCTGTCACAGTCACAGTGAGGCATTATGCAGGCGCATTGTCATTGATATAAAGGACCCCCAGTAGCGTTTCATGACACACTTCTGCCAAAAATGTGTTGGCTGAATGTCTTAGTGTTAGTGTGTCAGAGACAGGATGTGCAACATTATTCATAATGGCACTCAGTTTTGCTTTTATTGTCTCCTTTGCTGCAACCTCCAGGGGGTCCAGAGTGTGTCCTATAACTGACCCTGTCCTTTTAATTAGCTTGTTGATTCGGTTGGCCTCTCTTGAAGTGATGTTAACAGCCCAGCACACCGCAGCACATGCTCATACCTGTATTTTTCTTCCACTACTGCCTTTCATAAAATTTGTTTAACACTCTACTAATTTAAATATTCTAATGGTACAATATGTATAATTATATTAACTGATGATAATATGTTGAAATTTGGATTGTGATATTTTATAGTTGTGAGATTTTATATATTTTTTTTCAAGCCAGCAGCCATACCACCCAACTTCAGAACAGATAATTCACTTGCAGCTAAGCCTGTTTGGGTCCAGCCAGCACTTGGATGGGAGACCATCTAGGAAAAGCTTGAATTGCTGCAGGGGAGTGCTTACACTATGGCCTGCGTATGAATTCCAATGCCCCACTGCAGTGACGTGGACACTGTGCTGTAAAAATTGGCACTGTCCTTCTGATGAGATGTAAAACCGAGGTCCTGATTCTCTGTGGTCATCAAACATCCCAGGGCGTTTGGTATTTTGCGATGTTTTCTGATGTCATACTGGCCTCCTAATCATTCCCTGTCCATTATTAGCTAAGCATCTCCTCCAACTCTTCATCACCTAGTAGTAAGATCCCCTTTCCCACTTGGGTCCCTGGGTGACTTAGTTCTTTAACAGAGCGCTGATCAATGCTTTAACAATGCATTGTGCAGACACCTGGTAGTTTAATGGTGTGCAGTATTTCCCAGTCTTGTGTATGGCACTCGGAGACTTGATCATTTCATCAAGTGTGGGGTGGGTCCCCCTTAATCATTTCTGTGCATAAGGACACGATTGTTGCATTGTGGCAACCCTGGATTGGCGAAAAGAACCCTTGCTATCAAAGGCCCTCAGGCATGTACCCAGAATGCCCTGATGGAAGATCCTACCCTGCCTATTGTGCGGTGAGCATATTTGTGCAGGAATGGCATGACATCATCCAGATGATTGCTACACAGTGGTGCCGGTTGAAATAGTTCCCTACTGTCTATGTAAAGTGCTTTGAGTAGTTAGAAAAGCACTATATAAGTGTAAATAATAAAAATTATTATATTATTTTTCTGTGTGGTCTCCCACATGCCTATGATGAGATTTAATAGGTTTGTAGTATTGATAGATGGAAGGACTCTTTTTCAGCTAGTTAGCTTGATCTGGATGCTGTAGTTAATGAAAGTACAAAAAAAAACCATCCACCTGTCAGGCGTCTTCCTAAGGGTCCCTCGGTGGCCCTGTTTTTTTTCCCCCAACACCCACCTCCACTTCTCATTGAAATGTGTTTCTTCAGCTCTAGTCTTGGCAGGGCCCAGGGAGACAGAAGGAATCAGGAATGAAGGTTCGTTGACATCCCGCTCTCAGCAGGCTTGTTTCTCAATCCCTCCCAGAGCACTTGGATGCAAGCCTCTGCTGCTTCCACAAATATTTGAACACAGATGCCCTAAATCCACAGGTGCACTTCCTGTACAGGTGCGCACTCTACTAGAGCCAGTGCAGGCATAGCAATATATCCTCAGCTATCACTGCTAAGAGCTGGTAAATGATGTGAAAACGACAGCAAATGAGAAAACAAGCCAGCAAGCCAGCAACGCAAACAGATGCTGTTTAATATTTCGCCTGCTTCCTGTGTGAGACTTACAGCGTGTGTCACATTTTCTGCTGACTTGATCGAATTTTGATAGTTGTACTTTTCCTGTAGCTGGCATCTCTTAATCAATGTTAATTGGCTTTAATTAGCATATGTTAATTAATGATATTTACTACAAATTAAAAGGTATGAATGGTCCCAGAGGGTTTCCTGTTCATCTAATTAGAACCAATTAGCTGCAATTAACACGTGTAAATTAGACGCTATTGAATCCAAAACAAACTGTGTGTTGCCACTAGTTTCACATGCAATTTAACCTGTGCAGCGTGTGTGTTTGTTACTGCGTAAGAACAGACTGGAAAAAAGGCTTTTAATTAGTGCCAGCCAAGTCAAGAGTACCGGGTGCTTTGTTTTAAGAAATCTGTTACATGAAGGACAACACGCAGGATTAGAGGTGAAAGCTCTTGTCTGTTTCTCGTTACGGTGTGCCAGAAGGATCAACAGAGTTGACATCGACTGACCCAGGAGGGCATCGCAGGCAGATGGACCCACATCACCCTCTTTTTTTTTTTTTCCTCACTCTCTTGCTTTTTAACACAGGCAAAGCCCAACATTATTGAAAGAGTCTCTTCAGAGAACACAAGGAAAAAAAAAAAACAACTGCTGGGGTCTTTCTACATTTGTAATGGGGCTCGTAGAATTTAAAGTAGGAGTCTAATGAGTCAAAAATCTTTAAGGGATGACCCTTAGATGATCATGTTATGATTTAATGACAGCAGGCCAGAGACATTCCAGTGAGCACCCAATAATTTCGAAGGGACTGTTTGTCACAAGAGGTCATTTCAAGAGGCCCCATGGAGAGGTAAAAAAAAAAAAAATCTCATTTGTAAAAATATCCCAGAAAAGAGCTGCAATGACAAGCTGTAATCTCACTTTGCAGAGATGAGACTCTTTGAAAGCAATCTCTTGAAGTCGTAGTTTCTTCACTAGTGACGCCGAGTGCTGGGATATTTACTGTTGTAGCAATCCCTGGTTCCAGAGCTTTACAGCTAAAAAAGAGGCTGCTTTGTTGTTCAGTAAGAAAGCCAAATGCGTCTGCTAAAAAAGCAATCTTTAGCTTGACAAATCTCAGAGCAGTATTAGCAGATAGTGAACACTGCTCCAGAAAAAGCCTGGGATTTGCTCGTATTATACAAGGCAGGCCTGAGTTTTCACAAGAACATAAAGGGTATGTTTCCAAAGTGCTTTATGGGTGCCTAAGTCCTTCATTTAACCAAAGAAGACACACCTTGGGGGGAAACACACAGCCTACTGCTCATTGCGAATTCACTTGACTGGTTGTCAGCACTGGCTAGATTAGCTACTCCCAAAACAAATAAGTTGATCTGAGCCACGTCCTTGAAGACCTGATGTGTAGCTAGCAAACAGTGCTTTGGATTATACTGCATCTTACATAGTTGTGTGTTTACTCGACACCTGTAGGCCCCACTGCTGCTCCGTTTTGCTCAATAGTCCTATTAGTCTCAGCGCTCCATTACCATTTGTCTTCTGTTTCTGTGAAGCTCTATAGCATTCTAACCTTCTTCTTAGCCTATCACTCTTTGTGCTTTTCCACTTTGCCATCAAGGTCTAGTAATGCCTAAATTCTCCAGTCCATCCCTAATCAGTGTCCTTTCTTCACCTGGACCATTAATCCCGATATTTCAGTCCCTTTAGCTCTTCTACTGTAAGTTCTGTTCTGTCGATTCTTGTGTGTGTCCATCTTCTTTCTAGCACTGTTAGTACTTAACCACTTAACCATAAAGCCTGTTCAGAACTCTGTGTTCGCCTGTTCTAATTTTAGCTTTCTGTGTCCCGGTGTTCATTACTCCTATTCATCCATCGCTTATACCACCCACCTCTCCGGTTCACAGATCTCTTTACTGCCCAACTTGATATGTGATATTCATGTGGTTCTCTTTCCCTTTTTTTTTTACTCCCTAGTTTAGATGCAGTTTTTATATAGTTCATGCTGATCCTCTCTTTTTTCAGATATGTGATTCTGTTGCTATTTGCTAATTTAATTTTTAATTTTCATGTTCTGGACTTTCTGCTATGGCAAGGGACCTAAAGGCCTAAATCTGGAGGAGGTCACGGTCTAATCTCTTCTATAGTTGAAAACTGAAGCCTGTCATGCTGTGTCATTTTGGTTTCACTGTGAACGGTTACTCTTGGATGTCAGCATTACTCTGCTCTGGTAACCGTGGGTTTCATTAACATTGTAGATATTCTTGAAATGCACAACTGCTGACTCTTCCATTTTTCTCAGTTCCACTTTCATAAACTCTGACATGCTGCTATAGGGCAGCATCTTATTTCTGACTGCCGCATTTCCCACAAAGTACAATGATGTAACTGAGAATCATTTTGATTTTCCAATAATATTTCTGCACTGTCTGTGACTAAGATTTGGGCAGAGATGTTGTAGCAATCCCTGCTTTACAGCTAAAAAAAAAGTGACAGAGTGGTAAACACTTCAGCCTCATAGTTCCAGGGCCAGGATTTTATTTGTTGCCCACTCACTCTAAGTGTGGAGTTTACAAATTCTTCCAATGTCTGGCAGCATTTTTTCGGGTTTCCATCATACATCTCAGACACAGGCATATTAAGTTGACTGGTAACTTTTAAACCGATCCTGTGTGAATGAGTGTACTCTATGATGGAATGACAACAGATATTCCTCAAACAGATTACAGTTCTCCACAATCCTGTATTGAAATAGGCATGTTAGGAAAATGACTAAGATTACGTACATCTTGAGACAGACAATTTTTATTTAATCATATCACAAAGAAAAGTATTACAAAACAGTTTAGAATAAAGTAAAAGCTTTATTAAAGAGATGAAACTGGCTCTTGATCCTGTTTCCATTGTTGGACCAGGAACTCTCGTTGTGATGCTGATGTGCTTCTACCCTGTGCTCTAACAGCTGTGTATTTAAATCACTTAAAATCAGCATTGAAAGTTAAGCTAAGTGCTGTTTTTGTTTTCTCTAAAGATGAAATGATTTCTCCTTCTGTCACCGTTTTGAGTCATGTGTGCAAGAATTAGGCCACTGTCCAAGGCTTAAAGATAAAAGATCCTGTAATTCAGAAAGTCTGCCCCTACAACATACAGCAAGCACAATAATTCTACATGACATGGCAAGTCAAAAAGGAGGAACAACAAATAACGAGCCAAAATGATGCAAATCACTGATCATCATTCAACAAATTATCCTTTCTCCAAAATATGTTGCCCTCTATTAGGGCTTATACCCAGTTAGTCTATTTTGTTTTAAGGACACACTTGGCTACTCCTGTTCATTTACCTGGAGTTTTTCCTTGTATTTATGTTCTTCAGCACTTCCTGTAGAAAAGAAAAGGATAGATGGGGCTTCTTGTTTGGCCTGATCATCTCATCCTAATTCCCCTTTTTGTGCTTTTGTTAATGCTTTGTCACTTCTTTTTGGCCTGATCATCTTGTCCTAATTTCACACTTCTTATTTTTGTGAATGTTTTCTCATTTCTCTTTGGCCTAACAATCTCATCCTCATTTCACTCTTCCTGTTTTTATTAATACTTCATCTCATCCTCATTTCACTCTTCCTGTTTTTATTAATACTTGATCTCATCCTCATTTCACCCTTCCTTTTTTTATTAATGATTTCTCATTTCTCTTTGGCCTAATCATCTCATCCTTATTTCACATTTTTATTAATGCGTTGTCATTTCTCTTTGACCTAATAATCTCATCCCAGTTTCACTCTTCCTGTTTTTATTAATTCTTCATTTCATCCTCATTTCACTCTTCCTGTTTTTATTAATTCTTCATTTCATCCTCATTTCACCCTTCCTTTTTTGTTAATGCTTTCTCATTTTTCTTTGGCCTGATCATCTCATCCTTATTTCACTTTTCACATTTTTATTAATGCTTTCTCATTTCTCTTTGGCCTAATAATCTCCTCCCAGTTTCACTTTTCCTATTTTTATTAATTCTTCATTTCATCCTCATTTCACATTTCCTTTTTTTTTTTGTTAATGCGTTCTCATTTCTCTTTGGCCTGATCATCTCATCCTAATTTCACTTTTCCTGTTTTTATTAATTCTTCATTTCATCCTCATTTCACACTTCCTTTTTTTATTAACACTTTCTCACTTCTCTCTGGCCTGATCTTCTCAGCCTAAATTCACTCTTCCTATTTTTGTTAATGCGTTCTCACTTTTCTTTGGCCTGATCATCTTGTCATAATGTCCTTCTTCCTATTTTTGTTAATGCCTTCTAATCTCTCTTTGGCCTGATCATCTCCTCCTAATTCCATTTCTCACTTCTCATTCATCTTTATCTTGCCTGACTGCTTTCTGGCAGTTTACTGACCATATCTCGTTCCCAGAGAACGCACAAGCTCCCTTCATTCAATATAGGTCACTACAGGTCCTTCTTCTTCCAGGATAAAATCAATGCTCAAACTTTCCCTTTCATCTTCTGTTTCCCTGTACCCTTTTGTCTTTGTGTTCTCTTTTTATCTCTCCTCGGCATCACCACCCATCTCCTACTAAGACTAAGATATGCCCACCTTTTCCTTTTCATAGGTTCTGCCTGCTTCTTTAGGCTCTCTTGGATCCTACCTACCTTCGTCTTTCACACATTTTTATTGTACTGAAAAAGTCCCGAATCAGCCCATCTGTTAACTCTACCTTTTCTGTTTCATGAGCATGAGCACATTATTTCCTGTCAGCTAGCCCAATATCTAAATGTCAACCATCTGTTTGTCTTTCCAGCCTCATTTCGGCACTAAAATGACTCCTCTTTACATTGTTGTCTAAATGCTGTCTCTTTTTGGTTGTTCTACTTGTCCTTACCACAGAATGACTGGAAACAGCTATCTCAGGTGGCTTTCTTCTTTTCCAACTGAATGCTGTGTACCTTCTTTGAAACTGAGGGTGACACAGTGTCTAGCGCTGCTGCCTCATTGCTGCAGGAGACTGGGTTTGAATCTCCCTGTATTTGCACATTCTCCTTGTTTCTGTGTGGGCTTTTCACCTGTGTATGTTAGTCTTGTTGCCATATCCAAAGCATCTATTATTTTAATTGATGACTCGAAACTGGCCCTATTTGAGTGGGTGAGGGTGTGTGCCCCACCAATGAACTGGTGCCCCATTCAGGGCATATTCATGACTTGTGCCCAAAGCTGTATGGGCAAGGTCTGGACTTATAATACCCAAAACTAGATTATGTGGGCTCAGTCAATGTGAGGTTTTACTCAATGATTTCTATCAGTCCTGCTTCTCTTCATTTATATTACATTTATTTATTTGACAAAGTTATACTGAACAATTTATAAATCACAGTATAAATGTTTCTGTGTATATGTAACAGAGGAACTAGCAGGTTTAAACGGCCATAGTCACACTGTTGTGCTTACTGAATTAGCAGTCTGCACTCTATGACCCTTTCATTTTCATTTACTGTATTACTTGTGCATAGTCCAGGTCCACTTTCGCATCACATTGGATTAATGTTGTCACATGTATAGAATACAGTGAAAGTCTTACTTGCACGTGCTAATCAACATGCAACACACCACTCACTCATACTGGGGAAGTTTAGAATATCCAATTAACCTAACATGCAGAACTTTGAATTCCTAAGAGGAAAGCCAGAGAACCAGGGAAGTTTTTGTAAGGACGGCCAAATACTGCTGTAGGAGAATGAAGTCAGGTTGTCTCAAAACATTTAGTAGAACACCTCCACCATTACAATCAAAAATGTTATGGAATTGTTCTACCATTAAAATCACAAATGTTATGGAATTGCTACATGCATTGGCTAATTTTTTAAAAAAGAAAAAAAAAGCACATTAAATATGCCTAGTATACAACATCCAGTAACACAAACAATGAAAAGCAGCATGCAATAAAGAGCCATTAGTTATTCAGTATTCATAAGTCTTTAGTGTTGACTAAATATTATGAGTTCAAGTCATCAAAGATTTGTAGTCCAAAAGACTTGAAGCAGTCAGCTATTCCCCCCAGTGATCGGAGCTTAGTTTATGACCGTCTTCATTATTGACGAGATACCACAAAAAGTCTATTAAAGCCAATGAATAGCAGGGCATGGTGAGATCCTACATAAGACCATAAACAACCTCTTCATTTTGTGATTACTCATTTCAGGGAGACACTCGACAGTGGGGACCTGCACTGACCTTTGACCTTCAAAAGGAGGCTCTCTGCCCGGGGCACAATAGGCTTAGCCCCGTTTTGAGAACAATCTCTTGGAAGCCCACTTTCTCAATGACCAAATCCAAAGGAAGCCAAACATACCAGACATTTCAGAGTTGCTTAAGCATTTTTTTCAGTTTTTTTTTTTTTACTTGATTTACAAAATTTAAAACAAAGATGATAAAGGGTAAAACAAGACACACTGTCATGTTAAACTGTCACCATGTCAAGGTGTGCTAATTTGGTTTTACTTGAAAATCTGTTGGGTGCACTACTGCTCTGCACATATTGTCCTTACTATTGTCAACTATTGAATATTGGCCAAATTTCTACAGTGTAATACCAGTAAGAGGTAACTGCCTTCCACACACAACTTGTGTGGTTTGACTTTTTCTTTTTAAAAACTGATGACTGCTTCCACCCTGCCATTTGGACTCTCTTTGAGTAATACTTAACAATGGCCTGAACTTTCATTTTCATATCTCAACTGAAATTCAGGTTTCATTTCCAGAGTTTTATTTTGCCTGTCCATATAAGATAGAGAAATGACTTACAGATCTTTGATTTTCTCCAAGACTTAGTTTCCTCAAACTGTCATTTTAATATTAAATTACAGTATTATTATAGTAATAATAAAATATAGCTTACTGACAGTGTTGTTACTGCTGTTGTGGCTTTCGTCAAACTCCACGAACACAAAACCCCTCAACTCTTCGCCTACTGCAAAGCTTATGTCAGACATTCTGAAAAACAGACTAATCAAACCTAAATGTGTACTATGCTGGAGATTTCCAGCTACAACTATTCTGTCTGTTAACAGACCTCCTTGTACCACTTTTAGTTAATGTTCATAGAGCTGTGCATCTGCTTCTCTAAGTGCCCTCTTCTGATGACTGTTGATGAGGCTTCCTTGGTTTCAGCATTAAGTAAGGGTTGGAAATTCACAAAAAGAGACATTTTATTTTTTTGTTTTTCATTTGTGACACATCTTTAGCACAATGGAACGTGTTTGACAAGAACAGGCCATTCAATGGAACAAGCTCACCAATTCTGTTCATTTAGGTTCTCCAAAAAACATTAAGTCAAGATCTGACGGTTCCGAAAGGTCTACTGGCTACCACGATACTTCATAATTTATTCCATGTGTCTACTGTCATCTGCATGAAGAAAGTTGTTGAAAGTGTTTCTGGTTCTAAGCTCTTTTAGCTATTATTAACCCATTGCTAACTCATTATGTGTCTCCATTTTTTTGCTACCTGTATTTCATCTTTTTGTGTATATTTTCAATTGTCAATATTACATTTGTACTTATTGTCCAAGATCCATCCAGTTTGAGAGTTAAGGGTTGTGGGAACTGGGCACTGTCCTGGCCACATTGGGTGCAAGGTAAGGACTAGATCTGGACATGTTCTCCAGTCCATTGCAGGACATACTTACACCCTATCAGACTTATTAGACTTAACCAATTCAACTACCACGCGTGTCTTTAAGAGGCTGGAGCCTATGTTGGCAGTATTGGGTTCAAGATAAGGATTGGCCATAAACATCGCTGGGCCAACTCAACATACCCAGAAGGGAGAGTTTTGATTCAACAGGTAACCTTTCCCGCATGTCTTTAGCAATGTGGTAGGTAAACCAGGGCACCCAGAGGAGAAACCATGCAGAGACAGGCAACAATTGGGTGAGAGATTTGACCTCAGGATGTTGTATCTGTGAGTCACCTGTGCCACCTATATTTTTATATTATATACTTTCTAGGTACCATTGAGGAAGGACAGGCATCCTGGTCGGAATAGAGGATGATTTCTTGTCCAGCCAGGAAGCCATAATGGATAGACTGGGCAAATGTGCATGCCAGGAGCAGTTTATTCCCCCATACAACAGGTGACAGTGTTCCTCAGGACACCTGCTGGGTGGCATGGAAACTGGTGTCTGGAAATGTAGTCCTGTTGAGGTTTTTGGGTGCCACCAGAGGGCGCTGCTGGGGGGGGGGGCTGTCCTGGCTTCCACACGACCCAAAAGCAGTTCCAGAGTCTAGTTCAAAAGAAGCCCGCAGCCTCACCTTGGGAAGTTAGAGTCAGGAGGGGATGGATGAAACTTGAAGAGAGAATAGTGGAGAAAGATGAGTGTATTCTGAGCTGGCTGTACTTTGGTTGTCTTATTCTGTCTATGAAGATAACATTTGTTGATAAAAAGGAACTATATTTGAACCCGTGACTGGTTTGGGTGTTATTGTGTCTTGGGTTTGGACCTCAGTGGCACCCCTACTGGTTACATTGGCATAGTTGCCAAGATTTCCAGTTCATTAGGTGGTAGGGAACTACAAAAACAATAGCTTTTGTAACCAAACCCAGACCATCAACCCAAACCACTTAAATACTGACTCCTTCATAAGAAACAAAACATCATCTTCCATCCCATCCAGGATGCCAGCCTTTCCTCCATGGCACACATTATAAAGTAAAGAACTGCACACTCATATAATGAACAGTGCCATTACCTCTGTGCTGTTAAGAAACATAATGATGTAACATACATGTACTATGATGCATAAACAGGCATAAATTTAGATAAGATTTTATCATGATGAGATTTAGATGCAATGTTATCATCTTTTTGCTTGATTCAAGCATCCTAAATGAAAAGGTAAAGAGCTGAATAGTTATTTCTTCTTGTGTAGGGTAGCAGGTTAGGCCAAAATGTTGAATGAGAGTCTAATTCCAGCCTCAAATTAAGATGCCCAGTTAGCCCAAGCCACCCATCTGTCGAAGCAAATTCAGGTACATACTGCATGACAACAGACCCCCCAAGGATCCTAGTGGTGTGAGTCCAGGTTGCTTACCTCCAACCTAAACCATATATTTCTCTGCTCTTTTTAATCTTCCAAGAAATGTTGCCGTGCTCCACAAAAGAGGCTGCAGCACTATCCCTCCAGCCATAACATTGACACCTTGGGTCTCCTTCTTTCAAAAACGTCGCATGTTTATGTTGAAGAGAAAACATTTATCAAGTGATTCATTCACCTAACGAATGAGGAGACATGAGTTCTTTTGATTTATTGACAGCCGAAGTCCTCGACCGCAAGCTGGGGTCATGGTGTGGTCAGCCTGCAAGGTCAGAGAGTCGGCTTCACGCCTTCACGCTCTGATCCAGCAGGAGGTACTAATCTGCGCTGATCACCTCCAGATTATATCAGGAGCAAGTGAAAGAAGGGCTACAGCACAGCTCGGAGTGGGGGGCTAGCCCAAACCTGGACATGTCCGCTAATGTTCTATTCCTTTTTCTGTAATTTCGTATTAAAACAGGGACCAGGGGGTTCAACCAGAATGAACTGGGGCCAGATATTGGTAATTATCCCACAGGGTGTGGTGTAGTGCCCCAAACAAGCAACAGTTTTTGCTATACTGAAAAACAGTTTTGATGTTTTGAGTTGTTTACAGCATGGAAAATCAACCACAAATTGTGTGTCGGGGAAACATGACATATCTGCATACTGTACGTGTGAGAAGTACGCATTGCAACTCGGATGATTTCAATAATCTAAGTTCAAACAAAAAGTTTGTATTAAAGGATTTAAATCATATCACATGGAAGTTCAATTTCAAATGGGAGCTTGCTCCATTCAAGGCTTAATCACTTTGCAGGTTTCTTTAGTTCAAACAGGATTTCAAAGCTCATTTGATCTCTACCTTTACTCAGTCATTGCCAAGACCACTACCTTATGCTCACTGTGACCCTGTTGTCTATGGCAACATAGTAGACTCGATGCCGTGCGCCTCCATTTCTTTGGTTCATCATGTAGAACAGGGTGCCAAAATATTGTAAACACACTCCTGTATTCTCCCCTCTGCATGTACACACATAGGCTATTCCCAACATATAGCACCTTTCATGATAAACACCATTCACAAGTGCAGTATAGTGCAAAGTACAGCATGTTTAAATTCTTCTGTAAGAGCATAGATAAAGTGACTTGCTTAGTGAGGCAGTAGTGGGATTTGAACTCATGACATTGTGGTTTCCAATTCAGCTCCTTAACACCAAGGCCTCACATCCTCCAAGCATGTATGATCTCAAGTTACTCCAGACCTTAGAAGGAATTAAGCTAGAAAGTCAAAGAAACAAGCAAGAGTAAATAAATGTGCTTGGCAAGCCAGTGAATCCTCCAATATCACACAGGCTTGTCCTTTCCTGAGTGTACTGCGATACTAGTGGGGAATTCTTCTGTGGTTCTTTGCTGTCTTGAGCCTGTCTATGCTGGGCTGTTTTTCCAGAATAAGCCTGAACTATATAAACAGGTTCAAGTAAAGGGTGCTTAGCTGGGTGATTTATGCCCGTGCTGTTAGGGAGTAGATTCTAATGCTGTTAACCAAACCCTATGCGTTTTATACAAAACTCCTATCTTCATATAAGCTCATCTTTTGATGAATTTAACACAAATCACACTACTAAAACTGATTAGGTTAACATATCTTTTCCAATAAAAATTTTAAATACTTGATCAGCAAATTCAGAAAAAGAAATAAAAGAGAATAACCCTTTTCGGTAATCGTAACATGTCATTCTTAAACTTGCTTATTCTAATGCAGGGTAGCAGAAGGCAGGAGCCTTTCATAGCAACATTGAGAACAAGGCCGAAACCAATGTCAGAAGAAGTGCCAGTGGCTCTCATGAACAGAATCCCTTGAGGCTAATTTAGAATTTCCAAAACTACTTAACATATACATCTTGGGGGATGTGTGAGAAAAGTTAGTGTACCCAGAGAAAGGGTTGTTTTTAAGTAGTTGTCATTATTATAAGGTTAATTGAATGCACGAATAGAGATCATCCTGTTGGATTCACAGACTCCCACCACTGTTGTTTAACTTGAATTTATTTAATTATTGTATATTATGAATAGATACCAGGAATTATGCAGGCTCTTCTTATTGTTTTAAATTATTTATGATATTGTTTCCATTTGCCCTTCCAGTCATCCATCCAGCCATGTCTGCATAATCCACTCTTAGTTTCTTGGACAGTGAGCTAGTCCGCCATAGAGTAAATTCCATCACTCACACACACACACACGCTCACTTACGCCAAAGCAGTTTAACATTACTTGTACAAGTAATACACAAGTGGATTACCTGAAGAAGACTTTGTGAACTACACACAGATAGTGCCTAGGCCAGAGTTCAACCCAAAGAGTCTGTAGTTGTGTGGCAGCAACACTAGGAGTCAGTGTGCTCCTTGTGTGGTTTGCAAATATCTTGCGTGTTCTGTGAAAGCAGCTATAAAAAGTCAATTCTGAAATGTGGACTGTTTCAATTTCGTATTACGCTCAAACACAGGTGCTCAACACACCTATGCTCCTTGTTAGCAATAGACATTTGCTTTTATATCATTTGTCAAAGAAACATGTTTCCCACACTGATTGGTTTAAACCTCTTATGCTTTAGATCAGTTGTTTATTAGCTGTACATTTCGCTACATTTGGTTAACAATGAGTGGCCATTGAGTGCACAGCCATGTCAACAAAGTTTCAAAAAGTCACTGCTTCCTGTCGTGACGTTTTCAACTGATCTAATGTGTACACCTTTTGTTCAATGCAGGTACTGAAATGAATGATGAATAAATGACCACGTTCTCCCAAAGTTCATTGTGGCCAACCTGTTTCATACCCACACAAGCCATGTGCCATGCACAATTAAGAAGATGCATCATATAAACACCTGGATGTGCTGGGGACTTTCCAAACACATTGTTTTTTTATATTTTCAGATATCAAGTCTGTGTCTTGTTGAATATCATCTGAAAAGAAAAGTGTAGCAATTCACTTTGCAAAAACGAAAAAATGAACAGATGCAGTTTTGAACAGCATATTTAAAAGAATGGAAACAATCCAATAAGGTTAGGTTCCCATGTCTTGCTCTGGCCAATGCCATATTTTCTCAGTGTTCTTACAATTGACATACATGAATGTTTCACATCTCTTTGATGTACCCGTTTACTTAGTGAGTTCTGGTTTCAGGCTCAATCAATCTGCTTTCCCAGCATTACGAAGAATACAACCCTGAACGAGAAGCCATTGTGTCCACACATGCACATACTCACACTAGCTTACTATACCAAGCCAATTTAGCATTAACTGTATCTTTGGGATCTGGGGGGAAACGTAGAGTCCGAAGTAGAACACTGGGAAAAATGCACAAACTGCATATAGAGGGTAACTCAAGATAAAATGGAACCAGACTCCTTGCTCTGTAAGGCAGCAGAGCTAAACAGTTATTTCTTTCTGTGTAAGGTTAGCAAGTTAGGCCAAAATGTTGAATAAGAGTTTAATTCTAGCCTCAGATATTAAGATGCCCAGTTAGCCCAAGCCACCCATCTGTCGAAGCAAATTGAGGCACATGCTGCACGACAACAGACCCCCCAAGGATCCTAGTGGTGTGAGTCCAGGTTGCTTACCTCCAATCTAAACAATATATTTCTCTGCTCTTTTTAGTATCTATTTGGTGATCCTTAGTGCTCATTTATTAAAATACAGTACTGCTCACAATGTTATTAATTCTCTTTATATTCATGGGACTTCATGAACCTGTGTAGCCTGCAAGTATCAAGTTAAAAACCCAACATGAGGCTTAAAGGGGTTCTGGTTCATCCATTGGTCCTTTCTTCTGTTATTCTTCCAGCATCACTATTGGTTTTAATTACCTGCCCACTCTGACTGCCTCTGATGCCTTATAAGAGCTCATTTCCCAATACCCCACAGTTGGCAAAGGCATATAGCTTAAAAACAAAGAAAACTGGCACTCATACATCTGTAGTTTTGTATTCAAGTAAGCACACATGTTTCAAAACAATTTCAAAGTGTGATTTATAAAACTATCATGGAGTGAAAGAAATAGGGATTAAGGCTTCAGATGGAAGACAAGCTAGAGGAGATGTTGCATACACCACACGTTGGCCTTTGCTGTCCAGAGCTTTCTGGAGAGTTGAGGTGTTTTTCATGTATGTCATCCACTTGTTTATTTCATTTCTTTTTCTAACTCGTTGGGCTTTGGTTTCACTTTTATATCTGAAGGTTGAAAATTGAAGCAAATCTTCCAGTGCATTGAATGGAATCTGCTAGTTACGTGTCAAGGTGACGGCTATGCTAATTCAGAGCAAGAGGCCAGCCCAAGACCGCAGGGGTCAACAGACCTGCCTGGGAGTCAAGGTGAGAATGGACACTTTTATTTACAGCCTTCTCGCTTCTGCAGACTGTGCTGGCCTGTCACTAAAAGGATTGCTTTAAGGGTGTAGTTTTGAGGACGACAAACAGATAAAATTTATGACCAGAAATTGAGGTCACAGCCTTTTAACCTTTTAAACTCACTAAATGCAAAAAGATATGGGGCTCTGTGCTTCTCCTCCACCTGATGGACAGAGATGATCAATACCAAGTCCAGCCTTACTTTGTCGCTGTCTCGGGGGCCTTGTGGCACTTTGCTTGACACGAATGTCCATTTGAAAGCTCAAGACATTGTGGGTCAGAGCAGCAGTGATGAGATGAGGCCGGGTAAGGGGAAACTCTTCATATCAGTTTAGTATCAGGAATATTTATTGAAGGAAGTTGTTCATTTCCATGATTCTTAAGAACTGACTGGTTCACTGTGTCCCATCAAGTAATCCAAATTTGGTAGACTACCAGTGGTTTCCAATTGCAGTGTGTTAGGCACTTTTTTTAGTTGTGTTAGCTGCCAATCAACTCAAACAAGTATTGTTTTATTTAGCATCTTTTCTGTAGTAAACACCACTCTAGGAAGCTTTAGTACAGCTAGAGTAGTGGCAGGATAAACATCTTTCCTAGGGACACAAAACACTGGGACTGAACCAGGAATCTTGTACGTCAAAGTAGAGTATCTCAGCTACCAGGCCACCCTGCCTGTCTAAAATGTCATGACTGGGATACTTTGACAGCCAGGACCTATCAATGGATAGTTCTGACTGAGTGGCATGTCCTGGGAGTCTAATAGAGGAGGACAAATTGACAAACTGCGCTAGCGGTCGGTGGATGGGTCTTAAAAAGAGGGTCATATTGGGGGCAGTGTGAAGAAAAATGGATGGGGGAGATAAATTGGGGACACTTTGGCAAGGCCACGTTCATCTGCTCATTCTTGAAGAAGCAAATTCACTTTTCTTGTGGCTGTACCGCGAACCGCAATGAATAACAATGCCTGGCTTCTTCCAGATGAATTAAAAGCATTGCAGAACCTTAAAGAAATTTCTTTCTGATTGAAAATGACATGCATTGTATACTAATAAGTGTGATTTAGAACTGTAACCTAAATCAAAACATTGCTGTGCTTTCATTGCCATTGATAATAAATTTTCACCTAAATAAATGTCTTATTAAAAAAAAATTTAGCTCATATGTGTGTAATAAATTGAAAATGCTTGTTTGAATTCTTAAGTAATTTGAAGGAATCTCAAAGAGAACATTGGTAGTCCATCCCAAAATAGGATTATTTGCTGCGCATTATGTTGTATGTGTTGATTTTATGTGGCTAAACAGAGCCTTGCTGAACTCCCAGTGAAATTTCTGGTTATTTATATGCAGTTATTCAGGTATGCAGTAAATTGCAATTACTTCCTTAGATTTCTGTTTAACATGGGGGAAACATGACAGAGAATCTCTGTGTTTTCACAGCCATTTGCAAATTCATTAACCTGTGCAGCGCTGGCTATAATTAGGGTTTAGACACTCCAGCACGGTCAGATCTGGCGACGACAAGCTTTCCTGATGTGTGGCATGTGGGGGTTTTGGAATTTGTATGTACTTGTAGTGTGGAGTGCATGTGTGTAGGTATGTAAAAAACTGTTGTTTTTGGTACTAATGTATGTTTACTTTTGTGTGTGAATTTTGTGTAGGACTCTTTTTCAGTTGCTGAATGTTTTTTGATATTTATGCAATTTTTTAAAAATTTTACTGAAGACTTTCCCATGCATGTTTGGTCCCGAGCAATCCTATCATTGGATTTCACATATTTGAAAATATAGTAAATAAATGCATAGGCAGATGAATGAATTTGCTGAATGTTATCAAGGGTTGTTTTACTGGCTTTAACTTAAAGCAGCCAGAATATGGATGGCTTGATAGATAAGAAAGACATTATACGAGATAGATAGATAGATAGATAGATAGATAGATAGATAGATAGATAGA
>JANRMT010062814.1:89301608-89314719 GCA_026402145.1 Polypterus bichir lapradei | reverse complement strand
AGATAGATAGATAGATAGATAGATAGATAGATAGATAGATAGATAGATAGATAGATAGATAGATAGATAGATAGAACCACTAGGGACATGCCAAACACCCAGCCTGACACAGACAGACATGGGAAGCACACTTATAAAAACACAAGTGCTTTTATTTTTTTTTTCACTCGTGGAGAACATCTTCCCCATTCCCACGAGCCCACAACACAGTCCCAATGCACAAGCACAATATTCCGCTTTTCCTTCTCTTTCTCTGTTTTCTCCTCCACTCCTCCTTGGCAAGCTTCGTCCACCTTCCACCCAACTCTGGCCCCTCTAATGGATTGAGGCGGCCCTTTTTATAACGCCCTGGATGTGCTCCAGGTGCTTCGTGATGATCTTCCTGCAGCACTTCGTGGTGTGGCGGAAGTGCTGCAATCCAAAGCTCTGTATGCATTCGGGAGCCCCCTGACAGAGGCCACGGGCCCCAACAGGGTTGAGCTTCTAAACTCCAATCCCGTGGCTCTGATGCAAACCAGGGCAGCTGCCCTCTCATGTCCCGGGAGAGGTATTGTCCCTCTCCCCATCCTTCCACCTTCCAGGTGTCCCAGCTGGGCAGCGTCCCCAGCCATCCGCCACAATAGATAGATAGATAGATAAAAAGGCACTGTAGATAGATCGGAAGACGTGCAATTTGTCACAAGGGGTACTGTGTACCTCTGCTTAAATCTGACTGCACGGTCAGTAATTATTAATTATTTTATGTTACATTTTTCAGAGCCTGCATTGGACTGGCAACCTTGTCGAAGGTTGGTTCTTGTTTTGTGCAAAAGATAGGCACTGCCACCTCATGAGCTTGAACTGGATATGCAGGCTAGGAAAACCATGGATGCATCTTTCAATTATAAAATTATAATTATACATCTTTTTTCTGTATCTGTGCATTCTTTATGTTTTGTATACTGTTTATTCATTCTTATCTTGTTTTAATTTATTTCTTTGCTTGTAACTATTTCTTTGACATCTAGTAAAGCACTTTGAACTACATCCTTTGTATGAAAATGTGCTATAGAAATTAATGTTATTGTTATCTTTCACAATGATTACAAGCAAAAATACAAGATTGCAATCCAGAAGGAATCACGTTACATACTCAGATACAACACAAAGTACAGTACAGTAACTAAGCAGGACAGCTATAGATAAGGTTATTATACACCTACAAATTAAATGTTACAAATTTAGGATTAAAGTGTTACTTATCTGGATCCAATAGAAAGGGGCCGTTTGGATCTTAACTTGAATTTTGAAGTTAAAAGACATTCACAAGCAAATATGGAAGAACTGATAAAGAGAGATGAGCAATCACATTAAAGCATTAGCATTTGTATCTTACTAATTTTCATGTGTCTGGTTTTGAGATAATTTGTGTACAGTATATATGTTTGTGTCCATGTTTATTTTTTTAGTGCTCAGTAGGAGTTTGATTCTCCATGAATTAAGTGAACTGAGGAAGTTAATGAATATGTCTTGGTCCATGAATGTATGTGGTTGTGCAGTGCCTCAAAGCTTAAGATTGCTGCCTCACAGCTTCAGGACATTCAGAACTGATTCATTCTGTTGCTTTTTTTTTTCTAAAATAGTGATGTTCCTTCTCCAAAGATATAGGTCCATCCATCCATTTTGAAACTAGAACAATCCAGTTAGAGGGGCTGTGTCAGTCTCCAGTCCATTGCAGAACATGTTCACATACACACTGGGTGAATTAAGAGTCAACAATTAGCCTATCTTAGAAATGTGTGGAGCGTGAAAGTAAAACTAATATGCCCAGGAAATTTATAATTAAAATCAAACTACCCAGACATGGGGAGGACGTACAAGCTTCACATACAGATCAGGACAGGGTTAAAACTGACCAAGGATTCTGGAGCTGTAAGACCTAAGCTGATGCGTTTTGGATTAATGGGTAGTTCTGAAACAAGAACAATATGTGGGATCACTTACATGTGCCTGTGTGTGCACTAAAAATGACTTTTTTTCCTATCCTGGGTTGATTCCTACCTTGTAGTAAGTGTTCCTGGGAAAGGTTTCAGCTCCTTCTGACCATGTAATGGAAAAGCTGGTTTTGCAAGTACATGGATAAGTTTAAAAATCCATGTACCTGTTTGTGGGTTGTGTACTGCAGTAATAGCTGATCTTCCAGACATAAGGGTCCACATTTCACTAGTGGCACTTTTGTTCTATAATATCAAACTATGTACAGTACAGGCCAAAAGTTTGGACACACCTCCTCATTCAATGTGTTTTCTTTATTTTTATGAATGAAGGCATCAAAACTATGAATGAACACATGTGGAGTTATGTACTTAACAAAAAAAAGGTGAAATAACTGAAAACATGTTTTATATTCTAGTTTCTTCAAAATAGCCACCCTTTGCTCCGATTACTGCGTTGCACACTCTTGGCATTCTCTCGATGAGCTTCAACAGGTAGTCACCTGAAATGGTTTTCACTTCACAGGTGTGCCTTATCAGGGTTATTTAGTGGAATTTCTTGCTTTATCAATGGGGTTGGGACCAGCAGTTGTGTTGTGCAGAAGTCAGGTTAGTTGGACGATCATTTATTTTTAACAGGACAATGATCCCAAACACACCTCCTGGCTGTGTAAGGGCTATTTGACCAAGAAGGAGAGTGATGGAGTGCTGTAAATGGTCATGAAAATAAAGAAAACACATTGAATGAGGAGGTGTGTCCAAACTTTTGGCCTGTACTGTATCTTGCATTGCAAATTAGTAAAGGGAAGTGCTTTGCACTACTGTTTACTGGTGAATGCACTGTATGAAAGCACCGTCTAAAATAAAATGTCTACCTCGTGTTATCCAGGTTATTATGTGTGTGCATGCACTATGTTGCTTCTATTTGGGTTCATTCTGATAAATGTCAGCAAATAATATAAAGCTGCCTCCTAATTTTTAGCCACATTTAGCTTGGTACGCTTTAAGCTCAGGAGTATATATTGGCTGAATACACAATGGAATGATATGTAGACATGACACGCAGATGTGCTTGCACACACTTACAGAAGACTCTGTCAGTCTCTCCACATAGGCTTTGGGACATTGTGTGGACAAAGTTGTTCCCAGATTTGGGCTATTCACCACAAATTAAAATGGTATGCTTTTGTATCTTCAACATTAAAGTATACAAGGTATATTTTATAGCAGAAATAAAAAGCCTGGCTTCTTTTTGGTCTCTCGTTCCCTGACCACGTTTACCATCTTCAATACAGGAACTGAGAGCCAGAACATAATGGGACATCTCAAGATTGATAAGTAACTACAATTTGAGCATTTATATTTGTTCTGGAACATGCTTGACAGAAGATAAAGCTCATGACACAGATGCACACAAGCCGCAGCCAGTAATTCAAGAAGAATCACTTAACCTATACAGGATGATATCACAGAATCACACAATTCATTTTCTAATAGAATATCCCTTGGAAACCTAATAAATAATCTTGCTTTTAGTTTGAGATTTGGGTGATTTACTGTACCAGAAAGGTCCCACTGTGTGGCACTGAAGATGTGTGCAGATATATCACAAAGGCTGTTGCCAGAGTCGTCACCCTTTTTGCATGTTACTGAATCCTGTTAATATGACATTTTATTTTATACATACTGAGTTCTGTCCAAAATGTAATGCTATGCCATTTCTTTTTCCATGTGCCGACTCGTATTGCTTTTGATGCAGACTATCTCTGGGAAGCATTGCCTCAAGTTCCCCTCATCATATGCCACCCTTTGTAATATGACCTTTCTTCATTTCACAGGTAAACAACTAGTGAGTTAGTAGGCACCTTGTTTTCATTGTATGCATAGACATTTAGCTATGATTACCTTCACAACGATATATGTACATCAGATGCTACTGAGAGGGTTGATGATCCTTAAGTCCTCCTTCCACTATAATAGAATCCCATTATTCCATCCAGGTATTTTCCATTACAGCATTGCGGGGAGCCAAAACCTGTAACTGGCTGCATTAGCCTCAAGACAGGACCAATCCTATGAGTGATGCTGGCCAATCACCCAGGCTCAGTCACAAGTTCACCCACATTCACTCTCAAGGGTCCAAATTGCCACCAGTTAAATACAATTAATATCTATACCATGTGACAGGATCCCATCCGACCATGGGGAGAAGTTAAAATGCATAGAGATGGATACTGTAGTAGAAATCAAATCTTTGTATTTTGGCTGCAAGGCAGCAGCACTAACCGATATACCACCCTGACAACCACATCCCATTATAGTTTGTTGCTAATTTTGAAATAGGCTGTATATGTGTGACACCTAGCACAGATTTGTTTTGGGTGAAAAGATTTTCCTTATTTCCAAGAGATCAAGCTGTTTTCCACAGGTTCTGCCAGTGTCACATATGTGGAAATATATTTATATTCCCTCACCCAAATCCCAGAGCAGCTCCCTGTGGTCCTAAATCCCAGCCCTGCTCCCCTGCAAACCCCTGCTGACATGTAGCATACCAAAGCAGCCTCCTCCTGCCTATGCATTAGCCATTTATTTCAGCTTCCTGACACCTCTCCAACATAAAACTGTGCTGTAGGAGTAAAATATCTCTCTCCTGGCGAAAATAAAGCTTTGTCTCCCTGCTGATCTATAGGATATAAAATAAAGCCCAGGATTTGATTGTGCCTTTTTTTCCTGTGCAGGATACGTTTTTGCACACAAAAAAGGCAGCATAGCATGGCCAGATGGGGAGATGACCATATCTTCATTGACTGGTGCTCACACCTTGTTCTGTCCAGCAACTGTTCCCAATTTATCTTATTTTTGAATCAATTGTCATTTTTTAAACAAAATTCACAAATTAAATCTGCTGTAGCTAAACCCCTGCTGTTCTTCCATTATCTAATAATGGACCCATTCAGACCAGCATTACCTTTGAGGTGCTGGTACTGGCTTCCATATAACTTAAACCAATAATATCATCACCAGGCCCCTCTCCTTAACTAACCAGCTTGCACCCTGAAATCTCTGATATTTCGGGATATAAATAATCTCTATATTTTTTTAATAATAAATATGGTTCAGGCTCACTTACATTCTCATTTTTAATTGGTTCAAGAACATAAGCCCATTTGTGACTTTGCATTCTTTATTTTTTAGATTTTTGTTATAAAAACTTTATTTTGACCAATTTCAATATTGTACCATCACCTGAACAATGTAATACTAAATAAGAATTTTGCTTTTCAGTAAACTAAATATTTGCACCCATATTGCTTTATTTATATTGCAAAACATAGTTCTGCTGTCAACATCTTATATGCTGAATTTCAACTAAACTAATTAAACATGAACTTATCAGGATGTGTTGCAGATCTAATTACCATTGAATATCAAAATGAGCTACTTTAGTCAGTTTGGAATATTTTATTGTTGAAGGTAGCCTTCTATAAGCTAATTATTTTATAGCTGGTAGTGGTTCAAGACAGTATGGGGGTGCAGTGGTTAGTGGTGATACCTGAACTCCAACTACTTATGCTTTTGGTTTCCCACTTAGTTGCTGCCTTTTTAGAAGTTCACTTATTTATTCTTTTCTCAAGACAGTTTCCTCGAACATCCCAAAGATGCTCACATTACATTAATTGCTTACTCTAAATCAAAAAAAATTGCCCAGTGAGGGCTGGGTGATCTCGTGGCCTTGGGACCCCTGCAGATTTTTTTTTTTCCAACTCTCCAGATTTCTTTATTTTTGTTTTTTCTGTCGTCCAAGCCATCAGACCTTACTTAGTTCTTTCTTAATTAATATTGCCTAATCTTATTTTTATATTTTTCTTTCTTTATCTTGTAAAGCATTTTGAGCTACATAATTTGTATGAAAACGTGTTACATAAATAAATATCCTCCAGGCCATCGGATCTTACTTTATTTTTTGTTACTTAGTATTGCCTAATATTGGTGCCCTGCCCGGGGTTTGCTTCCTGCCTTGTGCCCTGTGTTGGCTGGGATTGGCTCCAGCAGACCCCCTTGACCCTATAGTTAGGATATAGCAGGGTGGATAATGGATGGATGAATTATTTTTATATATTATTCTTTTTTCTTTCTTCATCTTGTAAAGTACTTTGAGCTACATAATTTGTATGAAAACGTGGTATATAAATAAATATTGTTGTTGTTGTTGTAAATTGGCGTGGTATGAGCGAATGTTTGCATCCTGCAGTGTTTTGATTTCCTGGCCATGAATGATTCCTGCCTTTATGCACCTATGATGGAAAAACAGGGGTCAGAAAACGGTAGAACTGATTGATATGGTTACTAACTTGTAGTTTTATTTTATTAATTGCTGTGCAAAGTCTGCTATACATGGCTCTTGGTATAAAAAAAAATTGATTGATTGGTTGACAACTCTTCATGAACCACTCTTCATGAAAGCAAACAGCTGTTATTCATCTCTAGCCGAAAAAGAACATTGAGAAAATGGATGGTTCACACTACGCTGACAGTGAGCAAACTGCTTTATATGAGAGGGTCAATTTATGATACGTATCCGTGTCATGGGAATTAAGTCCGTTTAAGAATCAACAAAGCAGTGGATATCAACAGTCTACATTACCTTATTAAATGTTCTGCTTTGTGTTGATTCAAAAAGATGAAATCAAGGCAATTCAAGTCAAAGCTTATTTCATCTTTAAGATTTTGTAAGCCACAATATTTAAGTGAAAAACAAAAGGATAATTTTCAGGAAAAATTATGAAAAGTAAAGCATTACAGAATGCTCTGAATGCATACGTGTGTACATCCTTTTTGTAGAGGCTGTGATTATAGCAGTGAATCTGTTTGGACAGGTGGCTTTTGTAATTTTACTCCATCCATTTTTTGTAAAAGATTTCAAGCTCTGTCAAAGTGTCATGGGATCTCCTGTATCCTGCTTTCTTTCTCTATACAATCAAGGTCCAGGCTCCGAATGTACCATTCCAGGATGCTGTTTTTTAAGTCATTCCTTGGTTGGTTGTCAGATAACAGAATGTTTTACTCTTGACTACTGAGACATTTTGAACTATTATTTTGCCCCCTTTCCTGACCAGAATACAAGCAGCTTATGCTAAGGGAGATATGCAGACACAGTGTGTGATGCTTAACAGTAGCTATTAAGTTCTTTCAAGTATCAGCTGTTTTGGGTTTGCCTCAATTATAAGTTTGGAAATTAAAGTCAAAACGTTCAATTTTTTTTGGGAGGCTGAATGTGATTTCTTGCAAGATTTTGCATGAAGAGAAATGGCTTCTGTTTGGTTATTCGCCTGACAGCTCAGACTTTTGCCATATACACAAAATTCTTTCTAATATGTCTGGGAAGGGTAGTTACTGGCAAATGTTCCGGCATCTCCTTTTAAGATTGCACAAGGCTTCTTGCTGAGTTTTCTGCTTGGCAGGCTGTCCGTTTTGGAAAGACATCCAGATCTTTGTTATTCATATTCATTCTTAATCAGGTCAGGTCAGGTTAGGTTGGGGAGCATGCACTGGTACAGCACGTTGCTTCACCCACCATACAGTGAACCAGCGCGGGATCCCGGTTGGTAACCCCCAATTCTTAATGATGTATATAAATGTAATATATGTAATGCCTTTGAATTTATTGTATATTTCTGTCCTGATCTGTACCTTTTAAAAGCAAGAACCCATAAATCCTTTTTTAGCTTCTTAAAAATCAAATAATGTTTGACTATGCAACCAAGAAACCTGCATGGAGAAATCCAATGGGAACAACACATTTTATTTATGGCCAATCAAATTCACTTTAGATCGTGTCAGGTGAAAACCTTTGAACCTGATCGGAAACGTAATTGGTTAAATCTGAACACACTTATGATAGGTGTGAACAGCCAAGACATTTAAAACTTACATATTTTCCCTAAAAATCACTGAATTGTTTTTCACTTAAATATTATTTACTTCCAGACCTTATTAAAAGTGAAAAAGCAAAACCTGAAATTTTAATAAGATTGTGCAAATATAAAAAAATAAATAAAGCACTGTTATCGATTTTCAGAATTATTCCCCTATCAAATTGCTTCTGTCACATGTTCTCCTTACTTTTAAACACAATAATTAAAATTTACTTTATGAATCTGGAATTGGAATTTTATCCCAGTGACATTTTCCCTGCGTTCAAGGTACTCCGATTTCCTTGCACACAGCAGTAGCACATGTGTGAGTGTGTCCTGCAATAGACTGCCAGTCCATCTAGTGCTGGTTTCAGCTTTACACCCAGTGCTACTGGAATGACTTCCCATAACTGAAGAATGTAAAAAGGGAATTAAAAAAATAATTGTGTGGATGTCTTTTTTTCTACTATGTTATTTAAAAAAGTCCACACCTCCTTCATGGAAGTTCCAATAATAAATCTTTATATATAATTTGCTACCGTGGCTGTCCATTTGTCTGTCCAGGATTTTAAATCATATGTAGCTCACAAACCATTTGAACTATTGACCTGAAATTTAGTACACATATACTACGTGACTCTACTATCCGCTTTCAGGGTGATGATTGACCTCCAAAGTTATACCTGGTTTTATTTTTATTTTATTTTATTGTAGAATCAACTCTCGGCAGTGGCCAGCAGGGAGGCCATGTGGCGCATGCGTACGGGCGCCATTCTCATCCCTACCACCTTCGCCGTCACTTCCCCTACCTCTTCATATCTTAAATCATTCTTGAGGCAGATTGAAGACTTAAGTGCCAGCTTAAGTGAAAAATTAAAGAAAACGAACTAAGCAATTTCAACACAAACACTGAATTAATCGGTTTTAACGCAAAAAGATGCCGACAAAAAAAGAAAAGAAGCATGCCATTAGGGTGGAGAAAAGAAGAGCTGCTCAGGAAGCATCAAGTGCATCAACCTCTGAGCAAAGGAATGCTAAACGTACAGAGAAAGAATATAAAAACTATGAATGCTCAAGTCAAGTGTATTCACTGCACGTTATCATGCAGTGCGCCGTTACAGGTAAAATATAATACTCAATAAAGAATGGCGTATTTTAAAAGGTGTATTAGAATGTTTTGCCATAGTTGCATCAGTATAAATGCAGAATTTAGCTAAATTTAGGGGAAAACAATTCTAGGGTGACACTGTGTTGCATTAACTTTCACAGCTCCCTCATTGGCCCAATGAATTGGGTTCAAATCCAGCACCTGGCCATTGTCGGTGTGGAGTCTGCATGTTCTCCTCATGTTTTTTGCGGATTTTCTGCCCACACACCTAAAGCTGTATATTTTAGTTGCATTGGTGATTCTAAATTGGCCCTGTGATGGATTGAAAGTCCATCTAGGCTTCTCCCTGTCTTGGCTTCTGATGCCAATAGGATACAGTATACATTCCAGTCCTTCACAACCTTCACTTGGATAAAACAAGTTTGAAAATGTTATGTTATATATGTAAAAAAAAAAGAGTGATAATTATTCAAAACACAATAAAGGTTGTGATTAATTTCATAAATATACCCTTTAAATATACTAAACATTGTATGCCTTTCTTGAAATGCAGCACTGGAATACAGGACTAAGGGGTACACCTTGACTTTAAGGGGATGCCTTCTCCCCATTGTATTTTGACCTGATTTCACGGTACCTCAGCAGGACTGGTCATCTCAGAACATCATTTTTAAAATCATTAGCAATTCTAGACCTTTCGCCTCTCTTGCAGCTTAGAGGCACAAACGTTCACACAGAATCATTAATCTACACCACAAAATGCCTCTCATTTTTCTCTTATTGAGGACATTTACATTTTTCTATTTGGTCTTTATCACCTTTATGGTTTTAAGGGGAATAGATTATGTATGAACGCAGCAATCAGTAAAACAATTCTGCATGCTAAAGAGGACCCTTTTTTGGTGGCGACATTCGTGAAGCTTCTCACGCTACAAGCAAGAGAAGAGTTGGAAGGATGCCTTTGAGATTTATGATACTGATGTTTGTATCAGTTTTCTCTATTTGGGCTTTGGGATATACACAGCAAAGATGCACAGCTTGTTGGATAATCTGATTTTTTTTTTACGCCAAAATAAAGGCAAGAAGAGAGTGTAAAACTAATCACTTACACTCTAGGAACAAAAAAAAGCATCTGAGTTATTATTGGGAACTAGAAAGCTACATATTTTTGTGTGCTGAAATGGCCATTTCACTGTCTTGGGTGGCTAACTGAAAATACAATAAAGTGGTCCACGTTTTCCTTTACCTGCTGAAGAAGGCTTTCAGTTTTAGAAAGGGGACAGAATCGTTATTGTAAAATTATTCTTCTCTTGGGAGGGACAAGTCCACGCCTCCTAGGAAAAAATT
Organism: Polypterus bichir lapradei; assembly: GCA_026402145.1. Lineage (NCBI taxonomy): Eukaryota > Metazoa > Chordata > Cladistia > Polypteriformes > Polypteridae > Polypterus > Polypterus bichir. The sequence goes on along the minus strand of JANRMT010062814.1, from coordinate 89,304,376 downwards.
ATACTTCAATAAAATGGGAGTGTAGAATTATTCCTCAGTAGGGTAGAGGTAGGGCCCCCTTGAATCGATTTATTACCTCTGTGAAGAGACGCTTTATCTCTTACCCTTAATAAGAGTGAGGAGATATAGCTCTTAAAGGCTTATTCTTATGTAGGAAATAGGGTAGCTGCACAGGCTAAATATATCCTAAAAGAGAACAGTTATGGTACCCCTTATATACCATAAGTGTTTCTCAGCAAGAGATGAACTGATCCATGACCACTTGGGCCATATTTCCAGTAATAATAATTAATGACATTTATGTAGTGCTGTTCTAACCTACTCAATGCACCTAACATGGACAGTGGGAAACCACTTCAAACACCACCTGGAAGATGTGACGGCAGCCATTTTTGTGCCAGTACGCTCACCACACATTAGCTATTACATGGTGACAGGGTGGGAGAGATGCTTAGTCAATAAGGGATAAGGGATGACTAGAGGGCCAGAATGACCAGGCAATTTAGCCAGGATATCAGAAAAACACCCTACTGTTTTTTGAAAGATGCCCGGGGATCTTTTATGACCACAGAGAGTCAGAACCTCGATTTAGCATCTCTTCCTAAGGATGGTGAGAGTTTTTACAACACAGTGTCCCTGTCACTGCACTGGAATCTATGCATGGAATGAAAGGTAAGCACCCCCTGTTGGCCTCACCAACACAGGACATGGAAAAGGGCTCTTATGAAAACTAGAAAGGGCTGACCCTTGACAAAATGGTGCAGCTCTTAAGAGTTCAGATTAATTAAGGGTATTAGGTGTATTACTCAAATGAACGTTTTGCATCAGCTGCTCTGTGTACATTCATACACTTTCAGAACAGATGTGCACCATGTATTTATTTTGTGAATTGGAGTTTTTTCAATACAAGGTCATGGAGGAGCGGCTGGGTCTTTTATATTGAATCCATACCGATCGCAAGGCATACACACGTTCATTCACACAGGTTAACCTAGCATACACTATTGTGTAAAAGGAGTTCCCGGAGAAAATCCACATGAAAACGAAGCAACGTAACGACAACATATTAGAACGCACATTACCTTCCTTACATGTTGTAAAAAAAAAAAGTTTTACAGCAGGCAGTAGAGTTTCTAGTAGTATATACCAAATAAATAAGACTTTACGAAAGGATTAAAAAAAAAATTATAATCGTACACTTACAAAGAAGCCGTCACGTCGCAACCCTTGCAGCCCTGACCCAAACTGGTCCTTGAACCAACTCGCTTTTGGCGGAGTGATACGGTCTCAGCAGCAAATCTTTCGTCTCTGAGATTACTGTACTGAACTAAAGATATCTCATAGTTCCTGCCTTGTGTCTAATGCTGCGGAGACTGTCTTCGGCTCCTGGACACCCTGTGTTGGAATTAAGCGTGTCTGAAAATGTTATAATACACTACTGTGTTAACTGTGATTATCGGTATGTGTGCGATAAAACGTCCGCATGGCGCAACCACACCAATAGAGCAATGAGTTTAATCGGGTGTCTCTTTGCACCCCGGATACAGCAGTTATCTAAAACAGTACGTTACTGCTTGCCTTGTTAGTAATGTTTTGTTTTACTTATGTAATAATATCTCCGGGATCATTCGAAAACTACTAGCGCCCATGCAGTAGAGAGCTGTGCCACAGTTTAAAGACAAGGTACAGCTGACCTCAAGTCATTCAGTGCGACATCATCTCGTTTTGTATTAATACCGACAGACGTCGCAGATCACCCCTCAATAACAGTGTCAATAACAATGCAGTTCATTTAGACGAGGAGCTCTGAGTCACGAGTAGCCAATGGTCACTCACAACACGATGACATTCGTGGGCACTTTGGGCAGTTCGTCCCCAAACCGACCTTGCCTCCCAAACAGAGAGCGTTTCAAAGTGTCCTACAGCTTGCAGATACGCAACTTCGGTCCATCGGATTACACGAATTCTGTTTTGAGTCTGAATCAGCGCACCGGTCACCTCAGCTGCATTTTCACGTATTATAGCATCCCATCTGTACTGGACACTGTTCTTGAGCAATCTGGAGATGGACACGTATATCGAGTAATTGGAGTTAATCGTTTTAGATTTGGCATTCAGTGTCACACACTTGCATTAAATGTTTACAGCGTCAAAGTAGGCCAAAATGACCGAAATGTATTACATCAATAGATAGATAGATAGATGGGTAATTCGAAGGTTCTCCTAATGAAAAGTGTTAATCTGCTACATTTGAGGATCACTATATAACTATATACTGTATCACTAAGTTAACAATCTTAGAAGTTGCTGATATGGCTCGATGGTTAATGCTGTTGTATCACGTTTCCGGAAGTATTAGTAGTTCCGGGTAGTATTTTGTGTATTTTGCAATATTTTGAGGAGTTTCGATGATCTCCCGTGGTGGCACAGGTTGGGCCAATATTGTCAGGGTTGGATTCAAGACTGGAATCAAAACTGGAATAAAGGTCAATCCATCGCACTGTCTGCACTCTTTTCTATCACACACACACACCTTTTATCTGAACCCGTTACGGTACATTGAAGACAGCGCCCCTATAAATAATTACTGTGCAAGGTTCTTCTATGTAGCTCGGGCAGATCACCAGACGGACCGGATTTTGATCCAAGTGGGAGATTATCACGGTGGCTGCGCTGAGGAAGACCACGACCTAAACGTTAGATTAATATAATATAATATAATATAATATAATATAATATAATATAATATAATATAATATAATATAATA
>JANRMT010062814.1:89252078-89279315 GCA_026402145.1 Polypterus bichir lapradei | reverse complement strand
ATCTATCTATCTATCTATCTATCTATCTATCTATCTATCTATCTATCAAACAAGGACATTCATCCATTTTCTGAACCATCTTGCCTGATTTTTCAGGTTGCAGGTATTTAAAAAAATGCTATCCAAAAGGTTAGTGTGATAAAAATTAAAAATGTGAGGGATATCACATTTCCGTAGCTGCATAAAAACTGTAAAAATATGGCTATCCATCCATGTACCTTCCAAACTCATATATTTTACTATGTGACCACAGGGAGAAGGCAGCTACCAACACAATGCAGGAACCCACCCGAGGGAAATGTCAGGGTCACAGATGAAGATATAAACAGCAATGCCTTGGCCACAAACTATTTACCATGAGAGTTGTGTAACAGCTTTGTGATTCTAAACACACACCCAGTTTCATGGTGGCGTAGTGGTAGTGCTTCTGTCTTACTGTAAAGAGAATGGGGTTTGTGTTCCAGGTGCTCCCTGTGCGGAGTTTGCATGTTCTCCTCAGGTTCTCTGGTTTCCTCCCACAGCATGCAGGTTAGATACTGTAGATTGGTAATGCTAAATTGGCCCGTGTGTGCTTTCCCCCTGTAATAAGCTGGCACCCCATGCAAGGATTATACTTGTCTTGTGCATGATGTTTGGCTGGAATCAGCTCTGGCAGCCTCATGATGGGAGGACAGATGATTTGATATACACAACCTAAACTTTGAAACATGAGGATTGGATGGGAGCAAACATTCAAACCAAAGAAGGTATGGCACCAATGATAAGGGCCAGATAAAAAAAGCAGCTTTCCAGCACAGACATGAATGTACTCATACTCATTTCTCACTATATTTTCTTGAAGTTGGGGCTGAACCCTATTATATTTGGAAGTGAGAATTAAAACATCACTTAAAGAGTTTAAAAATCAGGAGATTACAATGCTACATCAAGCCAGCTGAAACTCAAAGCCGTGCAAGCAAAAAAGGCAAAACAGCAACTACAGTTAAAGGGAGTACAACGCCTGTGCCAGCATTGGGTCAGAAATGCTGCACACAAACCACCAGTAATAATACAGTTAAAAATTGGCAGAGCTGGATGATAGCATGGCTGATTTGTGAGGTGTCTATGGTGTTTTCACAGTAAGTGCTGGGCCATTCTAGGGTATGCCCAGGGTGGCACCAGCATCTCTCTGCCATTTATCATTTATGATTAGAGTAGTGATACACTAGCAATCAGGAAACACTAGAATAAAGCAGAGCTCTGGGAAGGCAGATGCCAGCAGAGCCAATTCAGCCATAGTGTCCTCAATCAGTAGCAGTAAAGGATACCAGCAAAGAAGTCAGTTATAAATATGTAATCCTCTCCTTAGCCAGCAGAGGGCAGGCGACACAGCAGTTGCTTTCTTGGGTTAGAAAGAGGCCACAGAGGTTAGCAAGATGTTGGCAGGACTTGACACCATGGCAGCAGAAAGGAAATGCTACCCTTTTGAAAGGTGGGCACTGGCAGGTGATCGGTTATAAACTTCCTGCCCATCACACAATCCCAGCAAAGGAGGGGTGGTACTGTGTAGTATCTGAGTAATAAGGCCCATTTGGTGTCCCTGTAAATGACCCCTGCAGATTTAAGGCCACCTTGAGTCAGATGGCTCACTAAGTCAAGATAAGAACTGGGGCGATGGCTCACCAGTAAGAAGAAGCCTCGTATATAGAGAGAGGGAGAGTGTATTGTGACACTTCAGAGCTGGATGAATGGCTGAATCACCCACTCAGGGAGACAAGGATTCAAACCTGTATAGACAAGTGCACAGTGACAGCAAGCATCTGGTTTATTATTGTTTCTGTAATCTGAATGATTACACCTCTTTCTTGTGCACTTTACTTTAAACTAGCCATGCTACATGTCAAAGACAGGTAATAGTAAATACTTTAAATCAATCTACTGTGTCTATTGCCCTGTGTGTACCTTTTGCGCATTTTCTCGTTATCTGCATGTGTCTGAACCTCTGTTGACTGTATGCCACCTGCCTCCTCGTGTGTCTAACACTCAAACTTCTTCTTTTGATCGCATCACCAAAGCCAAACTGACCAATCATATAGCTCACAGGGACTGGACACACACACACACACACATAGATCTTGGTATTTTATTATATAGCATATTAACATAACCTTTTTGATACTTTTGCTCCCAGAGACCTCTCTGAGTGCACTTTCTCATTCAAAGTATTCATTTTGGCATTCCTGGAGCTGGTAAGGATGCCCACCTTCTCTGCTTGCCCTGACCCAGCGGATCTCTCCTGTATTGGCACCCATGTATGTGACATGTGCAGCCTGCCGTTACACCTTGTAATATACAGGTGTCATCACTTGTCTAGTGCCATACCTTCTCTTCTAGAGGTCTTACGTCAGGATTTCCACTGCCAGTGCTAGTCTTCATGTCCCTGACAGAGAGGTGCCATTCACAATGGATCCATTACAACACAGACACAGATTGTGTGTGTATGTATATATATATATATATATATATATATATATATATAGAAGAGAAGGTCTGTGATACGGTTTGCATACTTGCAGCTGGAGATCCACAAAGGGAGATCATACTGAAAGAAAGGGCTATATTTTGAAAATCACAACACAAAATTATGTTGTCAAATCTAACCAGATGGAGTTTACTTTCCAACTAACAAGATGACCAGAAGATAACGAAGAACCTAACATGTCTTTTATAACAATGGTGTGGACTACTCCCTGTGAATCTCACTCAAAAGCAGGTGCTGCAGAAGACCTCTAAACTGCAAATGAAGTATGGGTCCCAGATAGTTAATACTTTGGGGAACCAGACAATTGAGAACTAGCAGGCAATAGTTCCTCATGCAGCAGAAGACCCCAAAGAGTCCTAGAAAGGAGAAGCAGGAACTTGACATTAAGAGAAATTACAGCCATTTCTTTAGAAAGCTGACAGAGCACAGTAGTGTAATAATCCTGAAGTCCACTAGAAGGCACAATGGTTCTATGGACAGCATTCTCTGACCCCTGAAGTAATGCCAGGGCTTCCCCTGAACTTAAAAGACTGGAAGCAGAGGCCCATAGACAGGGCAGTGAAAGGACAAGCTTATGTGTCATCAAGTGGGAGAGCAAAGAAGGAGCTCCGCTATTACTGATGACTTTGAGTACAAAGGTAAGTCAACGTGTATTTAGTCCTTCTTTATCTTTACAACATTAAAGTCTTTAAAGTCTAGTGGTTTTCAGGGTCCTGCACAGAGTATAAACCTGGAGCGTGAGAGATGCATTATTGTTCCATGTAGCATGGCACGATATTGAATAATTAAAAACTGATGGCTCTTCACTGCTAACATCAGGAAGCTCTAGGAGCTACAACCTTGCTGATGGTCTACCTTCAGACATTTTTTCTCTTAAAAATAAATATCCTAAAGAAGGAGTTACATGTGCTTTAATTATATCAAAAAGTAAGAATGTCTGCATTACACATTTGAAAACGAAAATCGCCTGAGTCCTAACTAGTCTACATGCTGCCTGTCTATCTTTGTGTTATTTTTTTTTTCCTCACAGTGACATTCAAAGTGCACGTTCTTCCAGGTTCTTTGATATTAACCTACACAGCATGTACATTAATACTACATGGCCATTGGTCCAGAAGAAAGAGAGTGAGTTTTTAAAAACTCTTCCGATAGTACCAATTCTTCCATCAGAGTCTTGTCAACTTCAGCTAAAACCAATCAATGACGAGGATTCCATTTGGCCTCAATGAAACCTTGAAAGGTCAGGTAAGTTTTAACACTTTGAAGGACATTTTTCAATGATTCCCTGAATGTATAGGAAAAAAAGGAAACACAGGAGGAGCTGCCGCCAGGTTGTATGGAAACATGGCACTAGATATATTCGTGTGGTTTATTTTAAGAGAACAGAACAGTGGAAGTTATTCCTCAAGATGTGTGTGTGTGACAGGATTTGAGGTTAAAGCAGTCAGTGGTTTCCACTTAAGCTGACAAGGTTATTTCCTCAAAGGACAGTCTGGTCAAACCAAAAAAGGAAAAAGAAAAAAACGAATGCCTTTACCAAGTAAACAACATATAGTAGCACCTAATGTCTGACACCCTAGTAACAGCCAAGTTAGAAACAACTTCCTTCTACCAATCATGTTTTCATTGTTTAAATCTTTGAAATGAAAAGGTGGTCTTAAAGCCTTTATCTTTGCTAAAATTTAATAAACAGCAGTACCATTAACTCATTATGTTAGTAGTTACAGTACACTGTATGTGTGGAAATGCTTTTATTGTAAAGTATTTGCTTCTTCTTATGCTAGTAGTACACACACACATACATTCCATAAATATCTTAATGTTATTGAAAGAAATTAATGTGTGTGTAATATTTAAGCTTAAAAATCAGCTGGAAGAGAAAGAAAATGCATGTAGATTGCAAGGCTTCAAATTGTGCTAGTGAAATGGGATGGCCTGACTATACCAATGACAAGTGACAATAATACACCATACGCCAATTTTGTTGCATACACAAAAGTAAAGGAATCACAAAGAAAAGCACAGAAAAGGACAAAAATATGTCTTTAATAACTGAACAGATGATGGACGCATCTCTTGGGGATAACATGAACACACACTGGATGGCAGGCATGTTTCTGCAGGTCTAACTGTAAATAGACTCACAGGGTTGACTGATTGAGTTCATTGCCATGCACAATGGGTAAAGACTACAATCAAAGATTTACTTTGTGGTGGTGTCCAGACTAATCCAACTGGGGGCAAGTCAAAACAAATGGTTTTGGAGAAGATGGGTGCCAGCATGAGTATGGTTATATGTGAACTTTGAAGTAATTAAACTGAGGAACATGCACTCTCACTTCATTATGTATTCTTGGTAAGGGTGAGCACTCTAAGCTCAATTCTAGTGATCAAAAACGTTCACAGCTTACCATGAGCAAAATGAGATAACAGGATGACATGATGTAACCTATTAAAATTATGAATGGAATTAAGTACAGTGGATCCAGGCTGTTACATTAAAATGAGTTTAATAAGAACACAAGGATTTAATTGGAACTGGTTAAGGGTCATCTACCATACAAAGTTCTTCTTTACGTAGAGAACCATATATGACAGAGAATAAATTACCAAGTAGTGAGGTAGACAGGAGACTTTAGGGACCTTCAAGTCTCAACTTGCTAATATTTTGGAGGAATTAGGTGGATAACATTGGCAAGCACTGTTGGGCCAAATGACCTGTTCTTATCAACTTTTGTCTAATATTCTAATAGCTTTCAAGAAAAACATTGACTAGTATAGGGAAGTATTTCATTGTACTGTGTACATGTGACAATAAGGATTCTATAAACCCAAAAATGCAAAAAGTGTGAGATGAATGTCTGCTGGGTAAGCTAAAAATGATGTACTGGATACTGAATATGGCCAAAATTAAACAGCTGTTTCCAGGTTTCCTCTATATTAGATGTTATTGATGTCCTTGAAGCACCTGTGAGGTGCCTATCACTCAAGCTGTTGCCTCTCAGAATCTTGTCTTCAGATTCCTGTCACAGTTTCCAAGTTCCTTTTGGTGGTGTAGGAAATGGTACTCACTAACACCTTGGCTTTCTTTGCAGTTTCTCTAACGGGAAGACCAGCACTTTTAAGGGTTATAATAGTCCGTCTGTCTTTTCCATTCCATTATGACAGCAATATTTGAGTGCATTATTGTCCAAGTAATGCTTCAGAGGGAGTAGATAACAGTTTGCTTGATCCCTGCTTTCATACACACAGAGAGTTTGTAAGTAATCAACAGAAGTTGGGACACCTATAGGAATTGTTTACATCACCTTTCAAGCCTTAAAGGATAGAGTTTAGCATTTATCAAGTCAAAGTTGAGAAATGGTAAATGTTAGTTTGCCACATGAAACTGCTTTCTTAAGTAAAGCATATTTTATAAATTAAAAAAAAAACTAACCAGCTTTTGCACCTTATTGTGGAGCCAATGGGTACTGTGGTCCCTTTATAAACAAAAGCCTTAAACCTTATCGAATACGTCCACTTTGAAATAGAAAAGGTTTTGATTTAACAAGCATACTTTCCATGTTTCTGAGGTATGCTTGTGACAACAGAAGTAAACTCAAAATAATGTTATCATTCTTGGCACTATTTTCTCGCTTGCTTGTGCACTTGCAGTGGCCATCATAAGTGGAGTTATGACAACCCAATGCTGAAATCTGCCTTTTTACATGCTGTGTTATTTTGCATACCCTAGGTAGTAAGATGCATCACAAGTTCAACCTTGTACATATAACAATAAACCTGAAATGATTACATGGCATTGTATGTTTAATAAAAGCCTTTGATTTTTGAAAGAGCAAGTCATCTTTCCCAGGGAATGTCTTGTGCACACACAATAAAAAAATTCAGAAAGTAAAAAAATCTAAGTGTGTTATGGAGCAGACTGAATCACCACAAAAAACATATCACATTTTTAAATACACAATGAGTTGTTGAGGATATGGTAATAAAAGAACTGAGCACAATGTTTTTGAGTGAGTAAATGCACTTACTGTAAATACATGGAGAGAACATGCAAACTCCATGTAGAACCAGGAGGCAAGCATGAGAGTTCTGCGCTACAACTCTGCCTATGTAAAAACATCTGTACTTAACATAATAAACTTTAACTACATGAAAATTAGGTGAGTTGCCATTGCTAAAGTGGCCCAGATGTGTGTGTGTTGTTCACCCTGTGATGGACTGTCACCTTCTGCCCTTTGATTGTTGGGATAGGTTCCTGCGACCCCACAATGGATAAGTGGGTTGGAAAGAAGGATGGATGCCTATAACTTTTGTTCAGTTCTTGTCACTTGTTAGCATACTACACACATGCTCAATATTCTCTTTCACTGAAGCACACATGTCCATTATCAATTTAGTGGTAGCAGGAAATACCGAGAAATAACCTTCCACATAGTCAAAGAATATAAGCGATAACAAGTCTGCTTTTTTAGTTATTGTCCAATTGTCTACAGAACATAAACAGCAATTCACACCTGGGCATCAACATTCAATGTCTATAATGGCACTTGGCGAGGACTTTTTGGGGTGAAACCAGCATCTTTTCAGCATGGAGGAAGATGAATGGGGTGGTTAGAGAAGTGAAGCACATAGCCAGTCTCCTATGAAAATGGCTGAATCTCACAACAATGGCTTTCTTTATACAATATGGATATGCTAATTTGCAATATGTGTCTAATCTCAAAACACACCAATGCTTAATAACATTTTGGCTTAAAATTAAATGTATTTGATAACTTTTAAGGCTTTTCTTTATAATGGAACCCATCAGCACCATTAGAGCAGGATAGTTATTTTTAAAAACTAAAATTTGCTTCACTTTAGATTGCAATTTCATGTGGCAAACCAATATACTGTATACTATGATTATGAGGAATTATCTTAAACTTGAAAAATACCGAACTTATCCTTTAACTTTCATTACTGCAGAAAAGCTGTAAGGTTTTGACCTATTATTTGTTCCGCAAAAAAGACCTTTTTGTACAACTATAAAGATCACATTATTTTTCAGTTCTTGATAACCCAGACTGTTTTTAACTTTTAGCAGTCTACTTCTTACATTTGTACAATTTCATGTTGTTTACTCAACATGAATTACTTAAATCAATAAAAACTGGAAAAAATGGGGGTCTTCTAAAACTTTTAACTGGTAGTGTATATATCACTTTTTGTTTATTATATACACACACACATATATACAGCCGTGCGCTGATGTACAGCCAGCTGAATTAAGGCAATTTGTACTTAAGGCTGAGGGCCACAGGAACCCTAGGTCTATTTATTACACATGTGTGCTAGTGCTGCCAGTCATAGAATAATATAGCTTAGATATGAAGAGAGCAAGCACATTTCATACATAATAAACAGATATGAGATACATATGTTGTTGATACTTTCCGTATGCTTTTGTATATTTTAATAATAAAATATAATACTGTATACAAAACAAGATGTAAAACATTTTGGTTTGTAAACCATTGTGTCTGCAGCTGTTCTCTGCTATTCTTCCACAGTTTTTTACTGTGTCTTTTTTGACATGCCTCAATATTTCATAGATTATTTTTTGTGGAAAAAAATACTGTAATCATTAAGGATCCAAAATGGTCACACACAAAACCTGTACAGGAATTCAAGAAGAAACATTGTGCTAGTGATTTGGAAATACAGCTGCAAGTCTTCCTGCAACACAGCTGCTAAATGTTATCCGTTATTAGAAAGAACAAATCACGATGTACTTGCATACCGCAAGCAAATCTATGATGAAAAAAAGAAAAATTAAACAAACAACATTAGACATATTGCTGAAATAACTTAACCTGTATCAGAAGAACCTCACCAGGACTGTTACAAGAAAGTGACTTTTTGGATGATGATGATGCAACAGTGTTTGCTGTACATGAATCTGCAGAGGACAGTGATTCTGATAATCTACCTTGTCTTGTTTAGTAGTGTTAATACATTTACAGCTTTTAAGGAATAACTGGAAAAGTAATAAAAAAAAAAAATTAAAAAAAAACATAACATTTTGATTGTTGTGTGTTATTTAGTGATCGAACCCCATTGAATTTGCTTCGCTTTGAGTTCAGCTAAATGCATTAAAATCAAAGGGGAAGGAGAAACTAAACTAGCTTTGAGTAATAGTAACAGTCTTTTAAATGTCCCTGAATGCTAAAGAAACATCTGCCAACTATGCTGGACTGATTATTGTGGCCAGAAATGTGACCTGTGGGCACAGCAGTGCTAACCACAAGCTTCCATACATAAAATATTGTGGTGCTTCACTGTTGTGGCGTTTGCCTGTGCAGAGTGCCACTGGATCCTTTGCTCTTTAAGGTAGCTCACTATCTTTAAAAGGGACACTCGCTGTTGCACAGTTGGAATGTTTTTTCGACTTTGGCAGCCTGATCATTTTTATAGGCTCCCTTGCAGCTGGCTTTTAATCTGCTTATTTGCATGATGACTGCCAGCTCATACTTTTCATACCAGACTCATGCAACTTGTCAGCGCCATTACCTGTATATAGCATTCCCTTCTTTCCTGAAACAGCACACAAACTCTCTGAAACATTTTTCTGTAGTAGGCATGCAGTCATTGACAAAAGCACAACAGCGGGGGCCTTAAACGCTTCGTTATCAGGTGGCACAGCAGAGATGCGGAGTACTGCAAATGAATGCGATGCAACAGGGATGTTAAATGCTGCAATAATATTATTTCACAGGGTCTCATATGTTTTCTGACTCCTGGAGGGCCCTTTAAGCTTTGCTTTGATTGGCGCTGCTCCAAGTGGCCAATTCCTAAGTATTCGGCCCGCACCGTATTCCCTTACACAGAAACTTGAAGACCAGTTTGTACAACTCCGTACTGGCAGTTAAAGTATGTGTACTGGTGACCCAGACCAGACCCACACAGTCAAAACTGCAGTGACCTTTAAATGACATAAGGCTAATATGACATATGGCCAAATGGCTGGTTCAAAATAGACCTATAAATAGGTGCACGACTGAATATATCCTAAATGAACCTGACTGAAAGAAAAAATATATATATATATATTCACACTCACACAATGCATTCACAAATATTTCAAATTACCTAGCTCCCCAAATGAAATAATTGTACTTTATTGATGTGAAATTAAATAGTTTAATATTAAACATGCTTTTTGCAGACTGCAAACTGCAACTGACCATGATGCCCTAAACATGCTTTAATTTTTTTATACGTTAAGAAGAAAATGTTAATATTCATGTACTCTTCCCCCCCTTCTAGCAAATGAAGGTAGTAAAAACTCAAAATGAAACAAATAGGGAATAAAAAATAAATATTATGCCAAGTAAAAATAGAATGCTTAACTATAAGCAAATATAAAATGGGCATATCAAAAATGCAATTTTTGGTAAAGATCAGGAAAGAGTACTTCAAAAATTAAGGCCAACAAGTATGAATTACTTGAATTGTCCAAACATATTGCCAAATGAGCCCATCACTGTGAGGCTGCAGCTGTGTCATGACACACAGCTATAAATCAGCAGATACTCTCCATTCATCTTCCAAGTATAGCCCTGCATTTGAAGTTACAGGTTTACTGGTGGCCAGATATAAGATCGGTGTGTTCGTCCACTAATAAGAATGACTCTTGAACAGGACTAGTCCTGTCATTAAGGTCAAAAAGACAAAAGAAGTTAGAAGGGAACATATAAAGATAATATAGTATAAAAAGGCTCAACAATGTGAAAAAGTAAGCCCGGTCTTTTTTAGCTCTATCAATCATTGCCATCTTAACAGCATCACAGGCCCAGAGGCAAAGTAGTGTGTAGTACCCATACGTTAAGAAGGCCCTCCTATCATTCACTAACTGTTAAAACTTGACAAATCTAACTTCAGGTGGCAAACACTGCACAGTTGATTTTAACCTTGCCATTTGCACAACTACTTGCATCAAAGCTGAGTCCAGATAACTCTATCTGGCAACCAACGTTTAATATTTTTTTTGTATAAGGGGAATGGATTCCTGCGACATGAGCTCTGTTTTAATGTTGTGGTGTACAGTAATATTTTAATTTCTCATGATATTCAGACCTCATAGTGCTCAAGTGGTCTGTGATGGAGCCACCACTAACACTGATCACGGCAATGCCAAAATGAAGCAAGCAGAATAAAGTTGCACGGAAACAAGCATTTATAGAGAACAGAACAGTACTTTAAAAACACTGTAATGGACACTTTATATTTAAACTAAAAAATCCATAACGAAGCATACATAGAATATGCTGGAAAATATGCTGTACTTTTCCGATTGATGCAGTTATTATATCATCGCTCCATCGCGCAATAAACCTTATATATGTCACCATAAAAATAAAACGAACCGCTAACAAAGATGAGAAAGATGCACAACTTTGAGAGCCCAACACGAATAACGTGCTTACGAGAAGGTGTTACGCGAGACAGACACACTCTTGCTCTTTTCCATCAGCGGATTTTTTTTCTTCTTCCTCAAACTCTGCCGTAAAAACAACGCCCCAAAATCAGAAATCATATATTTCTAACGCTTTTTTACACTGATCAATTGTTACAGTCGCATGTAAACGCACTGTTTACAGTCCGAAACATACAACACTAACGATAAGACAATTTAACCGCCGTCTCCAACCACGTTCGCTCACTCCTTGGGCTCTCTGCGTACCCAGAGATTTTTCCACGCCGCAGCACATTCGACGTTTTCGTCTTCCGACGACCAAAATCAACCAGAAGGCAGCGGAGGACCTTTTTCACAATCCATACATGCTTCTCTTTCCAGTCTGTTGCACGGTCTCTCCAGAGATTGAAAAAGAGTTAAACAATCCAACACAGCGAGCGTTACTATTTACCTTTTTACCATTCACATTTTGCCTTTGCAAATAAACCTGAATATAAGCTCAATGATACGCGTTCAAACCACATTATTGCTTTGTGCATAACAGAAGATCCTGAATATCCGCGTTCACGCGCGCCCGCAGTATCACATTTCGAAGATGGCGCCGTGTCACGTGACACCTCGTCAGCGCTTTCACCCCTCCCATCTCGGACTCGTGCGACAGCAACACGCTTCTGAACATGGCTGCGCCCATCTCGCAGCAGTTGCAGGATTTATTAAACCCTTTCCCCAAATTCCATGATCCCGAAGACGACGAGGATGAAGGTATGAAAGCCAATACGCGGGGGTGGTATAACGGTTGGATTCTTTGTTCGTTTTTGTTCTTATTTTTTCGTCCGTGTGCTTGTGCTGATGGGGACTCACGTGTTAACTGTTTCTGGGGCTGTTCCGCAGATTCCATATTTGGCCCCTGAGTCCTGTGACATAGTAGCAAAGCGAGTTCAGTTTGTCGGATCAGTTACAGTGAAGGGAATTTGCTTGTTACACTTACAGCTTCTAATAAGTTCGCTTCATTCACCGAGCTTGTAAAGTAGCATCGAGAACGTGGCGCCAGTACACCAGTCGTACAGTTCAGGCATTTTGTAGGGAATCGCTCGTGTACAGTCCCAAAGTACATGGGAGCGAAGTATACAGTGTTACAGTTTCCTACAGTATGTGGTAAAATGTTTGTGTAAATTGTTAATTCAACAGTTGATTACAGACTTTTTGAGAAGCTGCTCATGGAGGGTGTACTGTATGTCATATTGTCATAGATCGCCTGGATCCACTGCAGTTTGCAAAGATTGCAGAGGAAAATGCAGTTAAGCTGTGCTCCAAAGAACTCACCCATACTTGGCCAAAGCTGGCAGCACTATGAGGATTATGTTTTTTGATTTCACCAATGCTTTCAGTACCATCCAACCATTCCTGTTAAGGGGTAAGCTGAGAGATATGCAGGTGAAAGAACCTATGGTGTAGTGGATAATAGAGTATCTGTCTGGCCGACTGCAGTTTGTGGGGCTCAAGGACTGTCTCTGATACGGATGTAAGCAACACAAAAAACAGTCTTGTCTCATTTTCTCTTCACTATGCAAACCTCAGACTGTTAACACCAGGTCATGACACTTACAGAAATTCTCAGATGATTCTGCATTTTATAGGGTGTGTTGTTGTAAAGGATGAGGCCAAATATAGGAGTCAAGTGGAGAACTTGGTGCAGAAAGAATTGACTGCAACGTAACATTAGCAAAGCCAAGAAACGGTTTATTGAACCCCTACATTATAGGAGTGGATGTGGAGACTGTGATCTACTACATGTACTTAGGGGTCTACACAAGTGACAGGCTGGACTGGTGTTGTAACACAGGGGAACTGAATAGGTAAGGGTAGAACAGACTCATTATTCTCTTAGAAGAATATGTTCGTTTGATGTGAGTAGTGACATCTTCACATATTCTGCAACTTGGTGATGGCCAGTGCAATTATCTACTCTGTGCTGTGCTGTGCTGTTAACACCCCCTCAAGAGTGACCCACTGAATTAACAAGCTAATTAAAAAGGCAGGCTCAGCTATGGAATGCACTGTGGACCCCTCAGATGTAGTAGTGAAGGAGACACTTAAAACAAAACTGAGTGCCATTATGAACAATGCTGCATATCTTTTCCCTGACACACTAACACTGAGCATTTTCAGTCAAAGAATTATTTCGCAGATGTGTGCAAAGAAACATTGCTGGTGCTTCATTGTACCAACTGGAATACCTCTGTATGATTCTAAGTGGTATGTGTGGAGACAACCAGGCACTGCTCATCACTTGTCCAATACAGTCCCCACAGTGAAGCATGGCGGTGGCAGCATCATGCTGTGGGGGTGTTTTTCAGCTGCAGGGACAGGACGAGTGGTTGCAATCGAGGTAGAGATGAATGCGGCCAAGTACAGGGATATCCTGGACAAAAACCTTCTCCAGGTTACTAAGGACCTCAGACTGGGCCGAAGGTTTACCTTCCAACAAGACAATAACCCTAAGCACACAGCTAAAATAACGAAGGAGTGGCTTCACAACAACTCTGTGACTGTTCTTGAATGGCCCAGCCAGAACCCTGACTTAAACCCAATTGAGCATCTCTGGAGAGACCTAAAAATGGCTGTCCACCAACGTTTACCATCCAACCTGACAGAACTGGAGAGGATCTGCAAGGAGGAATGGCAGAGGATCCCCAAATCCAGGTGTGAAAAACTTGTTGCATCTTTCCCAAGAAGACTCATGGCTGTATTAGCTCAAAAGGGTGCTTCTACTAAATACTGAGCAAAGGGTCTGAATACTTAGGACCATGTGATATTTCAGTTTTTCTTTTTTAATAAATCTGCAACAATTTCAAAAATTCTTTTTTTTTGTCTGTCAATATGGGGTGCTGTGTGTACATTAATGAGGGAAAAAATTAAGTTAAATGATTTTAGCAAATGGCTGCAATATAACGAAAGAGTGAAAAATTGAAGGGGGTCTGAATACTTTCCGTACCCACTGTATGTTAATAGTCCAAAACAAATTCATAAAATTGACTTGTACAGCCCGGAGGTAAGGGTACTTCACTGTAGATATCTATCTTGCATATACTATAGATCATTGTATCCTCCTTACAATCAGCAGGTGCTCCAAAGTAGTAATAATTTTTTAAATAAGATCCTAAGTGCTTGGACGCTGTTAATTAGTTTACAAATACATATGAAATTGTGGGAGAGTGTGTTCTGCTGTGTGGTAAGATACTGGAAATGATTGATATCTTCCTTTTCGGCCATGATAATGCATTAATGCCTTGTTAAATACTAGAGAAAAACACACAATCAAGTTATTGTCTTCTCTTTATTTTTATTTTCATACTAGCAGATTACCCAGTGGCTTCACTCACTGAGTGGAAGGGAAAAATTTGTGTCTCTCATGAGGCAATGGCATTAGTGCTGTCTGAACAACACATCCCACGTGATTCAAATTTAGCACTCTGTTCTTGGCAATACTCATACATGATGTCCATTTCTCCTATTTTGTTACTTTTGGAAATAGGCAATAATCTTTTTCAATGTTATAACTGAATCCCTCCATACACAGACCCTGACGCCTGTGTGACGTCAAATTAAATTCTGTTCAGCACGTTGTTCGGGTGTTTGTGAGGCCCTCAATTTTGATTGTCGTATACGTTGATCTGCGAGCCTTCTCTCTCGATCTGCTTCTGTCTCACTTTGTCTGCGTAACCTGACTGTTGTGGTCATACGTAATTTCCGTTTTAAACGCGAGTGTGCGAGTGCATTATAATATGTTCTGTGGTCATACGTAATTTCTGTTTCAAACACAAAAAGAATTTTATATATATAGATGGAGTTTATTATAATAATGTAATTATATCATTGATATATTTAATTTGGCTGGTCATTGATATGTTTGATTTGGCTTTGAAATTGTCCTTAACCATATTATTCAATTATATAGTCTGTTTTCTTCTTTGTGTTGTCAGCCCTAACCAGAGGAAAAGAGTATAGTTAGAATAGAGATGCCCAATTATTACAAAATTATTAATTGACATTTATTGAATTTGATATTATAATTGTGATTATTAATTTCATTTAACAATGCAATGATTATTGTGCACCTTGTCTGTTATCTCCACTTAAAAAATTGTTATTTTGAAATTGTAAAATGCTGCATTAATTGAAATATTAAGGATTTAGTGTTATAACATTTACTATATATATATATATATATATATATATATATATAGTGACAGTTTAGGGCTTTCTTGCTCCCTTGTACCCTCAGACACCACGTCTGACACCAGATAAAAGTCCAAATAATTAATTTATTATTATAATAATGTGCACAAAGCACCCTCCACTCCCAATTCTCAATAATTAAATACACCATAAACAATCCTCCAAACTCCCAGACGCTTAGCCACCCTGCTTCCCAACTCAGCTCGTCCGTCTGGGATTTCCCAGAGTCCTTTATTGTCCTTGACCCCGAAGTATTTGTCCCTCAGTCCATGTAATTTTCTATCACTTCCGGGTCAGGTAAAACTCCTTTTTTTTCTTCAGCCTGGAAGTATATCATTTCTTCCGTTCCCATGACTTGGAAATACTTCCAGGCTATATGGGAAATATAAATCCCTGGGCCTCCCTGCAGCGACTCCTGGCGGACCCCTTGGTATCCAGCAGGGCTGTACATTATAATCCCACTGTCCATAATTCCCTGCTGGCATTCGGGGCACCTCTATGCTGCAAGGAGGGCTCCATCTGGCGGCCTGGGGGTATTGGCCGGGATGAATGGCCGGCCATATCTCACTATATATATATATATATATATATATATATATATATATATATAAAACAGACACCACATTTATTTTAAAATGTGTCACTGTTTCTTAGTGCAGAAAATATGTTACATTGCTGATATGCAAATATTTATAAAAAAAATTAAAGTATAACACATATTCTTTTTTCTCAAAATAAATGTTACGTCTGAAAAACCAGCCATCACCACCTTTCATTATTCGAAAATGTGAAATGTGAGGAAATGTTAAATATGGAAATGTTAAATTGGGTTTCTGCTGTATTAAGAAAACAATTGTTGCATGTGTGTGCAAAATCAAAGCAGATAATAAAATCTTAAATTACAGTAACATAAGTTAAAGCAAATATAATCTGATAGTTCTGTTATACATGTATGTAAACACATTAAATGTAACAATGGCAATATTTTGCAAGTTAAAAAAGTATTTAAATAGTAACCCACTATTATATGCTACTACCAGGCTCAGTTCTTGAGCAGTTTGTGTCCCCATTCTTGAGGAAACACTTCTCAGCATATATTCTTCATCAATATAATGAACTGTTGTACTCAAGCATGCTTCCATACTTATACTCAATCACAAATTGGTTTTAGTTGCATAAATCACCACTTCTTTCAGATCTGTTTTGATTTTTGTTTGACATTTGGAATAAAGTAATGACAATGTAACTTCAGAAGAATATCTGCAGGAGAGAATTATTTCTCTTACTTTAGGACCCGAGTGCAACTGTACAATTGATGACTCCTCCGCACCACACTTTGAGTGTTGCCCACAGTTTTAATCAGATCCATGTCTTTTTATAAGCAAAATACAGTAACTACTGTTCTAGAATTTTTTCAATAACTGGCTGAATATGATGTGTTATAGCAGAAACAGGTATTGGTTAACTGTGTTGTGTATCTAATATTTCTGGAACTTGGTGCTGCTTGCTTAACTGAGACACTCTGCATGTGCAGTGTACTTTATATGATGGTTCTCACATTGTGACCAATGTTGCTTTGTTAGATTCCAGTCCTATGTAAGCCTGTTTGAAAATGAGTGAATGGATATTTGTATGTCAGTTGTGCTAGCAGGCTAAGTGACCTGTTTGCAGGGTCACATAGGTAGGTCATGCTGGTGATGGTTAACTGATAGGGCACAGTGTCTATTCTACTACCATAATAGTCTTTCTTTTTACAGTTTTTTAGAATATTAGTCAGTTAAGAGGTAGTATCATATGGCAAAGGTGGGGGCCATCTTGTGTCCAGACTTGCGTCATATGCTGCCTTTGGAGTAAATACAGTATCCTAGCACAAAGGCATACTAGTGTTGTACAGCTTAGTCAGACCAAATGGGCATCTTTGTGTTTTAGTATTTCATATGTTAGTATATTACTGCTATAGTAGAGAGTAGTTTGACAAGTATAATAATTACTTTGTGTACAGTGCACAAGAAGTTGTGTGTTGCTATGTGTAAAAAAAATAAAAAAATAAAATAAAAAATCACCCAGAATACAGTTTTTTTAGTATACTTGTCCATAATTGACAGGTGCTATGCACAAAATGATTTGGAGTACAGCACAAGTTGCCAAGACCCCGAAATGGCATTCTCAGATACATGTATTTGTTTTATTTCTTTAATGAATAATGCTGCATCATTAATTCATTTTTTGTAAGATTGTTTAATAGACTTGTTGAACAGAACACTCTGAGTTTCTGATCTTTTTCTGGTGCTTTGCTTCTCAGGTTTTGTTGGATTACACATATACTAATTCTTCCTTATTTCCTTCAAGTGTTTAAATGATTATACAATTATGCACTACAAGGCATTTGCATTCCATCTATCCATCCATTATCCAGTCCGCTATATCCTAACTACAGGGTCACGGGGGTCTGCTGGAGCCAATCCCAGCCAACACAGGGCGCAAGGCAGGAAACAAAGCCCTGGCAGGGCGCCAGCCCACCGCAGATTTGCATTCCTTTATTAAATACTAGCAAAATACCCGTGCTTCGCAGCGGCAAAGTACTGCCTTAAAATTTTTATTAAGAAGAAAATTAAACCTTTTTAAACTGAGGGAAAATATACCAATAATTATTTGTTAAGGATCTCTTTGTATACCACATTGTCAGTTTTGTAATATGACCAAGCTGTGCGCTGAGCTTACTCTTGAGCTTGCAACGTACAGTTGGCCATGTGAAAAGTAATCTTGTCTGAAATCTCACAGCTTGGATTGCTGCTGTCATAATCGGTTCGAGTTTCATGGTTTGTTTTTAATTACGACAGTATTTGCAGGACTTGTGTTAAAGTGACATTCGGCATCTGTCAAGCATTGTAAGCATACAACCGGTTTCATCGATAACTTCACATCCATCGTTTGAGAGTGTAAACATTCATAAACATCAAAGTGTCCACTACCGAAATCGTCATCCATGAATCTAAGATGTTTAAGAGGCATTGGCGGTTGTCGAAAGGTGTAAAATATTTGGCCATTTCGGTACATTTGAAAGTGACAACCGAACAATTCAGCGGCAGCCATCAACTCACATGCAGAACCATAGAGTGAAATGCTTAAGCCCTTCACCTTATAGTGCTCCTGTGTAGTATAATTATCTCCTGTACCGTCATCAGTCCACACCTTGAACCTGTCCCAGTCATTCAATACATAAGACACAATGTTCCTCCGGATATCAAGAGTGAGCCTGATATGGCCGTGCAATATGTAACAGAGAATGGAAAAGGTAGGTGCCATCTCCGGGTAAGTGACAGTTCTTTGATCGATGGTGATCACCTCGATAAACATGTTAATGGGGGTACGGTTGGAGCGATAAAGGAAATGGGTACCTGAACAATGTAAAGTAAGTCTAAAATACCTACACAATAACTATAATCGTAATAAACGAACAATAAAACAGCGGAGAAGCCGTGGATTAAATAAAAAGGCTGTAGTTATCAGCAGGGAGACGTGAATCCCGTGACGAAGCAAGGAAGGGAATGTAGAGACCGGAGCGACGGACAGCCTTATATAGGTAGGCAGCCAACAATGTGGGAGGCGTTGGGATGGGGGACCTAACGCCGCCTCACACGGTGACTGAGCTGCAGGCTATGGACGTATATATGTACATAAGTAGGATTTAGTTAACGTTGGGATCCCACGTACCAAATTTCTTGAAGATGGGCTCATAAGTAACAAAGACCGTTGAAAAGTTCAATATGGCGGCCGACAGTGGCATCATACCACCGAAATAAGTAGTACATCGGTTTCGGTTAGCGCAGGGAAGCCGCGTACCAAATTTCGTGAAGATAGGGTCAGCCTTCCACCTACACGGGACGTTGGAGAATTAGTGACGTTGGAAAGTTCAATATGGCGGCCGACAGTGGCGTCATACCACCGAAATAAGTACGTACATCGGTTTCGGTTAGCACATGGAAGCTGCGTACCAAATTTCGTGAAGATGGGGCCATAAATAAGAAAATTCAACATGGCGAATGTTGTCGACCGTTATGACTGTTAAGTGTAGAATTTCAAAATGAAACCTGCTTAACTTTTGTAAGTGAGCTGTAAGGAATAAGCCTGCCAAATTTCAGCCTTCTACCTACATGGGAAGTTGGAGAATTAGTGATGAGTTAGTCAGTCAGTCAGTCAGTGATGGCTTTGCCTTTTATTAGTATAGATTTGCTTTGAAAGGCGGAAAAAAAGAATCATTTTTATTAAATCCGTAACTTTTCCTATAAGTTTCTAATGTTCCTGTAATTTAACATTCTTAATAATCTCATCACCTAGGTGCAACTTAATATTAATGATTTTCGAAAAGTACGTTTGTTTGAAGTTCAGAAATTACCAGTATGTTTATTCATAGGCAATTACATGTGCACCACAACTACCCAGTTCCTCTGTTCAGTTACACCAATGGCACAGTATGTGATTTCTAGTTGGAGGGGTTGTCAAGTTTGACGACAGAGCTGCTAATCTCATTGCCTGAGGATATCTGATTACATAATTTGAAAATCACCGGGGATGACAAATTAATCCAGGGGCATATTACACAACTTCTAGTCCGAGGGGATACCAAATTTGACGACGCGATTGCTGATCTCATCAACTGAATATGTCTTTTTACATGACTAAAAATTGCGGGGTATATCAATTCAGATGACTGCGCGGTTACTTTCCAGAACAGCTTCAAATCTTCAAAGTATCAGGAGTTTGCCCCTTTTTTCTGACCGATGATAACATGCTGCTTGATGAACCCGGTGCCTGTTCAATTGCAATCTCTGCCCTATTTTGTTTTTTCTTTTTTTTCCCCATTCTGTCATGGTGCGTCAAATATGATACAACAGACTGACAAGCCACTTTCTTTTTTTCAGGTTCAAAACACCTATGACTCCTATTCCTTGTAGCTGCATAATGTGCATTATATTACTAAATGAGTGTTCATTTGTTGTAAGCTCTCACACGCAAACAAAACCACTCCTATGATTTAAGACAAAATCATACCTGTTTGATGTTCTCGGCACAAGTCAAAGGCTGGTTGAACTGAGTTGCTGGTTATGTCAAGCTACACCACTGGCGATCATGGGAACGTGCCGCAACTGCCTCACACTTTGTTAGATTATGTAAATCAAGTCAATGACATAAAATCACTGGAAAAGTCATCTAATTAGACACGGCCTTTAGCTGTTTTAGGCATACATGACTTATCGTCGTCTTTCATTAACTTAACAAAAGTGAATGTTGCACCTTCAATTTGTACCATTTCACGTAATTATAGAAAGCTGCAGTGTCAAAACTAATTGTTTTAGGTTTGCACGTCTCTTTAAGAAAATGTTCTGTAACATACAGCGACACATTATTTACATATGTAATTCAGTTATTCATCTGAATGCCAAATAATTTTGGTTTGAGACAAAAATCACGCCTTGATTTCCTCAAGCCATATTAATAATTATTGATGTTCTCTCTGAGCTACATCTCGATTTTTTTGAAAGGAGGAAAGACTGTTTTCTTTAGAAAATAATAATGGGTAATTTGTCACAAACATGCTGGATAACAGGCTCATGACTGTATGTAAGAAATTACCTACAAGGTTTCCTTCATATTTGAGTCCTTTTGAATTATTTAAATGCATTATTACTGGAGTTCAGTTTGCTCCAAATGTGCCTGAAAATCCACAAAGTTGTAATTTGGCATAGAATGGAAGTCTTTGACTACGTTAATGTGTTTATCCAAATAAATATTTCCAGGTGATAGATGTGTTTGTCAGATTTACTTTTAAAATATTTTATTCATGTTTTGTAAATTAAGACCTTTTCTCTCACCTTTACAGCTACCAAGGCCAAAGTAATAGAAACATTTGATGAAGGTGAAAATGATGACGGAGACTTAGCTGTGAGCTCACTGCGAAGTCGTGCCTCTCTTATTTCTCTCTTGGATACTGACAGGAGGTATTCAGGAAGAGCCACAACACGTAAGGAACTTCTGGCAGAGTTTGAAGATTCTGGTACGTGTTTGTTCTTTTATTGTTGCATAATTGTAACTCTCCGTATTGTGTTTTCAGATAACAAAATATTAGTGCATGTTTTTTTTAATGTGTCTAGTCCTTCTCTTCCTCCAAATAAATGTCATATTAGAAAACTGTGAGCAAAGTGAAGGTCTATAAGGTTTCAGTTCACTTCTTTTGATGAAAGAAAGAAAGAAGTATACAAGCAAATTTGTCCTCTCATTTTACATTTCAGGCAGTGAGATATGTCTGTTAGCCTCTGTAAAGATGAGCAGTGTTAGTTTCTCCAATAGAGCAGTATAGCTTGGCCAGTTAGCAGTGTGACAAAGACCACTACATTAGAATGACATTTAGACAGAAGAAGTAAAATTCCAGTTTAGATGAAACCTGCGCATACCTGTTGGTGCTTGCTAGTACAACATGACTAGAAGTGTTGGGTCAAGGTAAATGCAATAACTTCCTGATCAAGACCATTTTCCTTACAACAAACCACCCAACAATATAACATATTCACAATTGGCTGTTTTAATGAATGAAGAGGGTTAAAAGAGAGTGAAATGAATGTGCCATTTTGGTGAATTTTTTTTTAATGTTCAGAACCAAGTAGCTCTTAAAACCTTTTTAATAACAGCACAGTTTTTGTTTTATTTGAAAGCAGGTACACAGTACTTTCATTGTATTTAATTAAAAAGATAAACCGATCCCTCCCACTCACATGCCTTTTTTTGAAGCTTGAAACCTTGAACAGGTTTGGGGTGGTTAGAAAATGAAGGGGAACAAGTAACAGGTTAGTTTTTAAAATACAAGTAGTACCTATGAATATGTATTTTATTATAAAAATTACTTGTTACTCCAAGCTCTTTAATAACCAAAAGCAGTAAAAAATGCAGTTTGCAAGATGAACTTTGACCTTGAAAAAAGAAACGTAGACTTACTTTAATGGTAGACATACCATTAAAGAGTACTATGTTTGAGCTTTAGCGGAGCCATGTACCTTGAATAGGAACAACTACAAAGAAAACACTCTAAATTAAACGTTTTCATGCACTCCTTGGTTAAGAAAAGTGTCTGCAGCTCACAGGGAATTTTTTTTTTAATAAACAAAAAATATTTCTGAGCTTTGGAAGGTTGGTGAAACTGATATACCAAGTTTAAACAAACTTAAAAATGGTGATTCAAATACTTTTTTTTTTTTCTTGAATTAAAATGGAATGATCCAAATTATGAAGGGAATTAGTACAGTGGATCTAGGCTGTTCCTTTAAAACCGGGGCGTCCAACTTGCTTTCATAGGACCAAAATAACACTTTATATACCAAATGTGGTCTGCAATATATCAACAAGCAGTTAATGCTGCTTTTACTTTACAAACATGACACTCACATACCGGTCTCTATAGTTTAACTGCATGATGGTAGTTTTTATTTTTCAAGCAGAATGTCTGTTTTAAAAAAATAAATGTTAATAATAATATGTTTACTTACAGCTCTGTATAATTATAAAAATACAAATCACTAAATTTCAAAACTGTTTTGTTTTTGTCTTCATCTTTCCAAACTTAGAATCAATATCTTTTAAATCCATTGTTTATGCTAGTTCACTCGTCATTGGTAAGGATGCTGAGAGTTATCCATCCATCCATTATCTAACCCGCTATATACTAACTACGAGTTATTTGAAACATAAGAATATTGTATATACTGTACATTATAAAGGGCACACATGTCTCAGGTTGTATGATCCTCTCTTTCTGTAATTTTCACAAATTCTATATGTTAATACTAATTTAGAATAGAATAATAATTATTACAGTAATATATAACAAGCCTAATATACATAGTGTTAAATATACATTTCAGGATATACCAGGTTTCTAAAGGGTATGCAAAGTAATTGAGTAATTATACCGAAATACAGCCTATGAGTATTTCTGTTCCTTATCTGGTGCACATAAACAATCCTTTTAAATCCACTGGTAATGGAAGCATACTTTGCTTGCAAAATAAGGGATGAAATGGAGGAAAAACTACATTTATATATCCAAAATCTGGATTCATGTGGAAATATGGATGTAAAATAAGATAAAGGGAAGCTGCACCAAAACAAAGTAAAACAATGAACTGCAGCTGAAAAAAATAAGGACACTCAGCATAAACAATGCCTCCACATGGCCCACAACGCGCTTCCACATTTAGGTAATTTTCGCATTGAATTCCTCCCATGCAATTGCACAGCAGTGCTTCAGCCATTGGATTTGGGCATCATTCGCACCCTGAAAGTTTATTATCGCAAGGAAATGCTGAGAAAAATTCTCGACAGCATAACTTGTAGACAGGATAAGATTAAAATTAACGCGAAAGAAGCTATTGAAGTGATTGCAAATGCTTGGACGCAAGTTAAAGAAAGCACTATAGCGACAAATACAGAGTCTCATTACAACGACATTTTCATTACAACAAAATATTTTTTAGGTCCCTGGCAGTTTGTTGTAACAGAATTTTACCTGTATATTGCAGCCAAGGATTTGGAAGACCACCCATAAAGTACATGCTTTTATACCTGCATTAACATGCGTTCACATGGCATTTAACCGCAGTAAAGTACTGGGTGGAATTGTGCTGGCGATGGATCACACAGACCACTTTTGGAGATGGTCAGAAACAGATAGCAATTACATTTAATGAGTACTTTTACTGTCCACATTAATTAATCAAGTAAGCAGAAAAGACAAAAGACTTCTGTAGGGTAGTGGCAGCACTCAGACAAGCCATGGGAGGGTGTCCAGTTGTGACATCTGTGTAGCTTTAAAAAGTGGGCAGAGTGGCAGCAGTGGCATTTTATGACCTACCATTTCCATCCTGAGACATCATATTTGGCATCATTCTAAAACATTAATGGTGTTTATGGCAGTGTGGCATGAAACCTTATTTTTATGTTTCATTATGAGCAGCCAGTTTTTGTTCTTACTTGTAGCTGCAGTGTGTGGTGGTGCAGAAGTAAATGTGAGCAGACACCAGAGGTGCATTTTAATGTAGAACTGCACGATTATGGCAGCAATCATAATTACAATTTTGTCAATTTTGAGATCACGATTATTTAACACGATTACTCATTGACTTTAAAAATATCATGCATTTATTGAAATAAAACATCTCTTTAACAGTGGATTTCCTAGAACTCTAAATATAATTCAACTGAGAAGCACGTAAAAAATAAATGTAAAGAAAAAGAGATAAATTATATAAATATATGCACTTTTAAATAAATAAAAATACAGTGGAACCTCAGTTTGCGAGCATAATTCGTTCCGGAAACGTGCTCGCAATCCAAAGCACTTGTATATCAAAGCGAATTTCCCCATAAGAAATAATGGAAACTTAGATGATTCGTTCCACAATCCAAAACTATTCATATAAAAATGATTAATACAAAATATAAAGTAAAATACATAATACAAATTAACCTGCACTTTACCTTTAAAAAGAATCATGGCTGGTGTGAGTTTCTAAACTCATGTGGGATTCCACCCAACGGGACGACATGCGGAAGAGCGTCCCAAAGCAATCGCAGTCTTCCAGCGCTGTAGCAGTTCGCCGTATAAGCGCATCCAAAAAGATTGCAGACATGCTATAAGCGCCTGTCGTCAATGGGTCATACAAGGAACATTATAAAGATCCCGCTACAATAAATAACAGCGCTGTTGCTGTTTCAAGCTGAATAAAGCTGGTGTTAAAGTACTGAGACTCAGCTTCGTGTTTTGGGGCGCAAGATGGGGACTCTCACTTCACAGCACACACACACAGTCACAATGCTGTAGTAAACATGATACGCTCGTACGGATGTTGACTATATGAGTGAGGCACACAGACTCAGACGGAGAATAGGAGACGATTGCTAGAGAGAGAGAGAGAGAGAGACGGGCGAGCGAGATAAGGAGAGAGAGAGACGCGCTGGGCGAGTGAGCGAGATAAGGAGAGAGAGAGAGATACGCGCTGGGCGAGCAAGCGAGCGAGATAAGGAGAGAGAGAGAGACACGCTGGGCGAGCGAGATAAGGAGAGAGAGAGAGAAGAACCATCAGTTTAGTTGTGATCACATGACGCTCAGCAGACAAAGTGTATCCATACTACTCGTATTGCAAGACATCGCTCGTTTATCAAGTCAAAATTTATTAAAAATTTTTGCTTGTCTTGCAAAATACTCGTAAACCAAGTTACTCGTAAACCGAGGTTCCACTGTAATAAGAAATTAGTTTAAAATAGATAAGATCAACAATTTTATAGTGTAGATGCACAATCTACTGAAAAAACTACTAAACATATATTATGTAGAATCATAAAATACATATATAAGAATCATAAAATGCAATACAATACAATTTATTTTTGTATAGCCCAAAATCACACAAGAAGTGCCGCAATGGGCTTTAACAGGCCCTTGACAGTTCCCCAGCCTTGACTCTCTAAGAAGACAAGGAAAAACTCCCAAAAAACCCTTGTATGGGGAAAAAATGGAAGAAACCTTGGGAAAAGCAGTTCAAAAAGAGACCCTTTTCCAGGTAGGTTTGGCGTGCAGTGGGTGTCAAAAAGAAGGGGTCAATACAATACAATACACAGAACACAACAAATCCTCACTACAGTATAAAGAATAAAAAAATTATGGAGCAGAATTTAACAGTAGCTGATATTGCATAATATGATTTGGATTTGTTTAGAGTCCTGGAGACCTCAGCCATCAAGCTGCCTCCCCTATTTGGCCATTCCACAGCTTAAACAGCGCTGGGCCAGCCAATCCGATGAAAGGACCCCTCTACCCCACGATTCCTGTGATCCTCCATCAGGGATTGATTTTACCTTAGGCAGTCAAAACAACTTGGCAGTTGGGCCGTGGCACCAAGTGCCACATTTGAGTACCAAGAAGAGAAACAGAATAGGTGAGGGTTAGCAACAAATTATAACTATCATGTTACTTATGTTTTAGTGCTAATGACTAACAACAGAGATGCAGTCTGTACAGTTAATCAGCAGCTCTAGTCAGGATATGCTAAACTGAAGTAGTGAGTCTTCAGCCAGGATTTAAAAGCTAAGACCGAAGGGGCATCTCTTATAGTAGCAGGCAGACCATTCCACAGTTTAGGGGCCCTGTAACTAAAAGCTCGACCTCCCACTGTTATTTTATTAATTCTTGGAATCATTAGCAGACCGGCATCTTGAGATCTTAATGTGCGCTCTGGTTTGTAAGTCATGATAAGTTCAGACAAGTAAGCTGGACGTTGGCCATTTAATGCTTTATATGTTAAAAGGAGGATTTTGAAATCTGCCCTAAACTTAACCGGGAGCCAGTGTAAGGATTTAAGAACTGGAGTGATGTGTTCGTATTTTCTTGTTCTTGTAATAATTCTTGCAGCAGCATTTTGGATTAACTGGAGGCTGTATAAAGAACAGTTTGAACATCCAGTGAACACAGCATTGCAGTAGTCAATCCTACTAGAAATAAATGCATGAATTAATTTCTCCGAATCCTGCTTATTTAGAAAACGCCTTAATTTCCCAGCATTTTTAAGGTGGAAGAAACATGATTTGGACAACTTTGTAATGTGCACAAAATAAGTTTGACCAAAACAAATAAGATCAAATATGTTTTAGTGCATTGCCATAAACTACTAAAAAATCCTGAACATATATTGAACATTTTGCTAAACTACCGTATGTACGCATGTACCACACGCACATTTTTTCCCAAAAATTAGCATTAGAAAATCAGGTGTGCGTCATACACGAGGAAATGTAGTTCTGTAATGTTTACTTCTTCTGCTTGGGCTCGCTGTCTTGCTAGCTTGCTCGCGCTCTCTCTTTCGCTCGCTTGCTTGCTTGCGCACTCGCGCTCTCTCGCTTGCTTGCTTGCGCACTCGCGCTCTCTCGCTTGCTTGCTTGCGCACTCGCGCTCTCTCGCTTGCTTGCTTGC
>JANRMT010062814.1:89237693-89252068 GCA_026402145.1 Polypterus bichir lapradei | reverse complement strand
CTCGCTTGCTTGCTTGCGCACTCGCGCTCTCTCGCTTGCTTGCTTGCACACTCACGTTCTCTCGCTCTCTTGCTTGCGCACTCGTACTCTCTCTCTTGCTTGCTTGTTCGTGCACTCGCGCTCTCTCTCTCACTTGCTTGCTCACGCACTCGCGCTCTCTCTCTCGCTCACTTGCTCGCGCACTTGTGCTCTCGTTCATGCTCTTTCTCTCTCTAAACACTTTCTATACAATCACAACGCGCGTCGTACACGGGGCAAAATGATTTTCGCGATTTTCTTTGTAAAAATTAGGGTGTGCATCTTACACGAGGGCGCGTGGTACACGGGTAAATACGGTATATTCAACATATTCCAGTCCAGCAACTCAGTCGTTACAGAGTAGCTCACATGTTAATTGCACATTATTACGATTAGTATTATGTGACAGACAGAGATGGAGAGATCATCACAGAACAGATGACCTATGCTAATTCCTTATTTTTATTAAAATCTCATATTACACACAGTTAAATCATCACATATTACGCACAATTGGAAGGAAGGAATTCTATTCTATTCTTTCCAAGTGGAGTCTGTGCCTGAAGCACTGGAGCCTGGT
The DNA here is from genome assembly GCA_026402145.1 of Polypterus bichir lapradei. NCBI lineage: Eukaryota > Metazoa > Chordata > Cladistia > Polypteriformes > Polypteridae > Polypterus > Polypterus bichir. The sequence goes on along the minus strand of JANRMT010062814.1, from coordinate 89,251,470 downwards.
ACATCCATTGATGTCTGCTGCCAGCTTTATGTTTTGAGGCAATGGTCCATGGTGATACAGACAGTTTTTCCTCCTATAATCCCTATGCAGCTGTAGCTTCCCTCGGTACATGGGTGATGTTTTGCCCCATGCTGTCTTCTGGAGAAAACACTGTTTGAAGACACTTCATCTTCAAATTGAAATTATTGTCAATGTAATGAAATGTATGACTGATGTAAGACTCTATGGTGTGGTTTGACCATATGTACTGTATGTTGTGGTGGCAAAGTATTTTATTGTAGACACATCATTTGCATCTTCCTTATGGCATTTATTGTAAGTGTAGGCAGTGAAATGGTGTTGTGATGGCATTGCATAACACAGTCCAAAAGTGTTTACTAGTTTCTTGAATTCCTGGTTGCTAACTGTGCTAATTGGACACATGTATTTAGCTAGGAAGAACATGAAGTTGTGTTATTTCTTTTTGGTTTTGAATGTTGGATGGATAGGTGCTGGCAGTTGCATTATAAAAAGTGTCTTTAATCGATGACTGTGTTGCAGTGAAAGAAAACTAGATGGCTTTTATCTGTTTTTTTTTATTCCTTTATCGCTTGTTCATAGAAAACTGATTGATTGATTTAAATTCATGTTATTACTGTGTGGCGCAAAAACACCTCCGTGTAACAAATTTTGCACAGTATATTTGTTGTTCCTTGTCAGGCTCCTTGAAATCAAAGTGTTTCTAAACAGTTGAATTAGTTTTAGCTTTCTTGGTGACTAAAGGCTCTCTTTTCATCATCTTGGCTCAAGCTGAGCTCAACATGCCACAATCTGGTGGGAAGTGAGTTTGAGCTTTTAGGGAATGGCAGAAGCATGTTCCTGAAACAGGGTACATTAGTTTTGTAAGACAAGGCAAAACAGGAGCACCAAGAAAAGTAACATTGTAACATTGCAACGATGCACGCTACAAACCGATCGCTGTAAACAAAAGTGAACTGGAGGTTAAAATCCAATAGGAAAAAGTCTTCATTAAATACAACGAGGTTAAAACAATGCTCGGATCTGTCTCTTTAAAAACAAGCCTGGTGCATTCTCGGCCTTATGCGTCCAGCCGTCTCTCTCTCTCTCTCTCTCTCTCTCTCGCGCGCATGTGTGTGTGTGTCTGTCTCTCGCGCGTGTGTGTCTGTCTCGCGCATGTGTCTCTCTCGCGCATGTGTCTCTCTCTCTCTCGCGCGTGTCTCTCTCTCTCTCTCTCTCTCTCTCTCTCGCGTCTCTCTCTCTCTCTCTCGCGCGTCTCTCTCTCTCTCTCTCTCTCTCTCTCGCGCGCGTCTCTCTCTCTCTCTCGCGCGCGTCTCTCTCTCTCTCGCACGTCTCTCTCGCTCTCTCTCGCGCGCGTCTCTCGCATCTCTCTCTCTCTCTCGCTCGTGCGTGCGTCTCTCACTCTCGCGCGTCTCTCACTCTCTCTCGCGCGCGTCTCTCGCTCTCTCTCTCGCGCGCGCGCGCGTCTCTCGCTCTCTCTCTCGCGCGCGCACGTCTCTCTCTCTCTGGCGCGCACGTCTCTCTCTCTCTTTCTCTCTCGCTCTGGCGCGCACGTCTCTCTCTCTCGCGCGCACGTCTCTCTCTCTCGCGCGCACGTCTCTCTCTCTCTCGCTCTTGCTCTCTCTCTCTCGCGCTCGTCTCTCTCGCGTCTCTCTCTCGTGCGCGTCTCTCTCGCGTCTCTCTCTCGCTCGCGTGTGTGTGTATATCTGTGTATCTCTCTCTCGCACGCGCGTGTCTGTGTTTGTCTCTTTCCTTCTCGCTGCACAGGGAGAGACTGAACACGCGCGGAAATCATCAGCGCGCACAGACCGTAAGGGAAACTAGCTTGTTCATATACCGAGTGTGTGGTCGTGAACAGATGCAAAAGTTTGGCGAACTTTTTGGTCGTAAACCGATTTGTACGTGTTCCGAGACATTTGTGAACCGAGGTTCCACTGTATATGCATTAGTGGAGGTGTTGCGTGGGGGTTCTTTTTTACTGCTACACCGCTAAATAGGCATGCAATGGAGTACATGCATTAGTATATGTATTGCGGGATGAAAATGGACAGAGAACATTCCGAAACTGAAGCTGTAGTTGACAATAAAGTTGAACATGATGACACAGAAGAACTTTTGCAGAAAAAAGGAGTCATGTCCGTTACCTGGAGATACTTTGGTTTTAAAAGGTCGGATGTGGACCATTATGTTCAAATATGTGAATACTGTTTCTATACTGCTGGATAATACTGCAAGGCAAGTTGTACTTGTTTTATTTTTTTTCAATATAGCGTAATGTACCTGGGTACTGTGTAATAGTGTGACGACATGTTGACTTTATTCTCGACATTTCCACTTTAATCTCGACGTATGTTCCCTGAGCCATGTTAAATCGGTATGTGCTTCTTAAACTGACTTCCTCTTGTACTGAGGAGGCGCCGGCAGCAATCGCCGCACAGAATACATTCACTTCATGATATTCCTGCTCCCTGAACATTTAGAATGCTAAGATAAATACTTGATGTAATTTTCATGATGAAATGCATTAAAGCATGTATTAATCATGTATTAATCATGTCGGGGCACGGCGGCATGGAGGTTGCATTGCTGCCTCGCAGCAAGGGGGTCCCAGGTGTACCCTGCCTTGAATTTGCATGTTTTTCTGGTGTTTTTACTCGGCGTGCTTCAGTTTCCTTTTAAAGTCATGTAGGATGTGGGGTTTTGTTATGCTATATTGACTCTGCTAGTGTATGTTTTGCTCATATTCACCCTGCAATGAGCAAGTGCCCCATTCAGGATTTGTTCCTGCCTCACACACGATGCTTGCTGGGATGGGAGCAACCCTGAAGGGATGGCATAATTAAACATGTATAACGAAGATTTTTTTAAAGTTCTGAACACTCCATGGGCTAAGTTTATAACTAGTTTTAATTTCACAAAGACGTTTATTGTGTGGTGATTGGTTAGATGGGCGACACGGTGGTGCAGTGGTAGCGCTGCTGCCTCGCAGTTAGGAGACCCGTGTTCGCTTCCCGGGTCCTCTCTGCGTGGAGTTTGCATGTTCTCCCCGTGTCTGCGTGGGTTTCCTCTTGGCGCTTCGGTTTCCGCCCACAGTCCAAAGACATGCAGGTTAGGTGGATTGGCGATTCTAAATTTTTCTAAGTTTGTGTGTGTACTGCGGTGGGTTGGCACCCTGCCTGGGATTGGATTCCTGCCTTGTGCCCTGTGTTGGCTGGGATTGGCTCCAGCAGACCCCCGTGACCCTGTGTTCAGATTCAGCAGGTTGGAAAATGGATGGATGGATGGATGGATGATTGGTTAGATGGAGAAAGAAAAAGGAAAGATAGGAGCTGAGGATTTGGTACGTCAGACAGACAGCACGCATGCAATAAAGAAAGCCAGCTCAGAAGAACATTCATTGAATTCTGTGTTTGTGTCTCCGACCACCAGATCACAAACCCAACATTTACACAATATTTAAGTTAAACCTGTGCGATACCCATTCATACATCCAGTTTTTTGGAGCCTCGTCACACCTGCCATAAAGTTCTCTACACTGAACATACACCTGGGGACCCTTACTGCGAGGGAGCAGCACTACCGCCACACTACTGTGCTTGTTTAATACATGCTTTAATGCATTTCATCATGAAAATGATATCAAGTATATATCTTAACATTCTAAATTTTCAGAGAGCAGGAATATCATGAAGTGAATGAATTCTGTGCGGTGATCGCTGCCAGCGCCTTCTCTTAGTGCGAATGAAGTCAGTTTAAGAAGCGTAGTGATTAACAACTGGGTCGGGGAACACTTAACACAAAGCATTTAATGTGCTACATTAACTTATGATGGGGTTTGAAAAAATCTAGTAAATTAATCCTTGATTTTAGGATGAAGTTTAGTTTACGACATTCTACTTTGATTATAAAACAAACTATGAGAATAAAGTGGAAATGTCGACTTTAATCTCAACATAAACTGCGAGAATAAAGCGGAAATGTCGACTTTAATCTCGACATAAGCATCAAAATTAAAGTGGAAATGTCGAGAATAAAGTCAACATGTCGACTTTGTTCTCGACGTATAGTTTGTTTTTTTCTTCCCTGTGTCCGTATTTTTTTTTTCTTCACTGTTTCCCTAATACGATTCCGTAGAGCTTTACCACAAATAGCATTATAAATGCAAGTTGCAGTTTTATTATTTATGTATATAGCTTAGCTTGAAGCAAGGTCCATATTAATGCAATTTGCCTAAATGATGGTTCAGTTGGTAAAGATGTCATCATCAAGTTGCACTTGATTTATTTTATTTTATTTTTATTTGGTGAATACTGTGTAATGCACCTGGGCTTGAAGTCTTGAAGTAATAGTATTATTACTGGAAGTTGCACTATTATTTATTTTATTGTTATTATTTATTATTTAAAATATTATGCAGTTTAATGATGGTAAAGTTGTTTAAAAAGTCACTTCAATGTGTCAGTGGACAGAGATTAACATTAACAGAAAGTGTAGTTGCTTTACAAAAAAATATTTACTATTTATTCCTTTTCTAAGACATGTTCAGTGCAATACAACTTTGGACAAGCACCTCTGGATATTTTACTAAGTCTAAATGCCTCTTTGGATGGTTTAAAATATGTTGTCAAAACTATAGTTTAAGTTGTTTGCAAAATTTGTTCAATAGGAAGGTTCTGCATTTTGCATCTGTCATGCAATGTGATTCCTTCTCTTCATTAGTGTCACCCCTTGAAAACTATCACTTTATGGGGCCATGCAAACCTGTATTAATACTTGTGTGCACATTAAAATGTTTTTTTGTACAATGTACAATGCTCATGACAGTGGAATAGGTTATTCTTAGCCAGTCTACTGCAGTAATTGCAGTGGAAAATGTGGTTAACATCCACTCATGCATGGGGAAAAAATACAGTTGAATACCGTGAAACCGGGATAATTTAGAAAAATACCGTGATATAGAATTTTGGTCATACCGCCCAGCTCTAGACATGGCCTTCACAAAGGTCATCAAAAGTTATTATTCTAAAGTGAGAACAATAGAACTTCCATTCTCTGATGTACAGAGACCAACTGTAATCCCTGCAAGTGGAGTGTTTACTGGTGACATCAGCTGAGCCATTGCTCTCACTCAGCCCACACCTTTTTGTGTAGCACTTGCCACTATGTGCCATTAGCACCAGGTTCAGGATGTGCCTACTTTGCATTTTGTTTCATTTTCATTGTTACATTTTTATACAGGGGTTCCTGGAAACACCTGTGAACATCAAAGTAGTTGTTAAGAAATAAAGGGAAACCCCTCTACTAATCAATGTTATGCTTTTGTATGGAACTAGAAAAAAACAGTTTTTAAGACCTGGGAGTTATCCTTTTAAATGGTTGCGAATAAGGGTGTACTCACACTAGGCATGTCTGTTACATACCAGGCCCAACCGCAATTGTCCCCCTTCCTACTTTTCCAAGTGTCCTGCACACACATTCCCTTAACGTTCTGAGCCCGGGTACGCCTTCGTCATCACCATGCAACTTTGTGTAAAGTAAAACAAGATCCAAACATGTAATGACAGCAGGCATGTCAAAATGATTTTCCTCATTTTGTGTTTTTTTGGGGTTGTGTCGGGCAGGGTAATGTTTTACCCGCTTACAGATTTATTGAATGTGCAGTGCAGAATTTTGCTGTTTAGCTGTAATTGTGTTACACATACAAGATTTGTATGGAGACAAATGATGTTAAGGGAGGACTTTGCAGCTTTTCTTGCCAACTACAATTCATGTTCATCTGTAAGGTGAAAATAAAACTCTTTACTTTAACTCAATTTTAATTGAAATGGTATCAATTGAAATGACAAATGTGTTACTGACCTGTCACATCTTTGACATCATGTCTGTATTCTGTGTTTGGGCATATTTAGCAATCACACTGTTCCTGAATCCTACTGAACCGTGCCCAGGCCTACCTCTTCCGAGCCGGCCAGGGCACAGTATGGTTGGCCCAGCACAGAGCAATCACATTAGTCAAACAAACTAGACTTAGGGGTAGTTGGGGGGGGGGGGGGGGGGGTTGTTGGGTTACAGGCGGACAAACGTGTGTACACCTTGAATAATGTTTTTAATCAGGTCCTAGCTTTCTTTAGTCATCAAGAAAAAACATTTGGTGTTTTTTTTTTTTTTTTTTTGGTAATATTGGTTTAACACTTTAACACAGCCCCTGTTTTGTTTTTTTTTTTTTTACAAATACAAGTATTTTACTACTTGTAGATTTAGGTATAGGATAAATATTACAGTTTCTACAACTGCATAGGCAGCTGGTATATTTTTGCTTTTTCTTAAGGTACTATTGCCTTCTTTGTTTTATTGAAAGTAATATGCTATTGCTAGTCAAATGTTAGTCTCAAAAACTATATGTATAAAGTAGTATGCAATACATCGTAGTTTTATTAATGCAATAATATTTGTTAACAAGCTACAGAGATTAATGGTGTATGAAATATAAGAATTATGTGTGTATTTTAATAGCCTGTTTTAAAAAAAATGCAGTTTTCTTCAGTTAAGTTCAGGTTATAGAATGCATTGACTTTTAAAACTCTGATTGTCCAGCTCTAACGTGAAGTGACACTATTTATGAAAATATTTCTTTTAAACTGGTTTTCTATCACTATTAGTTTCTAAGTGCATTCTTTTTGGCATTGAGAGTGAAACAGCCTTGTTAATTAATTAAATCCCAGTTTTCCCAGGGAGAGAGATGCCTGGATTAATGTAGAGATTTGTAATTCAAACGTGAGGCATTGATAATCAATTTAAAGCGACTAGCCACGTCAGCTACATTTCACAATATTGGGCCTTTTCTTTAAATTTTACTAAATGCAGATTATAGGTAGACCCTGTCCCAGCTCAAATCTTTAACCATTGTGGCATCCTCCTTTTGCACCAACTGTAAAATTTGAATTGAAAGGTGTTTTCAAAATTGTAACATTATAACTGTGGGTGCTTAGTTTAGAATTCCATTCCTGTTAATGAGTTTGACATATGCCAGTCGAATATAAGTAACATGTTTGCATGCCGCTGGGGATGATGACATTTTAAGTTTAACTTGTATTGCTAGATAAATGTTTAATGAAATGTTTGAACCTTTGATGATTGCTGAGAGCAATTATGCTTATTTTTGCAGGGGAAGAAAATGAATCACAAGAGGACATTGAAACATTATCTGAGGAAAATAGTCTGCTGTCTGCTGATTATAACTCGGAATACAATAAAAGTAATGAAGAGGTTCAGATGCTGGATGATCGAATGAAAAATCCTGATCATAAGCCTGAGTCTGGGAAGTCTGTAAGTCTAGGAAGCAGTGTGGAAGAAGATGAGGGTGAATCAGAAAATGAGAAGGGATCAGGAGATAGTGAGGAAGAGAATGGTGATGAGGATGATGAGGATGTTGACGAAAGTGGGAATGAAGATGATCAAGAGAGCAATGATGTGAAGACTTTCTCAGAAGAACATGTGAATAAGGAAGTTGAGAAAGGGAAGGCAGTGAAGGACCAGCTGAGTAAGTAACATAACATATTTAAACCATGTTAATTAATCCTTTTCAAAGTCCTGGGGAGGCTAATTCAATTTTACATGAAGTATGTTTGAACATAGTGTTAGACAGTAAGTAGTGACCAAAGACTAATTTATTTGTCAGCATTTGTTACTTTCTGCATAATATATAATGCTGTGTTTATTAGCGAATGAGTCTGGGTTTACTTTACTTAGCTGGTACCCCCACAATCTGTTTTTGGAATATCTACCTATAAGATTGACTTTACAGCCATACTTGAATTGAAGCGCAGTCAATTAAAATCATATGACTTTGACTACATTACCACACTCCTACTACAAGTATACCACCTCCCTCCTTATCTCTCTTATATCCCTTTCCGGGCAGTTTTCTCCCTTCGCTCATTGGTTGGTGCTGTCTACTTATACTCCTGCCATTGCTCCTGCTCAGCTTTGTTGCAGCATGAACAGTAGTCACAGCAGAGTTGCTGCAATATTAAAGACCAACATCTGCCAATAGTGTTGGGGAACGTTATTTTTAAAAACGTAGTTACATTACTTACTAAAAAAAGAAATGTGTTACAAACAGTGTCTTAATTTTGCATTAATTTTTCTTCTTTAGTATAAAAAAACTGCACATTTTACTGACCAGTATTTGTCATTGAATTGTACATTCATATAGAAACCTTTATGAAACTGACAAGAAACATGGTCAGATTTGTTAAATTTCTTGTCCTTTTATAAAAGCCTTTAGTCCTTTGTGTGTGGTGAAATGAATAACATGTATCTCCTTTTTCCATCCCCAACATGAGCCCCTGAAGATTTACAGTATGAACAATAGCTGCTGCACCAACAGATCACACGATTTCAAAATATCTGTAGCAAACAGGGAGATTAAAAGTATTAATGTTTTATTTATAGGCTTCTGTTACTGGACTGCAACACATTTCTTTTCTACTTGGTTGTGTGATTGTGTGTAAAGGACCAGTGTACTACGTTTGCTTTTTGCGTTGCACTCAGTGGTGATGCGATAATCACTGTCTCCCTATGACCCTAAACTGGGCGGAAAAAATGTATGCTTCAGTGCATCTGGGATTAACCTGTAACTTTTATTCAGTTCTTTTCACGTGAATGCATTCTACACAAGTGCTTAACAATATGTAATGTCTTAAAAAAGCAATATTCTGTGAAATAATGTAGCATTTTTTTTAGAAAATTCCATAGTAAAGGAGTAATGCATTTTTTTAAGTAATTTTCCATTTTTCCATCAATAACATAAATATTGTATTTGGTTACTTGTTATTTAAAAATCAGTGTTATGTTTTCCAAAAACAATTTTTTTTTTACATCTTCACATTTGGCTTATCTGTGTATTTTGGTTAAAAATTTGAGGGTTGACTTATTCGTGGGTGAGCTTATCTACTGCATGTGATGTAACTAATAAACTGTCGAACAAATTAGAAAGTGGGCAAAGAAATTTCAAAAATAGTTTAAAAATATAATACACAAAAGATATTAATGTATTGAAAACAGAATATTTTGTATAGTAAAATTTTCCACTTAGTTGCAACTTCTGATGTTTTTGTTTCAAAAGAAATGCTCAGACTAATAGTATTGACTGAAGACAGAGGCATGTTACTCTGGTTAATTTTCGAGGGGATGTAAAATAAATTGTAATTTTAAATTTATTTTTTTTTTAGCTTTATGGGACCAAATTTTAGAAGGCCGCATCAAGTTGCAAAAGGCACTGTTAACAGGCAATCGACTTCCAGAGCCTCATACGTTTCCTGTCTTTAAGAATATGGGAGGCTCAGAGTTTGCTGCTGCTCAGAAGAATGGTAAGTCAACCTTCTTTTGTTTTGACCTATGGAATTCATATATGTAAAAGTCTGTTATTATGTGGTGGGAAATGTTAGGGTAAGCATTTTTTCTGAACCACAACACAAACGTTTGAGAGCTGGTGATAAGAAAAATCCTTTTAGTTGCAGATTGTTTTGCAGTTTGTAGATATGCTGATTAAAGAAAAAAAAAACCTTACTGAGTAAAGATCATTGTGGCAAATGTGTTAATTTCTTAGGTATTGTGTTTGTTTTGTTGTTGTGCCAGCTTAAGGCTGTAGCACATTACATGATTTCTGGTCAGAGAGTATGTCAAAGTTTTCACTGTAGAATGTCAGATTACACAACGAGAATTTGCAGGGATTGATAAATTATCCAACTCTGTGACAATTTTTAGTACAGCTTCAAATTTCCAAAGAATTACTAGCTCAATGAATTATGATAGCCAGATATTGCACTTCCTGACAGTGCCAGTGCCTCTTTGAATGTTTTTTTAGGTATTGTGAGTTCAGCTATACGACAAACACAAGGCATCAGAGAGGCAAGCCTCTCTACTGTCTGTGCGGTTCTCAACACCTGTCTTCCTTCTTTCTGCACTGTATATATGGTACTTCCGAGTGAGTGCTCATTAGTTGACATCTCTCGCACATACAAGTGTTGTACCTTATGACTTAAGACAAAAATAAAACCTGTTTGATTTTGTTGGGGAGGTTGCAAATCAGTCTGACTGAATTGCTAGGGATGTTTAACTACGTGACTGGAAGTCGTAGGTGCATGTTGCAACTGTCTATTAGATTATGTAGATGATGGCTCTAGTTGAAATCGCTGGAAAAGTCATGTAGTCTAAATAGGCTTTGGTTTATGATTCTGGAAATTTCTGCCTCTAGTATTAAGTTACTTTATTTACAAAAGCCAAAGAGTTTTTCAAATTTAAGCTGAAATACTAATGAACAAACATTCCTATGAGTTACATAAAATATCAAAAACAAAAATTCTAAATGAAAAATTAAACAAATTTCCAAATAACCTCCATCTACCCATTGAACATTTAATTGTATTTGTATAGCTTTCTTTATGGAACTTTCTTCCCTCTTCCCTAACTGCCCCAGAGTAAAGAAATATTTTTAAAATGGTCAGATAAACATATGCACTACAGTTTAAGGTATGTGCTTTTCTTAAATTGCAGTGTATTTTCATTTTTACAGTCTACATATTTTGAATTATGAAATATGAAATATCTGTGTAGTGTTGTACTAGAAGATTGAGGTGGTTTTGTTAGACAAATTGTTGACTATATCTTCAGACGGCAAAACTTTTATTAGTGGCAACAGTTCACTTGTCTTGAAGCAGCTTGTGATTTCTGACACGTTCTTTGACAAAGAGCAAAGCATTTTACCTGCTATTGGTCTAATTTTAGAATCATGAAAACAATGATAGACTACACTTGTGATTTGTTAGCACTGGTTAAATTAAATACTAATACATACATTTTAATGTGTATCCAACAAACATCTGTTAACTGTATTTCAACTTGCAAGAATGCTGTCATGGGACATCAGCATGGCCCAGTGGCCAAGTTAAGATTGTCACAAAGGCACATTTATCAGGTTTATGGACAATTGATAGACTTTACAGTTGTGCTTGAAAGATTGTGAACCCTTTAGAATTTTCTATATTTCTGCATAAATATGACCTAAAACATCATCAGATTTTCACTCAAGTCCTAAAAGTAGATAAAAAGAAACCAGTTAAACAAATGAGAGAAAATATTATACTTGGTCATTTATTTATTGAGGTTAATGATCGAATATTACATATTTGTGAGTGGCAAAAGTATGTGAGCCTATAGGATTAGCAGTTAGTTTGAAGGTGAAATTAGAGTCAGGTGTTTTCAATCAATGGGATGACAATCAGGTGTGAGTGGGCACCCTGTGTTATTTAAAGAACAGGGATCTATCAAAGTCTGCTCTTCACAACACGTTTATGGAAGTGAATCATGGCACGAACAAAGGAGATTTCTGAGTTGTTGAGAGTTTGGAATTTACCAATCCACAGTCAGACAGATTGTGTACAAATGGAGGAAATTCAAGACCATTGTTACCCTCCCCAGGAGTAGTCAACCAACAAAGATCACTCCAAGAGCAAGGCGTGTAATAGTCGGCGAGGTCACAAAGGACCCTAGGGTAACTTCTAAGCAACTGAAGGCCTCTCTCACATTGGATAATGTTCATGAGTCCACCATCAGGAGTACACTGAACAACAATGGTGTGCATGGTAGGGTTGCAAGGAGAAAGCCATTGCTCTCCAAAAAAAACATTGCTGCTCATCTGCAGTTTGCTAAAGATCACGTGGACAAACCAGAAGGCTATTGGAAGAATGTTTTATGGACCGATGAGACCAAAATAGAATTTTTTGGTTTAAATGAAAAGTGTTATGTTTGGAGAAAGGAAAACACTGCATTCCAGCATAAGAACCTTATCCCATCTGTGAAACATGGTGGTGGTAGTATCATGGTTTGGGCCTGTTTTGCTGCATCTGGGCCAGGACGGCTTGCCTTCATTGATGGAACAATGAATTCTGAATTATATCAGAGAATTCTAAAGGAAAATGTCAGGACATCTGTCCATAAACTGAATCTCAAGAGAAGGTGTGTCATGCAGCAAGACAACGACCATAAGCACACAAGTCGTTCTAACAAAGAATGGTTAAAGAAGAATAAAGTTAATGTTTTGGAATGGCCAAGTCAAAGTCCTGACCTTAATCCAATTGAAATGTTGTGGAAGGACCTGAAGCGAGCAGTTAATGTGAGGAAACCCACCAACATCCCAGAGTTGAAGCTGTTCTGTACGGAGGAATGAGCTAAAATTCCTTCAAACCGGTGTGCAGGAATGATCAAAAGTTACCGGAAACTTCATTTTCCTTAATAAATAAATGACCAATTATAATATTTTTGTCTCATTTGTTTTACTGGTTTCTCTTTATCCACTTTTAGGACTTGAGTGAAAATCTGATGATTTTAGGTCATATTTATGCAGAAATATAGAAAATTCTAAAGGGTTCACAAACTTTTAAGCATAACTGTAACTGTTTAGCAAATTGTACCTTCAATATTGATGACTTATTAAGAAATGTTGTTTGGTTGAACGACTGTACATTTTTTCCAGTCTACAAGCAAACACATTTTCAAAATGGATTAATAAAACACTACACATTCCTCTTTTTTAGAGATGTTATATTTTAGTCTTTGTAATCTATATTAATAAACGGCAAAGCCCTCACTCACTCACTGACTCACTGACTGACTGACTGACTCATCACTAATTCTCCAACTTCCCGTGTAGGTAGAAGGCTGAAATTTGGCAGGCTTATTCCTTACAGCTTCCTTATAAAAGTTGGGCAGGTTTCATTTCGAAATTCTACGCGTAATGGTCATAACTGGAAGCTGTTTTTCTCCATTTACTGTAATGGAGATGAGCGTGAAACCCGTGGGGGCGGAGTTTCGTGTGACATCATCACGCCTCCCACGTAATCACGCAGTAGGTAGAAAACCAGGAAGAGGCCCAAAAAGCGCTGAAGAAAACATGCATTATATAATTGAGAAGGCAGCGAAACAATAAGAAGCGAGCGAGTGACATATACAACCATATTCATGAGTTCTGCTACTTCGGAAACAAAGCACGATGTAAACCTAAACTTTAAATTAAGTTAATAGACAGGCTGCCGCTAGCGTTTGTAATTTAGTGCCTGCCCATATAAGGCCGTCCGTCAGCGGCAATCCAATAGAAACACTGCCACGGGTAAATATTCACGGGTGAAGGACTGTGCTCATGCAGAGGAAGATGAGATGGTCAGGGTGGTGTTTGGCACAAACTCAGCGAAACTGCGAGAGAAAGTTTTAACTGCCGGGACTTAGGTAACATTAGATACAGCCATGGACATAGCACGACATGGCACCAGCACAGCTGGGAAACTTCGATGAATGTACACCGAGCGGCTCACGTGAACTGGCGCAGTGCACAGACAAAAAGCAACAGTTCCAAGGAGCGCTGAACAAAAACCGAATTACACAATTGAAAAGGCAGCAAAAGAATATGAAGCGTCTGATACATACAAGCATATTATTCATAACTGCAGCTACTGCAGAAACAAAGCACACGGTGGAAAAAGTGAATGTCCCGCTAAAGGAAGACAGTGTTAAAAAAAAAAACCCGTACATGCAGTGTGTCAGGTCTCAGATAAAGAAGAAGACGAGCTGTTTATTGATGCAGTAAGAAACGAATCTTTTTCATAGCTTCTTTAACACACTATGTCTCCGCTGCGATACGCGGGTATATATATATGTATATATATACCCCGATCTACATACTCGAATAATGAATACTTTATTC
>JANRMT010062814.1:89100450-89203327 GCA_026402145.1 Polypterus bichir lapradei | reverse complement strand
CTATTGGATTGCCGCTGACGGACGGCCTTATATGGGCAGGCACTAAATTACAAACGCCAGCGGCAGCCTGTCTATGAACTTAATTTAAAGTGTAGGTTTACATCGTGCTTTGTTTCCGAAGTAGCAGAACTCATGAATATGGTTGTATATGTCACTCGCTCGCTTCTTATTGTTTCGCTGCCATCTCAATTATATAATGCATGTTTTCTTCAGCGCTTTTTGGGGCTCTTCCTGGTTTTCTACGTACTGCGTGATTACGTGGGAGGCGTGATGATGCCACATGAAACTCCGCCCCCACGGTGTTCAAGCTCATCTCCATTACAGTAAATGGAGAAAACCAGCTTCCAGTTATGACCATTACGCGTAGAATTTCGAAATGAAACCTGCCCAACTTTTGTAAGGAAGCTGTAAGGAATGAACCTGCCAAATTTCAGCCTTCCACCCACACGGGAAGTTGGAGAATTAGTGATGAGTGAGTGAGTGAGTCAGTGAGTCAGTGAGTGAGTGAGTCAGTGAGGGCTTTGCCTTTTATTAGTATAGATTCTGACCCAGAGAATTGTGTGCCAAAGCATTAGCAGAATTTCAAAAGATATCTGGACTCAAAATTTGAATTAAAGTGTGCTTTTTTCTGTGAATTCTCTAGCTCACAATGTCAGACTGGACACCTTCCCATTTATTTTAGCAGATCAGTTTAAATATATAGGGGGTAAATATCACAAGCAAATATAAAACTCTTTTTCAACAAAATTTTGCTCTCTGAATGGAAAAAAATAAACAAGACATGAATAGATGGTCTACCCTTCATCTTACATTAATTAGCAGGGAGAATCAACACTATTAAGATAACTGTCCTTCCCAAGCTTCTCTTCCTATTTCAGAGCATTCCCATATACATTAACAAATATTTTTTTAAGAAATTTATTTTAATCATAATTTATTTGGAATTTGAAACATCCACGCATCCAAAGGGCAACTCTACAATGACCTAAAGCAGAAGTGGGCATGGCTCTACCTAACTTTCAATTCTGTTACTGGGCGACAAATATACAAGCTATAAAGACCTGGACATCAACATAAATCAATGAATATACACAAGTCTGGCCTGCAATAGAAATAAAATCTTGCAGTACTTCTTTATATTCCCTTCTGTGTGTCCCAGTTAATACAAATTACCATCAGTACAGCAATAATCCAATTTCCCTTCATTCTCTCATAATATAGAACCAATGTAGGAAGCACTTTAACACAGAGAAGCTTTTATCTTTTGCACCTATACATGACAACCACCTTTTTCCATCTTCTCAAACTTCTACACTATTTAGTGTCTGGAAAATGTCCAGGATTAAAACACAGAAAAAAAACACTCGTTCATCTGTAATATCTTTGCATCCTAAGAACAATTACGCTTAAAATTCAACCTCTTATCAGTACAATTCTTCCACTACTTTCAAGCTAGGAATTCTGCAAAACAGAACCTGCCCAATTTTCCTCACCTCCCACCTTGTTCTATTCCAGAAACTTTGATAGCATCTCTACAGTTTATACAAATATTTTAAAGTCCCTTCATTTAAATGACCCCAGAGTACATTGGGGAATGGATCTGTCACTTAATATTTCAGTACAGGAGCCATGCACAGGTGGCGCAGTGGTAGTGCTGCTGCTTTGCAGTAAGGAGACTGTGGAAGATTGTGGGTTCGCTTCCCGGTTCCTCCCTGTATGGATAGCACTTTGAGTACTGAGAAAAGCGCTATATACACTGTGTGCACAATTATTAGGCAAGTGATTATTTTGACCATATCATCATTTTTATGTGTATATTCCAACTCCAAGCTGTATTAACTTGAATGCTTATTGGATTTAAGCACGTCAGGTGATGTGTATTTGTGTAATGAGGGAGGGTGTGGCCTAATGAGATCAACACCCTATATCAAGGTGTGCAGAATTATTAGGCAACTAGTTTTCCTCAGGCAAAATGGGCCAAAAAAGAGATTTAACTGACTCTGAAAAGTCAAAAATTGTAAAAAGTCTTTCAGAGGGATGCAGCACTTTTGGAATTGCTAAGATATTGGTGTGTGATCACAGAACCATCAAACATTTTGTTGCAAATAGTCAACAGGGTCGCAAGAAACGTGCTGAGAACAAAAGACGCAAATTAGCTGCCAAAGATTTGAGAAGAATCAAACGTGAAGCTACCAGGAACCCATTATCCTCCAGTACTTTCATATTCCAGAGCTGCAACCTACCTGGAGTGCCCAGAAGTACAAGGTGTTCAGTGCTCAAAGACATGGCCAAGGTAAGGAGGGCTGAAACCCAACCACCACTGAACAAGAAACATAAGTTGAAACGTCAAAACTGGGCCAAGAAATATCTGAAGACAGATTTTTTTCAAAGGTTTTATGGACCGATGAGATGAGAGTGACTCTTGATGGACCAGATGGATGGACCTGTGGATCAGTAATGGGCACAGAGCTCCACTCCAACGTGGAGGTGGGGTTCTGTTATGAGCTGGTATTTTTAAAGATGAGCTAGTTGGACCTTTTTGCATTGAAGATGAACTCAAAATCAACTCCCAAACCTACTGCCAGTTTTTCGAAGACACTTTCTTCAAACAGTGATACAGGAAAAAGACCATGATTTTTATGCAGGCCAATGCTCCATCACTTGCATCGAAGTTCTCCACTGCGTGGCCAGCCAGTAAAGGCCTTAAAGATGAAGGAATAATGACATGGCCCCCCTTCCTCATCTGACCTAAACCCTATCGAGAACTTGTGGGCACTTCTTAAACGCTAGATTTACGGGGGAGAAAAACAATACACCTCTCTGAAGAGTGTCTGGGAGGCTGTAGTCACTGCTCCACAAAAAGCTGATCGTCAACAGATCAAGAAACTGACAGACTCCATGAATGGAAAGGCTTATGACTGTTATTGGAAAGAAGGGTGGCTATATTGGTCATTGATTGATTGATTTATTTTTTTTGAAATGTCAAAGATGTTTATTTGTAAATTTTGAGGTGTTTGTTTATTATTCTCACTATAACAGATGAAAATAAACAAGTGAGATGGGAAAATTTTCATTTTTCCTTTAGTTGCATAATAAATCTGCACACTAATAGTTGCCTAATAATTGTGCGCACATATGTATTCCCCTGATGATGTTCACACTCACATTTCCGTTGTGAAACATTCAGGTTTCAGGTTTATTAACATTTTGGATTGACTGATAGCACTGTGTTTGTTCCATATTAAAATTAATCCTCAAAAATACAACTTGCCTAATAATTGTGCACACAGTGTAAATGTAATGAATTATTATTATTATTATTAATACATTCTAGCTCCCTATGTACAAAGCATTCAATCATTCAACTTAAAATCTTTTATCGAGTGCATTTATCTAGTTTAAAACTCTAAAATGTTTCCAGGGGGGTTGAATTTTACTTTATTTAATTTGTTAAGTTTGACTTTTCTAATTAAAATTTAAATCCATTTAAAAAAAAAAGGTCTATCATAGGAAACTCCCTCCTTTTACCAAGTTTGGGTCCAAATGAGATGCTTCCTCTTGCACCAGCTTGGTGATGCATTGGGAACGTGATATTCTGATGTGAATATGTGACACAATAATTACAGTAAATTACTGATATACAAATATGTATATAATAAAAGTGATGTAAAACATAAACATTCCTCCCTTTCTTCCAAAATTAATGTTCCTCCTGATGAGCTAGCCTCGCCACCACTTACCATTCAAAAATGTAAAATGTGAAAACCTTAATGAAATAAAAGCATTAAATGCAACAATATTAATACACTAGCCGAAGCCCGCCATAGCATACGGAGGTGTAAGAATAGGAACGGAAAATGGTGAGAAAGGAATTCAGTGTAACAAAGGCTTAGGAAACCACCGTCACAGTATAACGAAAATAGCAAGGAGCGAAACCAATGCCAGTGGTCGAGAGAGTTCCTTCCTGTAGCAGGCTACGAAAAACATAGACATATATAGATAGACGCCGCATTCACTGTATTGCCCATTCGACACGATAAGTCAGCGCGTCCGCCCTATTGCAAGTGGTAAAAGTGCCATTTAAACTAATACAGGAAGATGTGGAAACCGGGTTTTCTCATGAAAAAACAATGTTTTAAACAGTATCGTTTACATACAACAGATTTTGGCAAATCGTTTACAAGCAATTATTTATATCCATTTTTACACTGAATGCGTGCGTATCCCATGGTCTTATAGTTAACGGACGGGGCTCTGTGAGTTGGCGGGCATGGCTCTCTGTCTTGCGTGCACTCTCTGTCTTGCTTGCCCTTAGTTAGAGTTGGCAGGCGGGGCTCTGTGAGTTGGCGATCGTGGCTCTCTGTCTTGCGTGCGGTGTAAAGTCAACGTGGCTCAGAGGTGCATATGGACTTTTGCACAGACGAAAGCGACTGAGGCTGTGTTTGGTGAGTTGTTGCGTGCCTCGAGAGCGACGCTGGACTCGGGAGGACGGTGGCTCTGTCGTGCATATCCCATGACGCAGTAGGAGGGTTAGAGTTGGCGGGCGGGGCTCTGTCTTGCTTGCGCTCACTGTCTTGTGTGCCCTCAGTGTCTTGCTTGCGCTCAGTGTATTGCGTGCCCTTAGTGAATTATATATATAGATAGCAAGCTTCAGAAGTATTTTCATTGTAACAAATTGTTACATTCTTCTACAAGACTCAATTCATGGAGCAGTGTCAACCCCGTTCTTGAGATAAATTTTGTAATGAAAGGTGTAATCATTTAATGTAGTAGCATTGTGTGCATCTGCTTTACAGTGTATATTCCCCATCAGTATAATGAACCATTATTTTTAAACATGTTTCTATTGTTCTACTCAACCACAAATCAGTTCTGGTTGCATAAAGCGCTACTTGTTTCAGGTCCATTTTGATTTTTGTTTGACATTTAGAATATAGTAAATGTTTTGTGACTTAAGAAGAATAATTGCAGGAGGGGATGACTTCTCTTACTCTTGCTACTGTTATGTGATTTTTCTTTTGATAGCCTGCTGTCCCCCAGATCCATTAGCATAAACCAGTAATTAATAGTTATCTGGGTTGCGGACCTAACGTTACTGGAACTTAGTGCTGCTTGCTTAGCTTTCGTTCACTCTTCATACTGGACAATGTGGTTGAATTTTAAATGGCTGTATAAATGTTTGCCTGCAGTGGTTTAACATTTTGCACAGTACACTTCTGAAAGCAAAATATTTCTAAATTACAGAGAATTATCTTCTTTTTGGTACCTAAATATCTAAATAGCATCAGATGGTCTAGCTGCAACATTACTTATACATCTCAATTTTTCTGAAATCTTCTGCAAACAGAAAAGCAATATATTCACACTTTTTAAATGAAATTCTAAAAATGTGTTTACCATTAAGCACATTGTTTTCCCTATAATACTTCATTGACAGAAAGAAGTTTCTGATTAAGTCATTGGAAAATATTCATATATATGGTGAAATAGATTTAATCCAGTAATTCACCTGCTTAAATTAATACTTCGCCCAAAAATAATATTTTTTATGTTATTTATTCTATGTAGTTTGTAGTGGTGGCCAAGAAAAAATTTTAAAATCATGTTTTCATGCAGAAAGTACATAAAAAAAAGATTGTAACTGAACAAGACCCAGCAGTAACCAATACTGAACAGTGGATATAGTCAGTAGCAAACAATGTGAAAAATGTCTATGGGAAAAAAAAAAAAAAAAATCCTGATGTAACTCAACCCATGTAAATCACATGTCCCTTTTCTATTCCTTTTCTCAAAAAATTCAAATGCATGCATTTTTTGCTAAAACAATAATACTTCAAGAAAACCAATTGTACCTGATAAACAGGAAAGACACATTCCTATAATACTGCACGTCTGAACTGAAGACAGGATTCTTGTCTAGTGAATGGGTGGGGGGGATATTCCTTTAAGCAAAAGTAAGCAGTCCCTTCCTAATTATCTTTGTAAATAGCTTCCAGAGTTCAAGTTAGTGGCTTATGGAAAAGTAATACTTGAATTATTAATGACATGTTTACATTTTTTTCTAACAGACCACTGTATTATTTCCAAAGGTTTTTGCAAAAAAAAAATGTAAATAAAGGGCTTTATTCCTAATAATTGTATAACAATTGAAAGCAAACTTCATCTAGATGCTGAGCTGTTCAAAGTTTAAATTTTGAATAGTCTGTAAATACTTCAAGTATATACTTTACAAGTGCTACATGAATGCACTGAAAACAAATATTTTCTGCCTTTATTTTATATTCTATGATTTTGTTCAGCATATACCAGGGGGCTTCACTCGCCAATCATTTTTTTTAACTACTCTTTGCTTGATCAGCTGCTCGCTTGCTGCTGCTGCCTTGTCGCGTGATCTGCACTTCACTCGCCTACCCCGTTCTTCCCTCTGCCAGCGCTTTGTGCCGTTGTGAAGAGGAAGACTGAACGCTACCAAGGAGATGCGGTCGCTCCTTTGAAACCACTCTTAAATGGTGATACATTTTCCTACTTCTATTATCTCTAACAAGCTCTGCATGTGCATCATGGGACTTGCTTCCAAAGGTTGTAAATATGACGTGCAGTCCTGGACTAACCATATAAGAGAAGTAAGCACATGCTTAGGGCATCAAGGGTAAAGTGGGGCATCACAAAAAATTTTCATGGCCAAATTTATCACATAAATTATTAAATTTATAGCCATTTTCAAAATTTAATGAAAAATTAATAATGCCTCCCTGTACATCTCTATGCTGTCACTGTTCGTAGATGGCGCCTTGCACAGTGCGTTCTGTATACTGGTGCCATCTACGATGGGGAATTCCCGTTTCATGGTGATTCCCTTAAATGCCATGTTATGTCAAAATATTGTGAAAATAATTCGATTCAAAAAAATATGTTTTATATTTTGAAATAATAGTTAATAGTTGATTAAAAATTATTATCACATAATTGTGTTTCGTGAATTATCTGTTATTTAACTTAAAATGCATTTCTAGTGCGTAGAAAGCGTTATTTTCTGTTTTAAGCAAAAACAAGAAATCGTCCCAGTTTGAGGAAAAAATATTCTGGTAAGTCTATTTAATTATATTCTTGGATATTTTTAAATTCATTTACATTATGTAAAAGTGAAAATCGTAGAGCTGATTACTATTGAATAAAATTGTTTATAACTTTTTTCTAATAAAGATTTATTAACGAAATTTTCACAAAATATTCTTCAAATCTTGTACTAAGAATATGTGTAAATAGATTTGCTAATTTGACACAAAAGCCATAAATAAATTAAGTAATCAAAATGGGTAAATCTACGGTTTTCATGTCAAAATGTTTTGTTTAATTTTGAATTTTCGATAATAAAATAAAATTGTATTTTCTAGTTTGTTATTGTTTTAATATTTTGAATTACTAGTATAAGGGGGCACAAAAATTACTTAGTGCTTAGGGCATCTAAGGGTCTTAATCCGGCCCTGATGACGTGACTTGTCCGTCTCGCAGGAAGTTGAAGTGTCTCTCTGTCACTCTTCAAAAGATCTCTCTACAAAAGATCATGTCTCATCGCCAGAAGTGTATCATCACAAGATTTTTTTTTTTTATAGAATATACAGAGATTTATTTTCCGAACACACTTATTCCAACAGAGGTCTGCATATGACAAAAGCCTTTCCAAGCAATCCTGGGCACAGGGAACTAAAGAACCCTGTGTTGGTTATGTTATAATTTTATATTTTATTTTTAGGCCATACCACTTAAATGGAGCCATTTTATAAACTTGGAGACAGTACGAAATATACTTGGTCTCAGTAGTGTATATTTATCTCCTTGACAAGATTTTCTTTTTAAATGTGGATCTTAGTGCATTAGAGCCTTAGCAAGGGCCTAAGAAATTACCTCAAAAGGCCCTTTTAAAAAACAGGCCACATTCTTGATGGCAAAAGGTTGCTAACCTGGTGCAATGAAAATTTAAATTGAAGTGCATCATTTGTGACATTGAATACCTACCAAGTGACAGCATGACCAGGAAATGATTCCCTCAGTTTCTTTATTGGCTTATCATGTCCATGCATAGGTATGCTTCAAAATACAATATAGCCTTAATGCGTGCACATGAATTGGATATGAAGTTATACTGTAAATAATACTTCCTTCTAGATGGATTTATCCTATCTAAAACAATTGTTAATTTTTCTGTATGCTCTTGCCTTTTATCCATGTTGTTCTTAATTAAAAATAGCTGTTTTTTGGATGCAGTCAGACAAAATTAAAATGTTTTTATAGTGATGGTTTTGTTCACTAAACGGTGTATAATTATATAAAATTTTACAACCAAGTATGCAGTATATTAATAGTCAAATAAAAAAACTATAGTACAGAGGAAGTGTGAGCTATGCTGTTCAGTTGACCTGTCATGTTAACTCTAAAGGTCTTACTAAAGATGAAAAGTAAGAGGATTTAATAAATTGGCATTGAACATCAAATAAAATATATTTGTAAAAACACAGTGGATAATCCTCAGCTTTGTAAGCTCCTCCCAAAATGTGTAACTTTTGTGTAGAGAAACTGTAAATTTCATACTCTGCCATTAGTCTGTCAGATTATGTTGACAAATGAAAAGAACGGTACTTTAATACATGCAGTGTTTTCAACCATTTTTGTCATAGTCCACTTAAAGTTATTCTTTATGCTCTGGGGGATGGTGAGTGGTAAACAAGTGTCTAGAATTTTACAGATAGCGTAGCCCATGGTGTCCTGGATATTTTTGTCTGCTGTTTCAAATGTATACTGAATTAAAGTGATAGTTCTTATTTTCTGTCACTTGTTTTGTCACAAGCATTAGAATACATTTGAGCTTGTCTAAAAAGTGTAATATACTCTGCAATACTTTGTTTGGAATAATTCTTGAAATAATATAGTTCTTATCTTGGTTAATTTTGATGTAATATGTGAGTGAGTTAGGGCAGTATTCCCTGTAGAGGTGATACATTATACCCTAATTAACGAAGCACCTCCATGTTGTAGCTGAGCAACATATCACACATTGTAATGCAGTTTCATGCAATATTTTGTTCTCAAGAATGTCCTCTGTCACTTTGTGAAGTAATGCACAATAAAGGAAGACAAATGTGTACATGGCACCTTGAATCGTGATTTACCTATTTAACTAAACCTTTCTCTCAAGAAATATTCACAGAGATGTGCAGGCTGCAACTTCACATGCCTGCTTCCCCAAAATGAATCCAGATCTCAGCTGGATGATTCTTACCCTGCTTATGTCTTGATCCCATTTTTCCAACATGAACATATCCTAGAGTCTCACCCCTGTTCAGAAGAGCAGTGGTCATAACATTTTTAATGTTCATTATTGACACACAACAGTCAATCAAATAAGTGTACAGTGCGTCCGGAAAGTATTCACGGCACATCACTTTTTCCACATTTTGTTATGTTACAGCCTTATTCCAAAATGGATTAAATTCATTTTTTTCCTCAGAATTCTACATGCAACACCCCATAATGACAACATGAAAAAAGTTTACTTGAGTTTTTTGCAAATTTATTAAAAATAAAAAAAAAACTGAAAAAATCACATGTACATAAGTATTCACAGCCTTTGCTCAATACTTTGTCGATGCACCTTTGGCAGCAATTACAGCCTCAACTCTTTTTGAATATGATGCCACAAGCTTCGCACACCTATCCTTGGCCGGCCAGTCTCGCCCATTCCTCTTTGCAGCACCTCTCAAGCTCCATCAGGTTGGATAGGAAGTGTCGGTGCACAGCCATTTTAAGATCTCTCCAGAGATGTTCAATCGGATTCAAGTCTGGGCTCTGGCTGGGCCACTCAAGGACACTCACAGAGTTGTCCTGAAGCCACTTCTTTGATATCTTGGCTGTGTGCATAGGGTCGTTGTCCTGCTGAAAGATGAACCGTCGCCCCAGTCTGAAGTCAAGAGCGCTCTGGAGCAGGTTTTCATCCAGGATGCTCCTGTACATTGCTGCAGTCATCTTTCCCTTTATCCTGACTAGTCTCCCAGTTCCTGCCACTGAAAAACATCCCCACAGCATGATGCTGCCACCACCATGCTTCACTGTAGGTATGGTATTGTCCTGGTGATGAGCAGTGCCTAGTTTCTTCCAAACGTGACACCTGGCATTCATACCAAAGAGTTCAATCTTTGTCTCATCAGACCAGAGAATTTTGTTTCTCATGGTCTGAGAGTCCTTCAGGTGCTTTTTGGCAAACTCCAGGCGGGCTGCCATGTGCCTTTTACTAAGGAGTGGCTTCCATCTGGCCACTCTACCATGCAGGCCTGATTGGTGGTTTGCTGCAGAGATGGTTGTCTTTCTGGAAGGTTCTCCTATCTCCACAGAGGACCTCTGGAGCTCTGACAGAGTGACCATCGAGTTCTTGGTCACCTCCCTGACTAAGGCCCTTCTCCCCCAGTTGCTCAGTTTAGTTGGCTGGCCTGCTCTAGGAAGAGTCCTGGTGGTTTCGAACTTCTTCCACTTACGGATGATAGAGGCCACTGTGCTCATTAGGACCTTCAAAGCAGCAGAAATTTTTCTGTAACCTTCCCCAGATTTGTGCCTGTTTTGGAGGTCTACAGACAATTCCTTTGACTTCATGCTTGGTTTGTGCTCTGACATGAACTGTCAACTGTGGGACCTTATATAGACAGGTGTGTGCCTTTCCAAATCATGTCCAATCAACTGAATTTACCACATGTGGACTCCAATTAAGCTGCAAAAACATCTCAAGGATGATCAGGGGAAACAGGATGAACCTGAGCTCAATTTTGAGCTTCATGGCAAAGGCTGTGAATACTTATGTACATGTGCTTTCTCAATTTTTTATTTTTAATAAATTTGCAAAAATCTATTAAATCTTTCACGTTGTCATTATGGGGTGTTGTGTGTAGAATTCTGAGAAAAAAAAATGAATTTAATCCATTTTGGAATAAGGCTGTAACATAACAAAATGTGGAAAAAGTGATACGCTGTGAATACTTTCCGGATGCACTGTATATGTTTTCTTTTGATGAGGCCATGTTTTATGGCAATGATGGACCAGTTTGGAATTTAAAATGAGTACACATGATCCATTTTGACATGCATTAAAAATCACACCGGCCAAAAACCTTTGTCCGAAGCATCGGTCTGGAGAATAAAAGGTAGTGAGAAATTAGGCGTTCTTAATACAGGTGCTGAAGTAAGGGCCTGTTTCAAGTCACTGAATGCTTGCTCCGTGTCCTCGGTCCACACCACATGTAAAGGGGCCCTTTTCTTTGTTAGGTTCGTCAAGGGTGCTGCCCTCTCAGAGAAGCAAGGCACAAACCGGCAGTAGTATCCTGCTATCCCCAAGAAGGCCTGCACCTGCTTCTTGACCATCGGATGGGGCCATTCCAGGATGTCTTTTACTTTGGTACACTGTGGCTTCACCAGCCCTCCTCCCACTAGGTAGCCTAAATATCAGGTTTCGCTCATCCCAAAGTAACACTTGCGAGGATTGATACGAAGCCCGGCCTTCGCTAGCGTCAGAAGAACCGTGTACACCTGCACGACATGCTCCTCCCAGGTGCCGGAATAGATGACCACGTCATCCAGGTATGCAGCACAGTAGGACTGGTGGGGCCGTAGCACTCTATCTACCAGACGTTTGAAGGTCGCCGGCGCCCCGTGCAGTCCGAATGGGAGTACCTTGTAGTGCCAGTGACTGCTAGGGGTGCTAAAGGCAGTTTTTTCTCTTGCGGATGCCGTTAAGGAAATTTGCCTATACCCCTTCGTCATGTCAAGAGTAGTCAGATAGCAGGCCGTCCCTAGTCTCTCTAGGAGCACATCCACCCGGGGCATGGGATATGCGTCGAACTTCGAGACCTGATTAAGACGTCTGAAGTCTTTGCAGAATCTCCACAACCCGTCCGGCTTGGATACGAGGACGATAGGACTGGACCAGGGGCTATGACTCTCCTCAATGATGTCCAAGTCTAGCGTCCTTTGAACCTCTAGTTCCACTTCAGCGCGTTTCGCCTCAGGGAGGCGGTAGGGTCATTTCCTGACAACCACACCCGGGTCGATCACAATATCATGCTTAATCAGCGAGGTCCAGCCGGGTGCTTCGCTGACCACCTCCGGGACAGACAGGATTGCTCTTTCGAGCTCCTGTCGTTGGTGGGGCAACAAATTGTGACCGAAGTTAAGCGGGGTGCTTTCTGAGAAAAGGGAGAGAGCGGGGCCGGGAGGCAGAGCGTTCTCCCTGTCTCTCCACGGCTTCAGAAGGTTGATGTGGTAGACTCTCTCACTCGGTTGACGATTTGGTTGACTCACCAAATAATCAATGAGTCCTTTTCTCTCTTTAACTTCGTAAGGCCCTAGCCAATAATCCAACAGTTTCGAGTGGGAGGTGGGCACGAGCACCATAACGCGGTCCCCAGGCTGGAACTCGCGTAGGGAGGTGTTCCGATTGTAATCCCGGACCTGCGCTGCTTGAGCCTTGGACATATGATCTTTAAGTGATGGCCTGATTTTAGTCAATCTATCGCGTAAGTGCACGATATACAGTACTCTAGGAGGTTGGTGGAGGGAAGTGCCTCCCCTTCCCAGCCTTTTTTAGTAAATCTAATAAGCCCCGGGGCTGTCGTACATATAATAACTCAAACGGGGAAAACCCTGTGGAGGCTTGTGGTACTTCCCTATAGGTGAAAAGCACCAGTGGTAAAAGCTAGTCCCAGTTCCTACCGTCTGCGCTGACCACCTTGCGGAGTATCTGGTTCAGCATTTGATTGAAGCTATCATCTAGTTCATCCGTCTGGGTATGATAGACGGATGCCTTGAGATGCTAAATCTGGAGTAGTTTGGCAACCTCCCTGAACGTATCCGAGGTAAAGGGCGTACCCTGGTCTGTGAGGACCTCTTTGGGTATGCCCACTCGGGAAAACAGCCTTACTAGTTCCCGTGCAATGTTTTTGGTATTAGCATTTCGCAGGGAAACTGCTTCGGGGTATCGGGTTGCATAGTCAACCATCGCCAGAATATATTTTTGACCACGGAAGGCTCTAGGGGGCCAAACAGGTTGATACCGATCCGTTCAAAAGGAATGTCTATCAGGGGAATCGGGATCAGAGGAACACTGTCCCTTTGAGGAATCTGGTGTAGCTGACAGACCGGGCAGGACTGACAGAAACGGCGGACCTCCTCATTGACCCCGGGCCAGTAAAATCGGAGCTTCATTCTCTCTAGTGTTTTCTCAGCCCCGAGATGGGCACCTAGGAGGTGGGCATGAGCTAGCTCGCAAACCTCCCGCCGGTAAGTCCGCGGCACTAGCAACAACTTCCGCACCTCGCCTTCGTGCTCAGCAACCTCATAAAGTAGATTGTTTTCTAGCACAAAGTAGGGTCCATGTGGTGTGGAGGCCATGGACAATATGTTGTCACTGGAAATGGTAGCATTCCTGGCAAACTTCAAGGAATCGTTGTTCCATTGTTCACGTTTAAAGGACGCTGGTGTGGACCGATACTGTGTGTCCAAGCCGGCGAGTACATCAGTGTACATCAAGTGGGCCTGTGGGAGTGCTCGCCTGCCCTGGAGCCCCGCTCGGGTATACTTCCGGGTCGGGGTCCAGCGCCGAAGAGAGCCCCCCCAGACCCTTCTACGTTATCAAAAGTCGCCGAGGTGTACGGCGTGGGAACTGCGGGAAGGGGCCCCTGACCCTCCACAGTCAGACCTAGCCAGGGGATAGGAGTGGCGATGGTCCCTCCGCTTTTAGTTTCCAACCAGTCTCGTCCCAAGATGACTGGAAAGGGGGGCTCCGGCATCACAGCGACCACCAGCTGTTTAAGAGCTCCTTTCCAAGTGATAAAGCACCTTGCGAACCTATAAGATCTGGTCTTTCTGTGTACATACTTAACGCCCAAATGTTTAGTGAGCCATTGTCGTGGTAAGATGTAACGGCAAGCAACAATGGTTATGTTACTCCCGGAATCAAACATTGCCACCACCGAGTGCCCGTTTAACAACACCACTCCCGTATTTGTGACTGCAAGGGGTTTAGACAGTGCACAGTACCTTTCATCCTTCGCCCAGCTGCAGTCCATGGGCTCTTGGTTGAGAGGGCAGGCTGGCAGCATATGTCCCGGCTCCCTGCGCTTGAAACAGCGCGGCAGCGCGAGCTTCCGTTCCTTTGGCTTGGCCAGAGCCTCCGTGGTGCGGCGAGTGGGCTCGGAGACAGCAACACTCCCCTGCCGAGACCCACACGTAGACCTCTCAGCCCCCCCAAGTTGGGTCACTGCCAGTTGTCTCTCCAGAATGCCGTTCATGTCCTTAAACGGGTGCCCCTGGACCTGTTAAGCGAGATAATCTGGCATCACGTAAATTAGACCTTCGCATGCCACTTGCTCCACCACCTGGCGAGCCGGGTTTTTATCTGGCCATAGCTAGTGCCCGAGCTTGCCTCAGTACTCAAAGGCCTGGGCCCTAGCCGGTAGTGCAGGGTCAAAGCGCCAGTGACGCCAGATGCGTGCCTGTTGGCCGGTGGTCACTCCGTACCGCTGGTAAATTTCGGCCTTCAGGAGCTCGTATTGGGCAGCTTCCTCCTCGGGGAGGTCGCGATACGCCCGTTGCACAGGCCCCTTTAGGTACGGTGCCAAAATGGACGCCCACTCAGCCCGCGGCCACTGATGTCGGGTTGCCGTTCTCTCAAAAATGGAGAGATAAGACTCAATGTCGTTGTCCCCTGTGAGAGATAGCATCGGAGGGGGTAGACGCTTTGGGGGCTCCGGCCTTACCGTTTCCGCTGCCACCAGCCGCCTCTTTGTCTCTGTGAGCTCCGCCTTGGACGCCGCCTGTTCAAGCTTGACGGCCTGGAGCTCCGCGACCACTGTATTGAGGACCTGCATTCAGGTCCTGTTCTTCTGTCATCTTCTTGGACCCTTGTCAATCCTGCTGACTGTAATAAAAGACACAAGATTGTTCAAGGTTTGGGGTTTTCAGCCCCGTATACTGCAACAAAAATGGTCAATCGTTTTTTTACAAAAACTCAAAAGACATTGAAGGGAGGGAAGACGGACATTTTATGGAGGCGGACTGGATATTGATGTGAGGAATACTGGGATAGATGTGGTGGATTCTGGGAGCATGACGTCATCACGGGTCAGCAGAGGGAATAAATACACCCGGAAGTGTGTGCTTCCTATAGCCGCCCGAGCGTTTTTTACGGCTATGACATCTCAGTCTTTCTAAGGAAGGACAGAGAGGAAGGTTAGTACACTGCCGTCGTCCCCCCCGGGACGTTTTCCGAAGCAAACCGGGTCGATCAGCTGTTCCCCAAGTGCTTGTGCGTGACACTGTGTATACTGCTAACTGATCCAAGTTGACTATACAGTGGAACCTCTGTTCACAAACGTCTCGGAACACGTACAAATCAGTTTACGACCAAAAAGATCGCCAAACTTTTGCATCTGTTCACAACCACAGACTCGGTATATGAACAAGCCAGTTTCCCTTTCGGTTTGTGCGCACCGATGATTTCTGCACGTGTTCAGCAAGCAAGAGAGAGAGAAACACACACACGCACGCGAGAGAGAGACGGCTGGACGGATAAGGCTGAGAAGACAGTTAAAGAATGCACCAGGCTTGTTTTTAAAGAGACAGATCCGAGCATTGTTTTAACCTCGTATTTAATGAAGACTTTTTTCTATTGGATTTTAACCTCCGCTTCACTTCTGTTTGCAGCGATCGGTTCGTAGCGTGCATTGTTGCAATGTTACTTTTCTTGGTGGTTTATTAAATTACAGGTTTTTCAAGTGTTAATTTTTATTCCCGTGCTTAAAACTCATTAAAAAAAAGTGTTTTTAGCAAGTGGTTCATATCGCTATAGCGCGAACTCTTGCAGTGTTAGTTTTCTGTGTTGTTCAAGGTTTTCTCAGTGTTATTCAATGTTTTTACATTTAGTTTACTATTACCCTGTGCATTCTATGGTATAATTAACTATATTTGTGCTTAAAAATCTTAAAAAAATATATATTTACATACAGTTCGTATGGTCTGGAACAGATTCATTGTATTTACATACAATCCTATGGGGAAAATTACTTCGGTTCATGACCAAATAGGTTTACGACCAGAGTTTTGGAACGAATTATGGTCATGAACCGAGGTTCCACTGTGCCTATGATTAATTTCAGAAATTAAGGTACAGTGAAGCACACAAAGATTACCATTTGTAGAGCCTTCTTTTCAAACATAAAAAGAATAATTAACTTCTTTGCTGATGACAATATAATACTCTCATTACATTTTTTTTTTCATTTTTGGTTTTTACTTTTGTGATTTTTAAATTAAAAATTTATGATGTTATAATGTAAGCTGAAATTCCTTTGCTGAATTATGGTAAAACATAAGTTCTACACTCTTCACAAGTCTTATAAAACATGTTATCTAGGATTGTATGTAGTTGAAAAATGATTAATAAAGAAAAAGTAAGGCAACAGTCTGCTTGCTGGCAAATGTAAAATGGCATCATTCACAGCTACCAGCAGCAAAATATAACATTAAATACAAAAACACCAACCAGTATGTGTACATAAAGATACAGTTACAATTGTGATAATGAAAGGTTGCCTTTTTTTAGTTTTCTGCTTTTATGTACCAGGACTTAACAATCATCAGATCCTCCCCACGTCCTAAAATTAGATGAGTCTAACATAAGATGGCATACAATTTACAGATTTTAGTTTGTCGTTAGTGTCTCAAAAATTTAGCTTTCTGGCTTTTAATGTCTTAGACAGTTGTTGTCTGTGTGAAGTATGCAAGTTCTCCCTATTGATTGTTATTGATAGGTTTCTCTTTCACATCTCAAAAAATGTGTGCCCTAGTTTGAATTGTGACTCTATATTGACTGAATGTTTGTGTTTGTTTGAGTGGACCCTGTGATGGACTGCTATGGGCTGGTTCATGCTTTGGTCTCAATCATTCAAAAGCCATGTATGGAAAAACCAAAAAAAACCCACATTCAACAGCCTGTACAACTACCTTTAGCAGCAATGACTTTACGAAAATATTTTCTGTATGTGCTTATATCTCTCATTAGCACCATACGGAATTAATTTTGGTCTGCTTGCCCTTACATTGCTTCATTTCGTTGTTGTGTGTTTATACACATCTCTTAAGGTCCCACCACAACGCCTCAGTGAGATTGATGTTTGGACTTTAACTTGGCCATTCTAAATTCTTGATTCTGATCATTTTCATTCATTCAGCTGTATTATAGTATTTTCTGTTGTTATTAGGGTTATTGAGATAATTAGGATATTGTGCTTTTGCATGATTCAGTTTTGGACAAACTTCAACTATAGAACAATCAGCCTCTCATTTTCCTCTAGAAAGCTTTGGTATAAAGAATAGTTCTCAGTGCACTCCATAGCTCCCAAATGTCTTGGAGCTGTAGATGTGTAAGCCCAAATTATCACCCGTAGACTAGACTTTGTAATTATGAAAAACTTATAAGTTAAAATGCACTTGATAAGGGTATATTGAATTGAAATGCATGTTACTGTTTTACCTTGTAGTAGCAGGTCATTTCAAAATGCATTCAATAATTTGGTTTGTTACCCACATTTAATAATAAAATCTGTTTATGAAGTTCCTTTGAATCCATCATTCTCTTTTAGGTTAAAGAGCCACCATTTCTGAAGTTAATTTAGTCACTTTAAAGAGTTCAGCTTGGAACAATTCAGATTTTGTTTATACAGGTACTCATATTCTTCTCTTTTAAAGTAACTTTTTGATTTTACTATATATTCTATATATAATCTCCTGCATAAATCATCACTTGAAGACATGTATCTATTCATCCTTAGGCTGTCCTGTCACAATTTATCTTAAAACAGGATTCCACATTGGATTGGATGTCAGTTTATTGCAGTGCACACAGAGGGATACATTCATGTTTGTACCTTTCATAGAAAACAATCAAGTTTTATAGCTGGGTAGCTATTCTGAGAAAACAGCTAAAATCAGGTTATCCTTTAGGGAAGCTTTATTATGGACATTGAGGAAATATTGTTTCAGGTGCAGTTTTCTTGTTGTTGTTTTTTTGTCGAATAAAGTCCTGGCTCATTGTATGTACCTTTTTGCCCTTTTTAAAATAGGGTAGTGTAAATGGTTTCTAATGTGCAACTTTATCTCCCATTAGTAAAGTTATTTTTTTAATTAATAATTAATCAACAAATGTGTCAGATTTTGTGGACATGACAATCATGGTTTTTACAGCAGTATAAAATATCTGCTCTGCCATTTTTACTGAGAAGTTTAAGTTCAAGCAGCAACTTTGTCTTTTCAATTGATATATTTCGGTATGAAATAATTCTTAAAGGCTGATTGTGTATTTATAAATCAGTTGTTTTCCTTTTGATGCAAATAGGCATCAATTTGCAGCAGGAGTTTACTGTTATTTTACTAGAGTTTACTGTGAATTGAATGTTTATAGACTTCAGTTTAGCATTCAACACCATCATCCCACAGAAGTTTATATGGAAATTGAGTCTGCTTTCCTATACAACTTGGACATGGTTTGGAAACTACAGTGTTTCTGAAGGCAAACTCCTACAACAGATAATACACACAGCAGGAAAGATCATTGGGACCTCTCTGCCCTCCATTAATAACCTCTTTATCAAGTATTGTAGCTGTAAAGCCAACAGCATTATGAAGGACCCCTCTCACCCCCCCCACGGTCTTTTTTGTCCCACTTCTATCTGACAAAATGTAATGTAGCATCTGAACCAGTTCTGCCAGATTCTGCAACAGCTTTTACCCCTTTTTTTGTCTGAAGAGCCTGAACTCTGTGCTACCCACTACCCTCAGATCTGCTCCTAGTAGCTTATACTGTATATGCAGTATAATTGTTACACTTATTACTACTGTTGTTTTATATTATTAATTGTTGCTATAATGTATTACTATTTATGTTCAATGTATTACTATTTATTGATCTATTATTATTTTCTATTATAGTATAGTACATTTTGTTACTTATTTTGTGTTTTTATGTCATATTACGGTTTTGTATGCTGCAGTACTGTGTATGGATGGTAGGACAATAAAGCCACTTGACTTGACCCCAAACTAGGAAAATGAGAGACGTTCAGTTCATGATAGAAGAACTAACATACCAACATTAATGATTTAACCCCTTTTTTACACCGTTACCATATGTCAACTGAAGCTTTTGTGTCCTGGGGCCTCATGTATAAATGGTGAGTACGCACAAAAATGTTGTGTAAGAACGTTTCCACGTTCAAATCGCGATGTATAAAACTTAAACTTGGTGTAAAGCCATGCACATTTCCACGGTAGCTCATACCTTGTCATACACAAGGTTTTGCAGACTGGCGGCACCCAGCGTCAAAGCGGTGCTACTGTTCCTGTGTGGTTATCCTTTCTTTTTTAGATCCACATCCCTGGCGTGGCTTTATAAATACACTGAAATTAACCGCTGTGATAATTCAGTCACAAAGACAAGCGTAAAGGTTTGGGGAATGGCCCCGTATAATGGTTGTAGGTCAAGATGATAAAGAAAACTTTTATCAGACATTCGACCAGCGTGTTAAGGTTAAGTCGGTTTATATATGATGGCTACAGGAAATGATGGAAGCAGGAAGTGATGTCATCATGGCGGAGCCGGAAGTGACGTCATCATGATGGGACTGAAAGTGACGTCATCTGCAGGAGCCGGAAGTGGCATCATCATGGCGGAGCCGGAATTGATGTCATTATGGTGGAGCCAGAAGTGATGTCATTTTCTGCAGACGGAAATGACGTCATCGTATTGGGATCTGAAGTGGATGGTGAACCGATTGAAATATGGGTAGTTGTGGGTATTGAATGATTATTTTTCTTCCTTCGTTCTGCAGGGTCAGAAAGAGAGGCATTAGTACCGTCATACAACCCCCCATCTTGTAGCCATTCACTCACCTCTGGACTTTTTGATTGCCTACTATTCGCACGTGTGTGACACCACATATTGTTTATTAGTTTAATGCATCTGATTGTAATTAACCTGTAACAATATAATGGTCCACAGAATGGTCAAACTATTCCAAATACCATAACTGCTTTAGCGTTGTTACTCTCACTGCACCTCGGATCCCACATCAGATCATCTTTTTCTATGTTACTCTCACTGCACCACTCAGAGTATTTATATCAATGTATCTGAGTGTGAATCATAGCTGTACAGCAGCTGATCGGAAAGAGAATAATCGGTATACAGCATCAAGCACACGCTGCCTCAGCCATGCTGTCTATTGAACTGCTCTCATATGACAAACGCTTCAGAGCCTTTCCTGTACTGACCTTGCAGTTCAGAAACAATTTCATCCCAAGAACTCTAAACTCACTCAATCAGTCCATCAAGTGCTCCTTGTAGAACTGTTTGTACTTATTAGTACAACCACCTCACTGTAAACTTGAACTACAGTTATAATATTGCACAACCTGAGCCAGTTTAGAAAGCGTGTATTTACATATGATGACGGTATTATTTTTAAGATGAAATGCAGCAAAATATGTTTATTATATTATACAGATAAAACTTTAACTTTAACTACACGGTGCCGCAGCGCTAGCAACCGTTCCGCTCACGGATTGTTCCTGCCTCGTGCTGTATTCTTGCTGGTGCTAACGCGACACTGGAAGAATAGATGGATAGAATAATTAAACACTTACTACAAAGATATTTCGATGTTCCTTAAAAGTTTTGAAGAATCGGCATTCTAAGCTTACAGACGGCTTAACGTCTATTACAGAGCTGATTGTGTGGCAATTGGGTATTTGGAGAAATAAAAGTAAGGACAGGAATTTGAGGTTAGTACTTTTGAAAGAGACAGTACTGCTATAATAAAGTATTTCATCAAAGGTAGCACACGGCGTAGCAAGCATCTTGCGTGAGACATGAACAGTCACTGCGCCACCATGTTCCCATGTTTAATAACATGCTTTAACTCCTGTCATCATGAAAATGATATCACGTATACATCTCACTATTTTAATTATTCAGAGAGCTGTAATATCATGAATGTAATGGATTCTGTGTCCTGTCAGAGGAAGAGAAAGCCCAGAAGCACGTAGTGATTCACACACATAGAGCACATAGAAGATCAAATACAAAACAAAGCATTTAACGTGCTCCTTTAGTTACGATGGGATTGAGAAACTAGTAAATTAAACGATTTTAAGATTAAGTTTATGATATTCTACTTTATTTTTTTTAGTTAGCCAATAAAAGGTGTCATTTTGCTTGGCTTTTCTCTACTTTAATGACAAAATAAACTACGTGATTAAAGTGGAAATTTAGAGATTAAAGTTGACATTTCATGCTTTTTCCCCCACTGTGTGCCTTTTTTTTCTCTGTACCCTAATAAGCGTTCATATGACACTCAGATGGTGGGCTACGACTCGCCTTTTCACAGCGACTTAGATATTTGACAACTTCTTTTTTATTTCAGGCACTGTGCGACTTTGTGAACGTGAGCTTTCGAGTTTCTCCGACACGCTATGTCACTTGATAAACTGCCTTTTGTTGTTTATACCACTTTTTAAACCAACAAATAGTACGTTTTTCTCTGCCTCCACTTGGTATTCACTGAAATTCTTCTATTTTCTCTCTTGCTTTTGCCATTGCCTTTTCACAGAAGGCTAAGCTTAAGGGCTATTTATATTGATTTTCATATTCAAAGAGGTGTAATTCTGGGAGGAGTTAGGGCAGGACTGTAGGCGCGTGCACGTGCGTTACTTTTTACGCTGACTGGGATTTATGTAGCGGAAGAACGTAGAAGTTGCCGTATGCACAGATTTATGCATCTGGATTTTTTTGTACGTAAGCACATTTTGGCTTTTGTGCATATGCCATATTATAGTGTGAATTTTATGCACGGTGTTACACATGAGGCCCCAGCACTTGTAAAAAGACAAAGTTTCAGACTAAAACTCTTAAACACATAGTTTTAAACATGTAGATATTTACATAATGTACAAACACAACCCACATTCATTGGAAGAAGAGTCGTCTTGATTGTACATGACAGCTGCAATACAGCACTAAAACGAAAAACTCTTATTAGATTACATTAACCCAGTATATTTCAACCAATGTGCTGTGGCACAGTGGTGTACCATGAAAGCTTTCCAGGTGTGCCGTTGAAATAATAGTATAGCGCACTTGGATCAGAACCTGAGAGGGACAAGCTCCGTAGGAGGTTGAGACTTGTGTGAGGATGACAAGACTACCTGGCAAAGCTGGCATAAAAACAGCTCTGTGATCTCTGTGTTAGAGCACTTTAGGCATGTCTCGTGGCTGCTAAGAGTCCATCTGCTGGGATGTATGGTTTCCAGCGAGCCCCACGGGACTGGTTAATAGTGGGCATATGAGTTGCTTCTGTGGTAGACAGGGGCAGGCAAAGAGACCAAGCAGCTGTGAGTTGCAACCAAAGTGCTCACAAAGTGCCCTGTCTGCGAATGCTGATTTCGGAGATGATTTTTTTTTTTTTTTTAAAACACCATCCTCTCTGGTAGTCCCGCCCCTTCGGAGTTTGGACCATGTTTATGAGAGGTGCAATGCGTTTGTAGTTAATAGAGCAGCATCATGTCTTGCGATGTTTTTGGTTACATAAAGTGTGCCACCCCAGAAAAAAGGTTGGGTAACACTGCACTAACCTTTCAGTAGTTTTAGTTAAGTTACATTACTAGGAATAGAGCTTCTTTAGAAGTGGGTGAGTATTTTAAGGGGTGCACGACTACTTTTTGTCCTGTTTGGTCATCTAACAATGAGTTTTGCAGCTGTTGGCTTCTCCTGGTAAGGCATACATTCAACTGTATGTCATAAAATCCTGTACCTCTTCAAAAATTTTTAGAAGTGAAAGCACATGCACTACTAGACAGATCTTGTTTTTTTTCCCCGTGGCATCATGGCTAATTGTGTTGTTGTGAGTATTTCGTATGACTTTTTTCACTAAAAGTAAGTTTCCAAGAAAAGCAAACTGTTTGTGAAGCTTAATAGTTACTGGTTTGGCTTCACTGAGTACTGGGGATGAGCATTCTTATAACAACCTGCACTTTTAACTTAGTATTTTATTTCAATTTTTATCTGTAAGAAGTATCAGGATTTTCTCATTACTTTCACATAGAACTGTGTGTGATCTGTAAATAAAATGTGGGCATTCAAATAAGTTTATTTTTTAGTTAAATCTAGTTAATTGCATTCGATCTGGCAGCCCTGTTGATACGTGTCTCTAAAATGCTGCAAGGAGCTTCATTGTTCTGTCTGGAGCTATTTTGCTTTTCGTCTTAATTATGGCTTTCTGGGAGGGAACTCGGTCAATGCAATTTATTATTTCTTTAAACTCCTTTTTTCCCCACAAAGCTGAGGAGCAGCATGTCCATCTCTAAACATTTTTGTGATCAGCTCTGATATTTTCAATTTGGGACAGTGAACGCAATTATTGAAGTTTTTAGGTTTTTCTGTCAATTGGTTTCGAGGCTGCTGCTTCAGTCTCACATGATTCAACACTAAGCTGAATTAAACTGAATCAACTGATGTACTTTAGTCTGACTTTAATTTTTGCTTTGAGTATAAAAATATTGCCAGATATAACTTCTCTTTCTTAATGCCACATTTTTCTTGACTTCTAGCAATGGAATATGCAAACAGAATACCCAAATAACAATACCATTATTTAAATACTGGTACTTCAAGCAGTTGGCCATTTATTCAACTACTTGTGCATACTCTTACTTGGTATTGCTTTTTCAAGATCAGATCTTAGAAATTTGCTGATGTATTCTGTACACATTTTGTGAAAACCTGGTTCCTTTATCTTGTAGACTATTTTTATTTCAGAAACACACACACCTCAAAGAAGAAGGCCAATGACAAAATACTCAAATATTATATAAAGTTTTGTTCAGTTTTTTACTTCTAATTCTTATTTAATTTCTTGAAACAAACAGCTGTTAAGATGTATAAGTGCAGGATATTATTAGGACAAGAGTCTGTAGAACAACAGGAAAATGAACAGGTTTCTTGTTTGTTAAAAAGGGCTTAGCTCTTCTACTCTTTCTAGGTACCTTGGTTTGAAGAAAGGATCCAATGGCTGGACAGTTTGAATTCTACTCAAGTATTAAGTCATTATGATAGACAGAGAGCCAGCAACTTTTAACTGCTGTCTTATCATACTAAATCATTGTCTTTTACCTTGTCTTAGGATTCAGAAAAATATTTATTCCTAGTACAAGCCTAAAACTTTTATATGTGTGGGTAATTGCAAGTAACATATATGTAAATGTGAACATTTTATATAGCTTAAACGCACACACTATTTAAAGTAATTAACAGAAAACTGATTGTTTTTACTGTACACTACAGTGAAATGTAGACAAATTCTTTTCTGATTTTCTTTGTTTTTTGTTGTCATGTCATTTTCTAACACTCTTAATCCATACCAAGGTGGCTGGTGGGTGCTGGAGCCCAACTCAACTAGCATAGGGCATAAGGCAAGAACAAACTGTAGACAGGGCACCAGTCCATCACAGGGCGAACACACACTAGGGTCAATTAGTGTTATCACGTCACCTAATCTGCATGTCTTTGGAAAGTGGGAGGAAACTTCCGCAGAAACTGAGAGAATATGCAGACTCCATGCAGAGAGGATCCAGGATGTGAGCCCTGTTGTCCTTACTGCGTGGCAGCAGTGCTACCACTGCGCCATCCTGCCACTTGATTCCCGTAGTGTTGTTTGAATTTTAGAATGTCGTCGTACTGGCTTTTGATGTAATGTGACCTAATTTAAAATAAAGATTTTTTGAGAGAATGGAGATTTTTATTTGACCTTGTTCTAAAAAGAAAGGTTTACAAAATAGCTTGATAGATATTTGAAATGTTTGAAAAATACTGTGGTGGTGAAATGCTAGCATATTGATACTTTTGATTGTGATATGCATTTGGAATTACTGTTACTACTATTTGACCTAAATGCAAAGCTGATGCTGTCTTACTGACTGATGAAGCTTTTTAACTGTCTCTTGGGAATTTGAGAGTGCTGGGTTTTGGCTGGAAATTTTGCTAAACGAGCAAGGCTTTTTTTTTCCTTTAAAATTTTCAAATTTTAAAACAAAAGGTTCTGAATGTTTGCTTTTTCTGG
This sequence comes from Polypterus bichir lapradei, assembly GCA_026402145.1. Taxonomy (NCBI): domain Eukaryota; kingdom Metazoa; phylum Chordata; class Cladistia; order Polypteriformes; family Polypteridae; genus Polypterus; species Polypterus bichir. Next base: position 89,178,122 of record JANRMT010062814.1, on the reverse strand, counting down.
TATGCCTTTTTGTTTGTCATATTGTTCACTGAAACGTGTTTCAGTTTCAGAACATGCTTATTTATAGTATGTGTACTAAGGTCAGAGAGAAAAAGCAATAATGTTTGTAAATGAATGGTGTCTGGTTCTCATGGGGTCAGTTTGCATTGTACCTGTCTTGTCATGTTTGGCTTAGTGTAGCTGTTTATTAAATCATGGACTGTATTACCTGCTCTTTGAGTATAGGGTTCCTGTTTTACAGACGAGAAGAAGACAAACAAAAGCCTTTTGATGGCTTAACACTGTGATAAGCTTACTGAAGACCCACTTTGTTATTTTCACAGGCTGTTTGAAACTGTTACTGTATAATTGTAGTCATTTTGAAATAATCAGGCTTTTAATTCATTGATAACAAAGCTTGTGCCTGGTAGCACAAGAGCACTGATGATACACAAAGAAAAAGTACATATTTTGTATTTGGTACCATTTAAAGCTAATGTTACTTAATCATCACAGAGAAGGATTTTCTTAAATTTTCTTCCTGTATAACATCTTGGACATGTCTCCTTACTTAGACAAAAGGCATATTATTCAGCAGACTCCTTTTAGCTTATGATATTTCTTTTTCAGTTTTTTTCAATTGGTTTGTAGATATTTTAAGTCAAATATTATGCTTTGTACATGGAATGAAATAAATGTTAAATCCAACAAATTGAGTACAGAATATTTCATTGTGGCCAGTCTGTATTTTGCTCTTCACCTTGTGTTATCTTTTTTCATGTAATGTTTTGTCTTTTCACAGCTCACAAAGCCCTAAAAGCCCTGCAGAGGTCACTTCTGGAGCTACAAGACGAGTTGTTCTATCAGCATCCTGACACAAAGAATTTAGTTGACAACAAGGAGAGTACAGATGACAGGTATTTAAGGAATCAGAAAAAACATTCTGTCGGCTTAGAGCTCATAAAAGTTTAAAGTAGTTATCAAAACAGTCTTCAGATATAAATCTGCTGTAATACTCTGCATCAAACCAAACTTTTAATCACCTTTTTGGCGTGAATGACTGAGAAATAAAACACAGTCATAATATGAAGACTGCCTGTAGCCCTGCATCATCTACACCCATGTGTTTCAACTAAAAAAGTTTCGCCCAAAATCATGTAATGGCTACATGATTCAGGCACTACATTGTTGCTGAGCAAGCAGGACGCTGCACGCAACTACGAGTATAGGCCTCTGAATGCCAGTATTGAGTCAGCTCGCCTGTTGACAACACATTGCAACAAATCTTATTTTATCATGCTTGTGCATATTGTTTTCTAATATTGTATTGTGGTATTTCGGAAAACAAGTTATTTATTTCATAAATTTGAAACCCTACAAAATGGAGACAAAAAAAAAAGTCAAACAGCAAAACCTTTTAACCTTCTTTAGTAGAGGCAAGGACAATATTCAGGAGAAAAGTAGTGATGGTACCAAAAATATATCAAGTACTAGTGCTTCAAGTTTAGAAGAAACAAAGTAAAAGAAATATGCTGAATCCTCAGAATGTGCAATACAAACCAAAAAGAGAAAGGGAAACTTTGTTAGGCATTATGATAAGGAATATTTGGTTTTATTGTAGATACCCCCCCCCCCAATCTATCGCCACGGACTTTGTGTGTAGCCTGTTCCGAAATTCTGTCAAATGACGCTTTGAAACCTTACAAACTCGCTCATCATTTGCATTCAAAGCATAGAAATTTTACTGATAAGCCTCTGGACATTTCTCTTCAAGGGTCTTGTAGAAATATTTTTATATTAAGAAATAAAATGAATGCATTCAAAATGAAACTGGCTCTTTGGTAATGTCACGTACAAGAGAATGATATAGAAATGTTCCACTTTTGGAAGAATTTTTGATTGCTGCTGATTTCAACCAGAAAGTCATATTCAACATAATAAGTCAACATTTAAGGGCATTAACTGAAAACTTTAATAATTATTTACCTGAAAATGAAGATCCTTGTAAAGGTAACCTCTGTATTAATAATCCTTTCTTGGAAGATATAAAATCATGCACACTTGATCCTCGTGAAAAACAAAAGCTGATCGAGTTGTCTTCTGATGTCACTGTGGTGTCCAGACATAAAATGCAATCATTGTCTCGATTTTGGATATCACTCAAAAAAGAATATCCATCTCTGAGTTATAAAGCTATCAAATTGTTGGTCATTTTTTTGACTTCCTATTTGTGTGAAAAGACTTTTTTTAAGCCTTGTCAGTAATAACCAAACAGAGAAATCAAATGGATGGTAATGCAGCGCTTCGTCTCTCAGAAACAACTCTGCAGCTAAGTATATCAAATTTTCTAACAAAGACGTAGCAGCAGGTGTTGCATTAACTAAAAATTGTAATTTTATAACATTAGATTTAATAAATAAAATACTATCTACATTGGTTTTTATTTCTGTCTTAGCCGTCAGCTGGTCCGCAAAATATTTCTCCTATTTTTGTCAGTCCGCAGGTGTAAAAAGGTTAAAGAATGCTGATCTACACCAATTATATGTTTTAACACTAGAATTACCAGAGCCTACGAAAAAACTTGTATATCCGTCCCACCTTAAATCGCTTCTTAAATCCCTTCACACCTCTCCGCCAGCGTCCTTTGTCCTCTAAATGTGCTGATAAAGAGAAGCTAGAAGCAGCCGGCTATTCCATCCCCCCACCAATTTAGAACGTGCACGAACTTCTCTCAGCTCATGCCTTGATTGAGTATCTGGGAGTGAAGTGAAGTTTTAGAGTGGAAATAATAGATCGTTATTTGGAACACATGCATTTCATGTCTGTTCCGTTTCTACAGTAATCTGTGTAAACACATTGTTAAAACAGAAACGTTTTTTATATTCTAGTAGTAGATGACAAAATGTAGGCATAAGCTATATAATGTATGAAGCCTGAAGTCCAAATGTCAAAGAAACATTTTCACAAAAGGTACAAATATAACACAACAATTGGGCTTTTATTCAAAAATATAACTGCAGAAACAAAAAGCCGCCTTAACATGCGACATTGACACCCGTTTATTATGATTGCCTCCGTGGCGCAATAGAATCCGCTGACGACTGAGATTCAAAAGTTCGTGAGTTCGAACCTGAACCACTCCATTTTGAGAAGTAAACTGCTCTTAGTCTTACTATTTTAGAATAAAAGCATACATTTGATTTCAGTCTGTAACAGCCGGTGTAATTTATGATCCTTGTAAAGGTTAGCTTTGTTTTTTTTGTTTTTTTTTTTTTAATTCACTTTTCATTCTCTCAGTCGCGTTCAGAATCAATCCATACAACCCCATCTGACACGGCTGTTTTCACATAAAGACGTGCTATATCTCTGCAGTGTACTTGTGACTGCATTCTCATACCAATGTTTGCGAAATGAAGTGTCTGCGTGCACTTTTCGTGGCATTACACGTGTATTTTTTGAGCATGCTCAAACACAGGAACATATGTTGGTGTAAAAGTATAACAAAACAAGTGCACTTTTATTCAAGACTACTTGTATAACCGAAGAAAAAAGAAAGCAAGTTACAGTAGGCGATTGATACGACAGCTTGCATGGTGCAATGCTAAGAAGTGCTGATTTCCATTCCATGCTATATAAAATCATCACATTCAAATATTAACAGTTCCCACACACCCAAGGACCGTCCTTCCTACATTTACGACACGTGTACTTGTTGCAGTGTACACACCTCTCTGTGCTATGGTTCTTATTACACTGAATGAGCACCTGACATTGTACTTTCTTCCCTGGCGGAAGGTCCCACATCAGAGAATTTCCAGTTGCTGCATAAATTCACACCCGATCTGACGCTGTTCGTTTTCAAATAATATTGCATTAGTGCGATGATGTTTTCACATATATTGTCTCTTTCTTTCAGGTGTGTAATAGAAACCACAGCATAGAGAGAAGTGTGTACATTGCTTCTTACAGGAAATACTTTTACACCAACCTATGTTTCTGTGTTATTTATTGTTAGAAATCTCATTTACCATGGTACTACTAAAAATGTATTTTGTGTTTACCATCCTGTCTTTATATCCAAATAGTTTTTTCTTTGTTTTTTAATCTGCTCTTATACTTGCACTTACTGTAGTTCTGAAAAATCTTTAAGTGGTTTTAACTATTTCAGGGGTCACTGCACGGTTTGCAGCTTTAGTATGAACTGATTAGCGTATATCTGCATACTAAGAAAAATAAACAGTAAATAAGTTCAACAGACTATGTACAAATGGAGAAAATTCCAAATGATCTGCATTTTACAAAGAATGGGTCATCCCACTAAGTTTAGCCGATTCTAAAATCTCAAGAAACCTTCAGGAACACCAGATTAACATCAAATGATACGAAAAACTTCCTCTTTACTTGCATTGCACATTAGCTAAATTCTTGTTTACTATCTAAGTATCTATAGAATGTTTTGACTTTGAACCTTTTTTTCAGAAAAGTAATGACCAATGCTTACTGAGCCAAGATTTCAAAGTAAAAATGTAACTTATACAGAATTATAATAAGGTCCTAAATTTTCAAGCAGCACTGCTCTTGCTGCATAACAGATGAGAATTTTGGAAACAGTGTAATATGTGTAAACTTGATAGAATTATTATGATTAAAACCATTATGCAAAAAAATAGTTGTTTAAATTTTAAGTCAAAGTAAGTCAGAATTATTATTATTCTTTAAAGAAAGCTATAGAGACCCTTCTTTCATGCAATTCCCCTTTCTAAACCACTTATTCAATTTATATTTAGGACACATATTAATGAAGGTGCTGAAAAGCAGCTATTAATAAGAAAATTACATGTTCATTTCTATCTTAATGTTTCACCATTATTTTTGATGTAATAACTTGCTCCAAATGTCACTATGTTCCATTATTTTGAAAAATAAAATGGTCATAATTCATGACAGTATTTCTAAACTTGACAATTGCCCTGAGTTCTTGTTGTTTTTTGGCTTATCTGGGACATTGTCTTGCCTAATGCTTTTTATACTTAATTCCATGCACTATTACTTGTCTTTTTAGTGAAAAATCATACTGTAAAGTTTTTGGTCTTTTTTTTTTTTTTTTTTTTTTAAAGCAGTGATGATGTTCCCAGTGAGAATGATGACTTTGAAGAGCAGCAGGAGGAAGTTCATCCAAAAAAAGGCCCACCCAAACGCAAACTAGAAACAAGTGAATTCCCAGAATTCATAGCAAAACGTTTTAAAGCATTCCAAAGGTATCGCAACGGCACACTGCAGAAGTGGCATGACAAGACCAGACTGTCATCAGGCAAGATAGGCAAGGTGAATGCCTCTTTTTCTGAATTTTCTTCAGTTAAAACTGCTAGTTATGTGAAGAATAACTGAAAATTGTCTTTTTTTAATACTTCACTTTTTTTTCAGGCCTTTAGTGCATTTGATCGCAATATCCTTTCTCAGATTGACCAGATCATGATGGCAAAAGACAGACTACTAAAACGAACCCAGACTAAGCGATCCATGTACAGGGTTCTTGGGCATCCAGAACCAAAGCCTGATGATGTACTCCTGAAAGAGAGAATGCAGGAACAACCAGTAAGTCCCACTTGTAGAGAGTCTTTTTAAGTCATGGCCGTTTGGTATTTCATAAATCTGTTAATTGTAATTTACTGTATGGAGCCTTATACAGACCTTAATAAATAAAAGTTCTTTCTGCCAGCTTCATGTGGATTGGTCTTATGGAACCAAAAATGGTTCCCCTATCGCATCACTCTAAAGAATCGCTCTGGCACATTTATTTTAAAGAGTGTAGGAAGTACTTTCAGGTCATGCGGAAGGCAGACAAAGTAGGGAGTATACATCCCTGTAACGCCCTGTAGTGGCACCAAAATAACCTAACAGGTTTTCACTCTGAGTCTCAAATTCCTAGTGTGCTCTGTGGGTAACTTGCAGGGTACTGAAGTCCAGGTGTGCTGCCACATAGCTTATCAATGTCAAAAGTATTCATATGCTGTTGTCTACCCTAGTCCATCTACTGTATTGGCCTCCTGGCCGGGTAAAGTTCCCTGATTAAATTCAGCCAGAAAGCCATTCACTTGTACCATTCATTGTGAAAGGAAAGTGCATGTGCATTTAAGTATGGCTTTTTTTTTTTTGGAAAACTGTTATTTGACCATCTGAAGCTTCATTAGATTATTTATCTTTTTTTGTAAACAGGAATCTGAATGTTTAGAAAAAAATGCAACCTCAATGAAAGAGTTTCATGAAGAGATTTTTGATGATGATGACTTCTACCATCAGGTTGGTGCATTGACTTGCATTTCCTATAAGTCTAATTTATTTTTTTTATTATTTATATAATGATGATTGAGCGTAGGATGTCATTAGTTGAGATGTGTTTTCCTGCAATGTGAAACATAGCTCTCTGTTGCTTCCTGGATAAGACTTTGTTTTCTGTCTTATACAAGTCCTTAAAGCTTATGTTAACTTAACAAAGTGAATAAACATTGTTTTTTCACAGTAGTGTCTAGTCAAGTCGTCAAAACCCTGATAAATTAAATTTGTTTATGTGTATGTTTGTGTTAAAGAATATGACTGATGTTTTTGAAACCAAAATTATTTTTTTGGAAATTGTGGCATACATTCATTTGACCTGCAAACTTTGTGTTTTCATGTTAAGTCTTAAAAAAATGCAAAATGTAAAAAATTTAGTTACTTACAATGACATTTGATGAGACAGCAAACAAATATAAGGCAAAAGCCATTATTAAAACTTACAAATGTATCCAGTTCAAAATACATAATGTTCCTGAGTTGAATCACGTCTTGAGATAGAGTGCATAGCTATAGTGCTATAGCTATACATACACAACGTTTCATCCCCAGGTGGTTTGTGGCAGCTAGCTTTATGAATGTTGCAGTAGAAAATATTTGATAATGATTTGAGGACTTTGTCCTATCTATTTTTTTCTGGCAAAAGTAAAAAAACAAACAAAAACAGCATCTTTTACACCAAAGATAAAAAGGTGAAATGTATGACTTTGTTTCTAAATCCTGTCTATATGAGCCAAAATACACCCATGAATATAGCATTAACAGAGTGAAGACAAGAACAAAGAGAGAAGATTTGCAGCTATACAGTAAGGCTTAGAACAATTGTCAAATGGTGACATATATGTGGAAATTGCAAAATAACCCTTGCCAGGGATGATTACCTTTGGTGCAGAGAGTTGAAATGATTGCTGCTATCCCTGAGTTTATATGAGCTTGTTGTATCATATCATTTGTGTTATTAAGAATTCAAGGGAATGAGCATTCGTAGTTTTCTGAAATTAAACTAGGAAGAAGAAACTAGAATAAGCAATTAAATCAGGAAGATCTGAACAGGCAACTTTCATTGAGTAAGTTTGTTTATTGATCTCGCTTGCATCTCCCTTTAAGTGCTGAAAGCCAGTGTTTTGCTAAAACATATATAGACACATTCTTTACTTCTGGTATTGTACTCTAGAACCAGAATTTGCACAGCTGGTAGTTGCTCACAAGAGAACTCCACCTATACCAGTATTTGTGAACCGAGAAATTCTGTTTCTCCCCCAGGAAATTCATGCCAAGAAAGTAATTCCTGCCGCCTTCTTTTTGTTGATATTAACATGCATGACTATATGTCACAATTGTGAAAAAAATAATTTTGGTTTCAGATATTTCCAATTTCTACTTATTACTCCTTCACCTTTTTTCAAAGCTTATTTTGATAACAGTATTACTGTATATGATTCTTCAGCAATTTATAGTTAAGTTGGCATAATTTTGGAAGGGATCCACAGCAATAGGATGTGAGATGCCATGGGATTATATGAATCCATATAATTAAAAGTTTATATTTTTCTTTCTGGTATCCTAGAAGTGTAACTATTAAATAGTCAATAATGGGCCTTGACTAAGACTTTTTCTCAAATGTAGTATTACAGATTGAATAACTGCACAAGCACTTTGATTTTTAAACTTGCCTTTTTTTGTCTCAACTGTACCAAGTTATATTTTATTTAGAAGCATAACAAATGCTGCATGATTGTAGCAAAACAATGACATAGAAATATCTCGGGCTTCAAGTATATAACTATTGTTTGAGAAATTAAAAATGTTTTGGTGACCTGGGATGTTTCCAAACAGTTAAAAAAAATGTAATTACTTAAAGTAAGTGTACTTTGTTTCAAAGACATCCTTGAAGAGACAGTTTTAAAAATATTTCTCTGTATGTACACATGTATTATGTAAGCAACAGCTATAGCCAAAAAAATGTATTTGTATTTGCAAGCTGCTTTATGTAAAAATTTAGATAAGTAGATAAATGAATGTAAAATTTAAATCTAGGGTAATACCAAGTATTATTAGAGTCATGTGAAAAAGTGCACCATGTAAAATCTTTTTTTAACATTTGTCAGTGTCAACTTTATTTATATAGCACATTTAAAACAACATAGGAGTGCTGTGGCCAAAGTGCTTTACAATAATAGAATTAAAGAAAAACACACAATTAACATGAATAACATAAATAGAAATAAAATAAATGAACATAAATAAAATAAATAAATAGAAGTAATGTTACATAATTACAATGTGGAAACCATCAGTATTACTGAAGGTCACGGAATGCAAGTGAATAGAAATGAGACTTTAATCTCGTTTTGAACAGTTGAATTGTGGACGACTCCTTTATGTGATGAGGTAAAGAGTTCCACAGGTGAGGAGCAGCAGCTGCAAAAGCCCTGTCCCCCTTAGTTTTAAACTTGGTACGAGGGACAACAAGAGACAACTGACCAGAAGATCTAAGCACTCTGGATGGCTGGTGTAATACACACAATTCGGATAAATAGGAGCAAGCCCATGTAAAGATTTTAAAAACTAGCAGCAAGATTTTAAAATCAATTCAAAAACTGACAGGCAGCCAATGTAAAGAAGCTAATATTGGAGAAACAAAGTCATACTTTCTTGCCCCAACCAGAAAGCAAGCAGCAGCATTCTGGACCAACTGTAACCTGTGCATCAGGGATTTGCTAATCCCAGAATGCAGCGAGTTGCAGTAATCAAGGTGAGAAAAGATAAATGCATGAGTAGCTTTCTCAATATCCCTAGAAGATAAAAAATGGCTTGATCTTACCTAATAGACAAAGCTGGAGAAAGCAACTCTTGACTACAGAATTAACTTGTTTTTCAAAAGAGAGGTTACTGTCAAAGGTAACACCTAGATTGCGGACTTGAGGTTTGCAAAAGACAGAAAAAGAGCCGAGAAGTCCAAGACCAATTTGGGCTTTAGCTGATGGACCCACTATAAGCACCTCCGTTTTATTTTGATTCAGATCAATAAAATTATTAGCCATCCAGGATCTTAGTTCAGAAAGACAGTTGTGAAGTTGATTTATTGCAGAGTTGCAGATAGGAATATAAACCTGTGTATCATCAGCATAGCAGTGAAAAGAAATGTTAAATTTCCTAAAAATAGCTCCAATAGGGTGTAGGTATATAGAGAAAAAGATAGGACCCAAAATGGATCCCTGAGGAACACCACATTTAAGAGGAGCAGTAGATGAAAAAGAGGAATTTAAAGTCACTGAAAAGTGTCTACCAGTTAGATATGACCTGAACCAGTTAAGAGCAGCCCCTTTAAGCCCAACAAGATGTTCAAGCCGCAACAGCAATATCTCTTGGTCAATAGTGTCAAAGGCAGCAGTCAGGTCCAGGAGGACAAGGACTGCAGTGCCACCTAAGTCAGTAATAATAGAGATGTCATTGAATACTTTAAGGAGGGCCATCTCAACACCATGATAATGCCTAAAGCCAGATTGGTAGATCTCAAATAAATTATTGGAGTTAAGGTGATCAACCAATTGATTATAAATATTTCTTTCTAATATTTTAGCCAGAAATGGCAATTGGGAAATCGGGCGAAAATTGGCTAAAACTCCAGGATCTAATTCTGCCTTTTTTAGACCGGGACACACTGCAGCATGTTTAAAAAATGAAGGCTCAACCCCTGCACTAATAGAATCACTGATAATGGCTAGTAAAGATGGACCCAAAACATCAAAGGCTTCCACTAAGAGGCGTGGTGGTACAATATCAAGAGGATTGGGAGCTGGTTTAAGGGTGTCAATAGTTCTTTTTAGCTGTGAAAGTGAGATAGGATCAAAAGATTCAAATACAATACCATGATTAACAGTAGGAAGTTCATAGTCAGTTGGAACAATAACACAGCGAATTTTTCAATTTTACTGACAAAGAACGAAAGAAATTGCTCACATGAAAGAACAGTGCTAATTAATCCCATCACAGAATAAGGGTGAATGGCCATATTAATTAAATTAAATAAGACCCTAGGATTCTCAGAATGACGGGAAACTAAATCAGCGAAGAAATCTTGTTTAGCTTTCTTAACTGCAACCTGAAAGTTGAATAGAGAAGTCCTAAAAATCTGTTTAGAAACAATCAGACCATCTTTTTTCCAACGCTGTTCCGCAGTTCAACAGGCGCAACGCAGCGATCGCATCGTTTCATTTAGCCAGGGAACAGGTCTTCCCTTATTACAGCGTATCTTGAGCGGAGCAATTGAGTCTAATACCGTTTTACAAAAAGAATTAAATTATAAGACAGAATCATCGTTACAATCATATTGGGCATGCACATCAAGACTACTGTAGAGAATATGGTTTTAAAATTGGATATAATAGAAGAATTTAAAAAGTGAGAGCAGCGTGAAGCACAGTTAGTAGTAGGGACATCTACAGTGATATTCAAATCCATCATTATAGAAAAGTGATCAGTAAAAAAACAATGCATAAATCAGTATCATTAACTGAAATATCACGTGTAAGAATGAGATCAAGGGTGTGATCAAGAGAGTGAGTTGGCATATTAATATGCTGGATAAAATCAAATGATTCCAATAGTGATAAAAAGTCATTAACCAAAGGTTTTGATTGATAACAAACGTGAATGTTAAAATCACCAACAATAAATACTTCGTCATGGGAAAGGGTGATATCAGCCAGGAGATCAGAGAATTCAGAAATATATATAACATTAATTACAGGAGGTCTATAAACCACAGCAAACAACAAAGAAGGGGAGCTGCACACTTCAAAAAGTTGCAGTTCGAAGCTACTAAACGGACCCTTTGTAAAGCTCCGACACAAGAATATACTTTTAAAAACAGTGGCAATGCCCCCACCACGATGTGTCAGACAAGGAGAGTTTAAAAATGAATAACCTGATAGTACCAAGTCTGTAAAACATGAAGAGTCATCATTTACAATCCAGATCTCAGTGATGAAAAGGAAATCCATATTATTTGAGATAATAAAGTCTTGGAGAATAAAAGTTTTATTAGACACTGATCTCCTGTTCAAGAGAGCAGCCTTGATAGAAGTAGAAGAGCTCATAGCGGGATGAGCACGGGGGAGCGTACAAAGATTAGCAGCGTTTACTCCCCGAGAGCACACCGAGGAAAAGTGATGCCGCCTTGAAATGGAGAAATGACATCCGATGTCCAGCGCCCATGAACCAGGAATGGAGTCCTGTACAGGAGAAAATAGGTCGTAGGCAAATCGCAGGCATCGGGAAACCAAGCTCTCGGACTTGAGTCAGTGTTGTTTAACAGCAGTGCCGGCTCTTTTTCCACGTCGGTGGCGGGTGCGCTTGTGTCTCCGAGAGGCATTCAGCTCACTGATACAGGTGAACACTGCCGTCCTGGTGAAGAAGTCAGCAGATGAATAAAACAAAGGTGGAGGATCACATAATAGCCCAGCAGGAGATGAAAATTGAGAGGAAAGCAAGCAAGAAAATATGTTAAGTAGAGAATCACGATCGTAGGACAGTGGTCGTTGAGATAAACTAATCCAAAAAAACAAAGATAAAACATAGATTAGCGAGACAAACAGACGGCCAGCCACACCAGTCTTTATGAGCATATCAAGATTTGATCTTCATGTAAATAGTATGTATGGATACCAGTGACATGATTTAACAGACATCTTGCCACATTTACACTTTGTAGTCATTTTTATAATTTAAATAAACATAAATAGATTTTTTTCATGTGGTAAAAGTAAGTCCTTCCTGCCTTTTCCTGAGACTTACTCATTTTTGATGAAGGCAGACACAGTTCTGCAGTAACCCCTGAGCAGTTCTGCTTATAGCTCATTACTGCCCTGCTTGCTCGACATACTGACAAATTTGCACAAGGGGCTATATTCATCAATAAGCAACAGGAAAACAAAGAACAATAGTAGGATGGAGACTCCGTTGCTTTTGTAGGGCTATAAGTGTACATAAACTACAAACCACAAGGCCTTTGGTAAAAATTGATCTCCTCAACATGTACACTAAACACTATGTTAAACCAGATACCTAAAAATCGAATAAGCAACAAACAAAAGGGGATGAAAAATGAGTAAAACATAGTATTGTTAGGGTTTTGGTTTCTGGTTTTGTTTTGTTTTTTTTTTAATAAGATTTTTGTGCCCCTGTGGATTTGTGAGATCTAGGTTTGGTAAACATGAATCTGAAGTTTGTTTTTTTGTAAATTCCATTTTCTTAAGGAGTTGTCAAATTTTTTTGACAGTTTCATCTGCCATTTTGCATTTTCCGTGATCGCCGTTGTGTTTGGTTCCTGTAGTTAGGACTGCTTGGGGATACAGTATGTCTTTTGAGGTCACAATGTTTGGGTAATGATGCAATGGGAGAAAAGGCCATCCAGGAATTCTCTTCCTTATCTGAGCTGTGGAATTGATGCCCTTTTTCAGATCTTTCTAAAAAGGTTCTTAGTCCTAACATTTCCTGTTTTTGACTTTTTGTTTTGAATACTCAATCAGGATTTCTTGTTTTTGCTTTGATGCTCTTGTTTTGGGTCTTTTTCTGTTTACTTGTTTATTTCCTGGTGCACTCTCAAACTCAGTCTGTATGCAGATGTAACAATTACATAAAAAAAATTATTTTAAATATATACGCTATTCACTCCACTGAATTAACATATATTGCAAAACATAAACTGACACATTATCTCAGCCCTGCCTATTTATTATCAATAGACTCTTTTTTGAAATAATGTTTTTGGTAAGGGCAGCATGGTGACGTAGTCGTAGTGCTGATGCCTTAAAACAAGTAGACTGCGGATTCCTTCTGCTATCCAAAGACATGCATGTTAGGTGAATTGTCATTGTTAAATTGAGCCTAGTGTGTGTGTCTGTGTATTCACCCAGCGATAGACTGGGGCTCTGTCCAAGGATTGTTCCTGCTTTGTGCCTTATGCTTGTTGGTGTAGGCTTCACAGCAACCCTGCCCTGGACAAGCAGGTTAAGAAAATGGATTGATAGCACTGACTACACAGTCCTGCATATATGGGCCACTTAAATGTACAGTATAAAACTATAGAGGCCTTTTACATAGGGGAGTGGAGGTGAAATTTGGGAGACTTTAGAGGTTGCCTTGAAAAACATTTGGAAAACACTTCTCTAGATTGTTCAGTTAAGGAATTTTGCAGGTCCACACAAAGATATTCCCTTAAAAAAATGTTGACACTGCATTATCATGTATTGTAGAGCTTTCAAGGAATTAAAAAAATATATTTTCTTAAGCATACTGAAAAAAAATTCTCTGCAAGCTTTGCTTGTGACTTGGAACTCTCTGCCCTTTGGCTTTAAGGATTCAAAAAAATCCAATTGATCTGTATATCCCCTCTACAATGGCCCTGTCAAGCATGTGACCAACATACAGTATTTGACTATAGAGATGACAACCACTGACAGATACAGAATTGTATTTGTATTTTTATTTTTGTCCAAAAACATTTCATTTGAGCTTACCTGACCACAAACATTTGCAGTAAGATATTTATGCATTGTTTCAAACTCATGGTTTAGTTTGAGATTTCTTGCATGTCTGTCATCTAGGATAGCTTTGTGGAGTTACTGTGGTGTTGGTGACTCATTGTTCAGTTCCTCACCTCACTTTATATTTCCTTGAAGTATGTTGTTGGCTTCACACTGACATTCTTTATTGGTTTTCCAGTTGCATGATTGCTGCATTTGGTTGCATGGTCTGATTTGTCCAGTTTAGGCATGATCCTATATGAAAAATTTATATTTTGACAATTTCAGTAGACTGATCTCACAGATTTATTGTAAAGTGTAATTGTGCTTTAGACTTTTTTTTTTTTTTTTGGGTCAGTCTTGGTTTGTGCTTTTGAAATACATCTTCCATGACTTGATGTGAATATCTTTCAGATATCATATTTGAGTCTACAGTAGGTGGAACTCAGCTCCTAACTGAGGAACTTTACAAACATATCTTTATTTTGCAAACAAGTGAAACACAGTGCATACAAAGAACTGATTAACAACTTGTGTGGTGTGTTTAAGTCCTTTAAATGTGGATCAGTGCCTTACATTCCACCTAACCACAGCACCTATCTAGAATGTGGTATATGCAATAAAGTGAAATAACAAAACCACTACTAAAATAAATGAAGGTGCTATGGAAGTTAAATTCAAAGACATCCTGTATCACCTTATCCAATTGATTGTTCCTTCATTTCAACAATTTAAATCAAAAGTGACACGATATATACAGTATGTCTATGTAGTGCAACAGTAGCATTATATTCTGGAAGTAACCATGTTTGGCATAGTCACAGATCATAACTCACTGGCCTAGAAAGTTCAAGTGATTAAAGACATCCTCCCACATGAGCAGTATATGTGCACAATTCTTTGACCAGTCTATGACCCCATTATGACCAATGTGTGTCAGATCCTGTCCTGCTGTCTTTTATGAGCTGAATGTGGTAGATCCCTGCCTAGTTCTGCACCTTACTGCACAGACATTATCCCTGAGGCCTTTACTTCCACTCTTATTCCCTGACTGTCTATCACACTTGATCAGATGAGAAGAGTTAGAGAAGGTCTGTATTGACAAAAAAGATGGACCTAATGATTTCTGCCAAAGAGTGTTTAAAGCATGTGCCAGAAAGTTCTTTGGGGGCCTGCATAGTTCCAAGACCTCACAATGGCCACTTCATTGCTCTAAAGCAGTGGTTCTTAAGTCCAGTTCTTGGGCCCTCCTGTAGCTATAGATTTTCATCCTGATCAATTTCTTCTTTAATTGGACACTTATGTTACTTAAGCAAGTTGTTACTTCATAGTTTGATACAATAAAGAAAAACACACAATCTAGAAATTATAAATAATTTGTATTGAATGAAGCAGGAGATTATGTGTTAGAAGCATATTTATTTTTTTACTTGTACATATGTTATTCTTTTTAGCATTCTGGTTATTTTTGTCATTATTTACTAGTAAACACACAAGTGGTCAGCACCAAAATGAAAGTGGCTGCTCTTTCACATCCATTGTTGCTTGCATCAGTGTCTGTCTCTGCTCAACATTCATTTTTAGTATTCAGATGCTATTAAGAGAGCAAAAACTGCAGAAAAGCTGAATTTAAAATAAATTGACTTAATGAGTTAAGCAATCTAAAGATATGGCAAAAATACAAATATTTACTAATTTCTAATAAATGTACACAAGTTTTCTGAATGAAAAATAACAGAATAAATAAAAGGGACAGCTAATTAAACAAATAGATTGATTACAAGTAAAAATTAATGTATATGAACTTGGGACTAACTTGAGAAGCACTACACTAAAGGACAACATCATGAAGGCTTTGGAGAAGTTGGCCCAGAAACAACTGTCACCCTGGTTACAAACCATCTTAGCTCTCTGTAGCTTACATGCTAGCCACATGCTTTAGATTGCTAAATGACACTCTGTTCTGTTTGCTCCACAGAGAATACAACTTGGGGGGAAAAACCGGCCACTGTGGTCCGCATCATGTTCTTTGATTTCTCCAGTGCCTTTAGGTCCTATGATGTGATCGACAGGCTACTGGAGATGTACTAATACTTCATACTGGTTAGAGTAGTGTTCTCATCTGTGATATGACAGAGGAATAATGACAGTTTAGTGGATGCCAGAAGCCTAAATAAACTGATCATGAAGGCCAGCTTTATTAAATGATTGACCCTAAATACAAAAGATGGAAAAGATGATTTTATAACTAAAGGCAAACATGACAAATGTTCTCCATCCTCTTCATGGTGTACTGTACTAAAGCTCATTTTATTATGATTTGCTAAGAAGCAGTATTTTGACTCATTTTTGCCAACAGCCTTCAGTCAGCATACCATAAATATGCCCTTGAGTAAATTGTATGTTCAGTAGTACTTTGTAGTTGCAAGAATATCACGCTTTGCATCTTGTTTTACTGTTTAGCAATATGACACTGTTCTATGTAGCTGCTGAAACAAGTTAAATTCCTCTTGAGGAACAATGTGTGTCCATTAGAAGTACTTCCACCGTGGATTGTGTTCAGTAGCCTGTTTATGAACAATAACTCAAGTATGACAATAGCCTTTTATAGTATAGGAGCCTGCGCTATTCCATATACATTGTTTAAAATATTAAATGAAGAGCCTTATGTAATGTTTTATTGCAGAGGTTCCCAAGCTTGTCTTGACTGCAGATTTTTATTCCTCCCAATTTTAAAATCAGTGCATTATTCTTACTTTTAATTGATCTTATTGTTTTGTGAGTTGCCCTTTTTTTCTGCCCTGAAATTGACAGTGATTTGTCCCCTTTTAATATTCTTTGTTGTTTGCACCTATGCCTGCACTGATTATTGCTAGTACATATAAATACAGGAGAAAATTCTGTAGAAAATGATAAATTAACAATAAATGCAAGCATGTAAAGCTGTGGACAAAATATGCTATTTCATGACATTAGAAATATTTATAGCCTGGATAACTAAACAAATAGACAATTGAAAGTGAGAATGTTACAGTAACTTTGAAATTTGCTGGAACAAAAATCTTTAGCTATTGCATTCAACTACATTAAGAGTATGCAGTGCAGTTTTAAAATTACCATCAACATACATTTCTTGGAATTTTTTAGTTACTGCATATTTGACAAGGGGATTGGCCAAACTTAATTTCTAACCAGTGTGCAAATCTTGAAGATGTGTACCCATAAGACTTACAGCAATAAAAACCTAAATAATGTATTGACTTATGGGATCACAATACTTATGCAAGCAGCATATTTCACTGTTTGGCATTCAGTTCAGTTTATTATTACGTAGCATTTTTCATGCATGCATGCAGGCTCCAAGCACTGTAACACGGTCACAGGTAAAATGCCATTGCTAATTGCATAATGAGTATAATGGATGGATGGATGGATAAAACAAAGCAGTTTCAAACTGATTAACATAAATGGGATCTAACAATATCTGTTCATTAGCATTATTATTGAACTGTAGCCAGTTGACAAAAAACAGGATGAGAAAAAAAAAACCTCCAATCAGCAGCATTCCTGCAAAAAATAAACCTCTGGTCATTCATAGTTATTATCAAAAGCAGACACAGTAGCACAAAGGTAAGATGTCTAATGACATTAAACTAACTTTGTGTAATTTTTATCAATGATCATGTTGAGTTTGTAATACAAGTAAATATCAGAATAAGATGTGTGTACTCACTTGTAATTCAGCCACATTTGAAAATGTACAATACTTTTATAAGGCACTGTATGTATATAACATAGCAGCCTTTTTTTGTTTAAATTGCTTTACATACATTGTTTAAACATGGAAACTGATTAAGTTCTGTTACTTAGTCACTTTTATATTTGACAATTTTGAAACAACTATGTTGGAAATTTATCTCTTAGAGTATAAAAATGCTTCCGTTTTTACAGCAAACTTAGCTGTGTGCTAAATTTAAAATATGGTCTAGATTTTAACATTTAATTAGGCAATGTCAAGGTCAACTGGTACTTTTCTTAATGTAGCTTTATCAGTATCAGTGGTATTATCGAATGTAGAAGTCTGACTTTATACAATTTGATAGTTTCCTATTGTTCTGCTGCTGCACGTGATTGTTTGATTGCTGTTGCCTCTCTTTTAGTAATATAATTATAATTATGTCCTTGTCAATGGAGTTCAGTTTCATAAAAATCTATTCTTTAGGCAAAACCCAAGCTTAACCAGTTTAAACACATGCTTCTGTTTCCATTAGCCTTCAGTGATCGGTTATTTTATCTACTGTTTATATCCAGTTATTGTATCTCGTTTGAATTCATTGGTATAGTATCCTTAATTGAACAGTACAAGGTTATTTAGGAAAAACTCTATACCTGAAGCGGAAGTATATTCAGTGAGTGTAACTATTTTGGAGAAAAAAATATTAAGGGATATCATTTTTGTCACTGAATGTAGAAAAAATCAGGCTTTGATTCTCATAATAATAAAAGATTCTGAAGGGTTCATGGGAGTACAGTACGAAGACGCGGTTCAGGGGGTTAGTGGCCTCCGTCGTTCGTGGATTTTTCCTTAGAACCTAACTAATAATTGTTAGTGAAAACTGCAGATATCCTCCACAATTTTTTATGGCTTTTTTTGTAGCCATACTGCACTGTAGAGAGAACAGGAAGTAACTGTAGAGGAAAACGCGGCTTGGGATGGTGAAAGTAGCCAGTTTGAGAGCGTTGTACTCTACTAGAATCTGAAACTGTAACTCCCAGCAGTCTCTGCAGTGGCTGTGATTGGTCTTCTGCTGAGGGTGCAGGGGCTGTTAGGGTCAAAGGATGTCAACGCAGCTTTTAAAAAGAGGGATGGTGACCAAAAGAAAAAAAAAGTTTCTGTAATTTGTGTTTCAAGTAGTGCTGGGCGGTATACCGGTTCATACCGAAAACCGTTTTATTTATTTTTTTTTTTTGTTATGATATGGATTTTTCTTATACCGCAACACCGGTTTAAATTGCCTAAACGATGTTCGGAGGTGGAGGCAGCGATCGCTGCACAGAATACGTTCACTTCATGATATTCCTGCTCTCTGAACATTTAGAATGCTAAGATAAATACTTGATATAATTTTCATGATGAAATACATTAAAGCATGTATTAATCATGTGGGGGCATGGCTGCATGGAGGTTGCACTGTTGCCTCACAGCAAGGGTGTCTCGGGTGTTCCCTGCCTTGAATTTGCATGTTTTTCTGGTGGGTTTACTCGGCGTGCTTTAGTTTCCTTTCAAAGTCATGTAGGATGTGGAATTTTGTTTTGCTGTATTGACCCTGCTAGTGTATGTTTTGCTCGTATTCATCCTGCGATGTCCTGGCGACTCGTTCAGGATTTGCTCCTGCCTCGCACACAAATCTTGCTGGGATTGGAACAAACCTGAATGGATGGCATAATTAAACATGTATAATGAAGATATTTTTAAAGTTCTGAACACTCCGTGGGCTAAGTTTATAACTAGTTTTAATTTCACAAAGACGTTTATCGTGTGGTGATTGGTTATGTGGAGAAAGAAAAAGGAAGGATAGGAACTGGGGTTTTGGTACGTCAGACAGACAGCACGCGTGCAATAAAGAAAGCCCGCTCAGAAGAACATCCATTAAATTCTGTGTTTTTGTCTCCGACCACCAGATCACAAACCCAACATTTACACAATATTTAAGTTAAACCTTTACGATACCCATTCATACATCCAGTTTTTTGGAGCCTCGTCACACCTGCCATAAAGTTCTCTACACTGAACATACACCTGGGGACCCCTTACTGCGAGGGAGCTGCACTACAGCCTCACTACTGTTTAAGCATGTTTAATACCTGCTTTAATGCATTTCATCATGAAAATGACATCCAGTATTTATCTTAGCATTCTATTTTCAGAGAGCAGGGATATCATGAAGTGAATGGATTCTGTGCGGTGATCGCTGCCGGCACCTCCTCTTAGTGCGGAGGAAGTCAGTTTAAGAAGCGTAGTGATTAACAACTGGTTATGGGAGCACTTAACAGAAAGCATTTAATGTGTTGCATTAACTTATGACGGGGTTTGAGAAAATCTAGTAAATTAAACATTGATTTTAGGATGAAGTTTAGTTTACGACATTCTACTTTAATTTTAAAATAAACTATGAGAATAACGTGGAAATGTCGACTTTAATCTCAACATAAACATCAAAATTAAAGTGGAAATGTCGAGAATAAAGTCAACATGTCGACTTTATTCTCGACGTATAGTTTGTTTTTTTCTTCCCTGTGTCCATATTTTTTTTCTTCACCATGGCCCTAATACAATTCCGTAGGGCTATACCACAAATAGCATTATAAATGCAAGTTGCAGTTTTATTATTTATGTATGTAGCTTGCTTTAAGCAAGGTCTATATTAATGCAGTTTGCCTAAATGATGATTCAGTTGATAAAGATGTCATCACGAAGTTGCACTTGTTTTATTTTATTTTAATTTGGTGAATACTGTGTAATGCACCTGGGGTTGAAGTCTTGAAGTAGTAGTGCAACTATCAGTAATACTAGTATTATTTATTTTATTGTTATTATAAATAATTAGTTTAAATATTATGCAGTTTATTGATGGTAAAGTTGTTTAAAAAGTCACTTTAACGTGTCAGTGGACAGAGATTGTTAACATTAACAGAAAGTGTAGTTGGTTTACAAAAAATATTTACTATTTATTCCTTTTCTAAGACATGTTCATTGCAATACAACTTTTGACAAGCACCTGTGGATATTTTACTAAGTCTAAATGCCTCTTTGGATGGTTGCAAATATGTTGTCAAAATTATAGTTTAAGTTTTTGCAAAATTTGTTCAATAAAAATGTTCTGTATTTTGATTGCATCTGTCATGCAATGTGATTCCTTCTCTTTATTAGTGCCACCCCCTTGAAAACTATCACTTTATGGGGCCATGCAAACCTGTATTAATACTTGTGTGCACATTAAAATGTTTTTTTTGTACAATGTGCAATGCTCATGTCAGTGGAATAGGTTATTCTTAGCCAGTCTACTGCAGTAATTGCAGTGGAAAATGTGATTAACATCCACTCATGCATGGGGAAAAAAATACCGTTGAATACCGTGAAACCGGGATAATTTAGAAAAATACCATGATATAGAATTTTGGTCATACCGCCCACCCCTAGTTTCAAGTTTCTGTCTCTCTGCCTGCATTCTGTTGGGTTACCTGTACTTATTCGTTTTGTCCTGGATCGTTTCGTGATTGGGGTCTGGATTGTCTGCCATCTGCCTGTGTACATAAGGACTGTAAGTGGATTCATTGCCATCCTGCAAAGAAAGGAGCACTCCTGAACCCGTCCACCCGTCTTCACCATTTCAAGAACTACCGATAGGACTATTTTTACATTCCCATTCAACATGCGGATCTCTGGACTATCTATTTTCATCATTACATTTCATCCATTGCCGTTTTTCATGGACTTTACTGTGTGTGTTTTGTTTGTGCTTTGTTGTATTTAATGTATAATCACCATAAGGGGAACAGGGGTGGTATTGTTGTTTTCATTACATTCTTTATTTGCTGTTTGATTACCGGTTTGCTTTGTTTTTGTCTCTGTGAGTGTGTGCGGGTCGGGACAAGGCTGGGTGCGTCCCTGGAATCTCCACCATAAAAATAAATAAATCCCCGTCTTCTCGATGGTGTGAATGTTCGCGGCACCGGATCGTTACAGCATTATTCATTTCTCCTTGCTGTTGATTGACTGCTCCCCTTGGACGCACAACCAGCTAAGTGTTCTCGTATTTTCCATTTTGTTCTTCTTAATCCTTAAACCGCCGCAACCGGCTATAGTCGTTTCCCAGTGCCATTTGCCAGCACGTAGGAGCCGAGTATATTTGGCAATGTACATTCATTGAACGCCACAACCAGCTATCGTTGGTTCCCAGTGCAATTTACCTGCACGCCGGAGCTTATCAGTCAGTGCCATACATTCATTGAGCAGCCAGTTCATGACCACTGCCGGCCCCTACAGCACTGCAGCTTTATTGTGTCTGGGATTTGAGCTGCTGCTGTAGACTAGCCTGCCAGCGTCAGCGTTTACCTCTGTGTGCTTGTGTGCAGCCAGTTCAAGTGCAGTTGGCTTGGTGATTTACTGAATGTTATCAATGGCATCAGTTGCACCTTCTGCATATTGTTCCAGTAGTTTTTAAATAGTTTTTACAGTTCATTAGCAGTATTTAAAATGATCAGTGTTGCAGTAATTGTGATGCTCTTTGCATGAAAAGAAAGGTGTTCCATTTCACTTTTTCTTTGTGAATTGTGACATTTCATTAAAAAGTGCAGCAAAAAAGTATTTGGCGCCCAGGGATGCATTAACCTCCAAGTATGTGGCAGTTTAAGGGTTAAAGTCCCAAAAAGCTGCTGAAATGCCCTGCACCTTCTAAGGCTTCTGGCAATGAAAACGCGCTTGGATGAATTACAGTACATATAGTGGTAACATCGGTATTTTACATTCTAGCACTGTGGGTGACATATCAGTACACTACTGTACAGTATACAGATTTACCTTTACATTCTTTTTTTAGGTAATGTATTAAACTGAGGTTGTAATTAAACTAAAGTGCTTTGGGGGCATATTTAGGGTTTAAACTATAAAAATAGGCATTTTTTTAACCACATTCATGGTTTTTCACAATTCGCAGGTGCTCTAGGAACGTAACTTCCACGAATTTGGGGGATGTACTGTATACCCAAACAGTCTACATATGTTTTGTAGACTTGGAAAAGGCATACACCTGTGTCCTTTGGAGGGATTCTGTGGTGAGTGCTTCGGGAGTATTAGGTACCAGGCCAGCTGTTGTGGATTATTCAGTCCCTGTACAAACACAGCGAAAGCTTGGTTCACATTGCTAGCAGTAAGTCAGATCCCTTTCACAATGAATGTTGGACTCCAAATTGCTGTTTGTCACTGATCCTGTTCATAATTTCTATGGACAGAATTTCCAGGTGCAGCCAAGGTGTGGAAAAGGGCCAGTTCAGTGACCTCAGGATTACATCTCTGCTTTTTGCAGGTGACGTAGTCCTGCTGGCTTCATGGAACTGTAACCTTGGGTACACACTGGGGCAGTTTGCAGCCAAGTGTGAGGTGGCCAGGATGAGGATCAGCACTTTAGAGTCCAGGGTCATGGTTCTTAGCTGGAAGAGGGTGAAGTGCCCTTTCCAGGTTCTGTTTGAGGTACTGCCTCATGCAGCGGGAGAGTAAGTATCTCAGGATCTTGCTCACAAGTGAGGGAAGAAGGGAATGGGAGATTGATAGGTTAATTGAAGCAGCATCAGCAGTCATGCAGGCATTGTACCATTCAGTCGTGGATTAGAGGGCGCTAAGTCAAATGGTAAAACTCTCAATTTAACTGTCAATCTACGTTCCTTCCCTCACCTATGGTCACGAGTGGTAGGTAGTGACCGAAAGAACTAGATCGCTGATATAGGCAGCAGAAATGAGCTTCCTTTGTAGGATGCCTGGGCTCAGCCTTAGAGAATCGCAGACATTTGGGGGAACTCAAAAGAGACTTTTTTCTCTGCATTGAAAGGAGCCAGTTAAAGTGGTTTGGGCATATGATTAGGATGTCTCCCGGATGCCTACCTGGGGAAGTGTTTTGGGCATGTCTAGCTGGGAGGAAACCTTGGGGCAGACCCAGCACGTGCCTAAGAGTGTGAGGGACAAAATGCTGAAACCAGTGTCCCAGCTGGAATTGGTTTGGGGTCCTTACCTAGGCGGAGGCAGCAATAGAATGGAAGGATGGGGGGAGAGTAGTATTTTCAGCTTATTGTTTCCCCCTATGTTGGGGGTGGCAGCTTCCCTGATTATCGGTACCCATTTGGACATCCACAGGGAATGCTCTGAATTGTATTCCGGGGGTGCTGCAGGGAGTTACACTCCCTACTGTTTGGAACTTCCATACGGTCCAAAAGTGCTTCCAATGGGCAATGCCTTGGCACCCAAAGTACTTTCAGATCCTCGATAAAATAGAACGCACTAACTTGTCCAAGCGAGTTAGAGCTTGGAGGAAGGAAGGCAACACACGTCTTGGAGGAGTAGAACTACAGTGGAGAGAGATGAACAGTGAAAGAATGACAGAAAACCTGTTTATTGTTTGTAAAAGGAATTCTTGTAATAAATATCCTTTTATTTTAACCAAGACTGTTTTGTGTGTTCGTCGTATAGGTTTTGGGCTCAGTGGTGCCCCCTAGCCTTTGCAAGAGATTACATTTCTCATCTGGTCTGGGAACGCCTCTGTCTCCCCCCTGGAGGAGTTGCAGGAGGTGGTTGAGAAAAGTAATGGGCATCATTGCTTAGACTGCTACCACCATGACCTGGACCTGGATAAGCAGCATAAAATGGATGGATTATTATTAGAGTGTGTAGGCACTTTAATTCCTCTATTATCATGCAAGCTGACAGAGTAGGTATAAGTGCTACCTAGTTGTTTAGCAGACAGTACTTTGTATATTTTTTGTTAGTGTGTGCCAGCAGACCTGGTAAATGAAAAGAAAGTTTGGTAGCATATCATGAATTTAATTCTTTTTCACTGCAGCACTTCAATCATAATGATACTGCAGCATTAAGATTCCCACTACTATTTAAATCATTACCTTTTAATCTGTCCCTTCATACATCACCTAATCTAAATATGAGGCTATCTGAATCTTTTTTTAGTCATTGTGTTCTGTATTCTTACATAATTTCTGTATTTTGTCCCTCTTTCTTATTTAGGTAATTGTTCAGTTATTCTTAGTTTGTATTGCTTCATCTGCATTTTAACATAGAGCTAGATAACTCTTGACCATGATGTATTGCTGCTTCTGTATATTGTTCAGTTCCTGTTAATTTAAAACACTTTCACCGTTGTTATTTGCTATATTTCAGTATTTTAATAAAAGTAATGTATTGTTCTTTAACTCCTTTGACTAACTAGTGACTTTTGACCAAAATACTTCAACAGCAGTATTTCATGTGTGTGCATCATTTACCAATTTGTTGACCTGGGTGCATTTCTCAGTTTTCTTGGTTTTTTTGACTATTCTTTGATAACCTTCAACACTTTTCCTTTACTAGGCTTTACCTTTCAGTATTTTTAATTTTGGGCATTGTGTTTCTACTATAAATGAATAACTTTTTGCATTGCACTTAGCTTTCATTGTTCTGTTTGGCAAATGATAAAGTGTGGTTTGATTTTTGACCCCTTGCATTACATTGATTTCTGTGCACTGTTAACATCCAGTACTTGTCCTTTCTTGGTCCAAACATACTTTACTTTAGGTAACATTCAGTATCAGGACTGGAATTTCATAAAAGACTGCTGTGCTGAACAGAAAGCCTCAGCAACTGAGAGAATTCTCTGAAGCAGCCATACTGAATATGTCTCTGCAAAGGGGGTTAATTGAGGCTGTAGTGGGGGTTAATTTAAATTAAAATTTCAACTAATGGAGGTCATGGAAATGTCTGCAAACACCTGATTAAAACAAATGGCCCCGCCATTCAAAACTTTATCTTGGTCAGTTCCCGGAGGGGAAACGTCTGAGTGCGGAAGGCTTTCGACGTTTTATACGAGAAGTGACTAATGGGCAACACTTGTTAGCACAGCATCTGCAGAGGAGAAGAAACTGAGAGACACAGAAATAAATAATAAAGGCTCCAGATTGTGCGACCGCTGTGCCAACTGCTGCCATGCATGCACAGCCAGCCTGAACAGTGTGGCTCCCAACATCTGGTGGATCTCACCAGGGAAGGGTCCAAGTCACAGAACCCTGCCGACTCTAAATATGGTGCTGGCGAGTGTAGCCTGTAATCACTTAGCTGCTGTTTGGCAAGTGAGCTTCAATAGCTCACTGCTGCCTCGTTCATCACTAGCAGACATCTGCTGAGCTGTGAGGCACACGCACATCCATCCTCCTCCGCTGCCACTCTCCTCTGGATGCTTCCTTAGTGCACCCCCAATCTATTTCTTTAGGAAAGAGATGATCTGTAAAGATTACTGCTTCATTGTGTACAGGTAATTGTTGAGATGCCAGGCACCCTTGACAGACACACAGTTGCACCTGTTCTGCTGACCTGCTTCATTTCCTTCTGGAGAGAGTGGGATTTTACATAGACTGCAGCTCAAGCCGCGGCTACGATAAGACCAAGGAGAGAGACTATATGTTTGCTGTCACCTTCCTTCCTGGTTGTCGCTAGGAAACAGGGCTTTAGAGAGAAATCCTCACAGCAGCACAGAGACAACTTGCTTGCTGGAGGACAGTGACTTTCCTTTGCTATTAACCATTTTTGTGCCTTTATTCCTTTACTACAATGGGAGTATTTCCTTTCTTTCGAAAAAAAAAATCAAACATCTTATCAAACATCTCAAATTCTTCCCTTAAGAAACAATAAAAGAAAACAAACAATGGTAACTTATAAAAATATGTGCTAAGAATGAATGATTCAATAGAATAGATATCTCTGAATGAACGTTTATTATAATAATGCCTTGCCCTTGCCAGCGCTAGAAGTCAGTGTCAGATGCATTAGAAGTCAAGGTATCTCAGTGCACAGAACAGTGAAGATCAATCAATATTCAGCATGTCACTGTGTCCTGTGTATGTAATAAGTTTTGAGCTCATTAAAAACAACCTGCTTATAAAATATTTTCCTTTCATATACAGTATGTGTTTTGTTTCTGACTACTACAGTTTTTATTAGGTTACATTTCTTGAATTTCCTGTTTATTCAGCATTCTTGCTTTTTGTCTTATTATTATGTTGTATCGGTCCTTGAGAAAGTATTTTGTGGGCTCTGCCAGGTGAAACGCAAAGAATGTTCTTTGTTTTCAGTGATTTCTACAAAGCATGGAGCAAAGTTTCTAGTTAGACCCTTGTTGGCTTCTTCTGCCAAAAAAATATTATCTTAAAAAGTCGAACCCCAGACATGTTGGCACACCACAATCACAGATCTGCTTGAATCTGAGACTGTTGAATTGAAGTCATTCATAACAACCCTCCAATACAATACAAAAGCCAGCACACAGAGAGCGGGTTAGCTTACAGACAGATAAAGGGTGTTCAGCCTGCCTTTAGTCAGGGGCAAAATCTTCACTGGACTGTATGCTGAAAAAATCTTTAATTCAAGTAAACTTTAAAATTATTGAGTCATGATTTTTTTTTGTGATTATTTTGTCACCTTTGTGGCTCTGAGGTGTGA
Organism: Polypterus bichir lapradei; assembly: GCA_026402145.1. Classification (NCBI taxonomy): domain Eukaryota; kingdom Metazoa; phylum Chordata; class Cladistia; order Polypteriformes; family Polypteridae; genus Polypterus; species Polypterus bichir. Next base: position 89,151,029 of record JANRMT010062814.1, on the reverse strand, counting down.
CTCTAAGCAGAACACCCTTTCTATTGTGTATTTTCCAGCTTTGAACTTGTCCGTTCATGGAGCTAACACTCCCTGCTTGTGTACCCCTCATATTCCAGTTCTGTTTGGTCTGCACTGCTTTCTGGTAATTTTAAGGACATTTGTAACTGCTGACTGGGAACACAGTCTTTTTGCCCCCCAACAGAAAACAAAACACTTCATTCTAATTGCAGTGATATAAGGGAAAAGTTGTTAAAATAGGGGACAGGTAAATTTGTTAATGCTAAACTGGGCACTTTGAACAATCAGAATATCATCATTAAGTAAAACGGTGTATTTAATATACAGATAAAAGCTTGTATTTATGTGACTTTCAAGAAACACTATTTACATACCTTGGGTCTTTAGTGACCCAGCATATATAATATAATACAGTCACATATGTAAATTTGGGAGACAACTTCAGGGCTTGTCAACTTGTAACACCACACAATGCAGAGAGTTAGTGCTGCCACCTAATTCCTCTCCTCTCATTCGATTCATACTCCTGGGCCTGCCTCTTCTGCCTGCTTACACCTCATAACTGGGGCTGCCGCCATCATGGAGTCAGTCTAGGTCAGGACTTGCAACTAGAAAGATGTTATTTACCCCCATCCCCATCCCTTACCCAGTACAGCATTTTGTTGTTGTGTTTTTCATTTATACAGAGATCACTGGATGGTGCCCCAAACTTTATAATCTTTTTTTTGCCCTTTGTGTGTGTCTGTCTGTCTGTCATCTTTTAATACAACGATATAAAGTAAAGTCAATTTGAAAATTACATGGTAACTACAACAGATAGAACCTGCTGAAATTCACCAAAGGAAGCTGTTTGGGTACCCATCCTGCACAAACTTTACGGTACCCCAAGTTATTATTTTCTGTGGCATGTGCAGATTCATAGCTAATATCCAAATGTGCAGGAACCACAGACCAAGTAATCCACTGGTTTTCTCTGATGAAGGCATTTTTCACGTTGATGTTGCCTTGTGTTCTTGATGTTGATTTTGGACTAGATCAAGCTTCGTCTGTTACATTTGTTCTTCCCCCTTTAAACCTTTCTACCCACTCTAACGTTTTTTTGAATCATGCTGCTTTCTTTTATACTGAGCCAAAATCCTTCAGTGAATTTCGGAAAGTTTCACTCCCTCTGCCCAAAGAAATCTCACAACAGCGCATTGTTCAACACTGGCATAATCCCACAGCAGAAAGTCCATGTTCATCTGACTTTGGCTTCAACTAGACTAATGGCAGAGTGTTGGACTGTGTGTGTTCAAACTACCCACAAGCCATCACAAACGTGTTGTATTGCGTCATCTTCTGTCTGTTGCAATTACCACATAATTTTCAAATTGCCTTTACTTTTTGCTTTACCCTAATATTTCCTGCAAAACCTAAAGTGCAACAGATTTCACAGTCATATTGTGCTACTCAGCACAGTAATCACAGATCTGTTATATTTTTGTGATCATTGCAACATGGCTCCTGGCACAAATTGCTGATCAGCTATTTTGCAGTCTACTAATACTGGACATATGTGGCATCTTCTTTGTTTTTTGTACACTTCTGCTTCTAAAAGAAGCTGTTTCAGGTTATGTGGCCTGTGCTGTTTCACTCCTTGCCCCCATTCACCTTCAACCTCCTTCTTCTCCTCTTCTGAAGCCTGGCCCTTTACAATTTCCTGCTCAAAACATTCAAGATCTGATTGCATCACTAGTATCAATCTACATTTTCATTTGTCTTCCCACTGCATGCCTTAAAGTTTCCCTCCTTTTGTGCAAGTACTGTTTACAAATCTAGCACTTAAAAATGTGCATGTAAAAATACTGACACTTTACCACATTTGGGGTTGCTATTAACCCTATTTGTTTTCAGTGCAAACGTGATCATAATACAAAAATTTTAGGCTGTTTTTGTATATTTTTGGTATGGAATTGCTGCAGGTAAAATGAATGAGACATACCTGTCCACACTGTGTCATCTGACATCAAAGGAGCTGTAAACATGATGGCACAAGTCGCGCCTTAACTATACAAGGGTTAAAGGATTGATGGAAAGCGGAGACAATCCATCAGAATTCAAATGGATTTACACCACGACATGCACAAATACCAGGTCAGTTTAGAGTCACCAGTTAAACCCTTACATGTGTGGGTTGCGGAATTAAAATTCAAGTACCTTAATAAAAAATACCCATGTAAACAAAGGGGGGAAAACATTAAACTCCATAAACAGACAGTTGCCATACAGGGGTTTGGGCACAGTCTCCTAGATCTGTTTGACCACTGTGCTAACCACTGTGCCATTGTGTGATATTATGACTATAAAATAGACTGAAAATCTGAGCACGCTTTTTAGCCTTCAAGGTTCATATTTTAGCAATCCAGATTTTGCTATGCAATGTTTAGAGGATTTCCTAAGAAAATTCTTGATCCAAATCAAACAGATACACATAAAGCACACCATTCTGCTTTGATTCACATTCAGGACTCATTGTGGGTGAAAATACTCAAGTGAATAAAATAGAATCTCTGTTGTGTCTAAAGTGGTATCTGCTAGTATTCTATGTTTAAACTAAAACACTAAACCAGAAAATATTTTTTTTTTAAATCTAAATTAAATTAAGCTAAAAACTAGAGTGATAATGGCCAATTTTGCTTTTTTGATGCACAGTAAACTGGCGACTATGGCTTCTGTTACATATTTCCTTCTTGCAGCACTTGGCTTTGCAGGTCTATGCTTGCAGGATACAATGTTACAGAGCTGTGTAACAGGAGATTGGGAGCTGCATCCATCTGACAGGAGTGACGGTGATGAAGTGAGAGAGATAAACTGATAGATTGGCTGCCAGAAAGATGGTGGGGATCAGTCAGATAAACGCGGCGTTGCAGTTACGCACTCTGTTCAAGTGATAAGAAGTTCACGTCTCGCTTCTCTTTCAAACGAGGCCAGAGTATATGAAAAATCGAGAGGAAAGTTATGTGCAGACAGCCTAACTCCATGGCCAGAATCCTGATCCTAAAGCTGCCTTTAGGAGACTATAATTATTCAAATAATACATTTTTGTTATTTCTGTCTCAGTGATTCTTAAAAATGTTTAGGATACAAAGTGCTGTATGTCGAATAAGATGCAAAATAGAAATATTTCAGGACAGTGTGAATTTGAAATTATGTCCACTTATGTATGGCATTAGGCTGATGGAGGCATATAGTACATGCCTAACAAATAAGGCTTTTGAACATGGAGAGGTGGCTAACTGAAGCATTAGAATTTAAACCAAAAAGTTGTTGGTTCAGTCACATTTTAGACCTGAGCAATTCACATAACATGTCTGTGCTGCACATCAGCAAGTCTGCCATGCCCCACAACAAAGTGTTGAGTAATTTGATGTTGGCTTTAGTGTTCTCTGTTATAACAAGCAACATTTGGTCACACAAGTTAGCCAATGGGATAGCCATTCTCTCTAACTAATCTAGTTGCAAGAAAAAACCTAAACCAGTCAACTTTAAATTACAGATCCTGCAAAGCAATTAAACAAGAACTTTGATGGTTGTGTTTGAAAAGCCATAAAGTACTGATTTTTCTTTATATATTTTAAGTGGTGAATATAGGAAATTGGAATTACTCCAGCACAAGTGATATTGACCTGTGATTCCTGCTAGACATCCTGTCAGATTGTAACATCATTCATTTTTTGTTTTTTAAAACAGCTTTTAAGAGAGCTGATTGAAAGAAAAACTAGTGCTGTTGATACCAATGATCAGGTGGCAATGGGCAGGTAAGGTGTTAACATCTCACTTTTTACTAGCCTCTTCTGCATGCCTACTTTGTGCTAATTCATATTTCTGCAATTTCTATCCTAGTAGCTATAGTTCTAACAAGGTTGGAACAGGTTATTCAAGGTAGCTTTACTTGAAACTTGTCTTTGACTGTACTGCTCACAGCTTATGTATATTGTTTTCCAGCATTAGTAATGGATTATTGAATCTGTTTAGAGCACTGTTTAGTTTTTATGTTTTTTTTTTGTTTGTTTTTATCTGTCTGCCATAACATAAAAATCAAAAACTGAGTATTTTGTGTTATAGATGCAAACTTGCCATCAGCTGTGGTCATCAATTTGAAGACCATGGCTGTCAGAATATAAACATCAGGGAAATATCACAAGAGAAACCACTCCAATCTTGGAAATGAGTATTAGAAGAACTGTGGCCCTGCTCATATATAAGTTACGTTTACTATACTGGTTCTTCTTACATCTTTAAATTCTTTCCTTTGTTGCTGCAGGCAATGGCTGGCTATTCAGAGGTTACGAAGCAAAATTAAGAAGAGGGTAGATACCAAAGCTAGCAAAGGACGAAAAGTCAGGTAAGTTCCAGTGATGTGTCCTAAATGTCCAAGTGAAACACAGCCTGCTTTCACTTAAGAAATTGTTTACTGAATTCAGTTAAATTTCATGCATATATCTTCTCGTATCCCTTAAGTAAGTTATGTCTAGTGTACATTACAGAGTGTGTGGTTAATTTTCCCACCAGCAGTTGGAGTGATGTAGCTAGTATTATCCAAATGTATGTAATATTATCCAAAATCTGACAAATATAATTATAAGAATCGCTTTGATATATTTTCAGTAGCATTCATTTGCTTGTCAAGGATGTGACAAGGACATGTATTGGTGGTGGGAGTAGTAGCAGTATTCTTATTTGTACAAAGTTTGTTAAATTCTTGCTTGAATGCCTAATCAATATGCAACACATTACAGGGCTTGTAGGGTGTTATGTTGTGTTGGGTCTTATGGTGAGTAAAGAAACAGGAAGGAGTTAAGTTAAACAAATAATTATGTATTATTGATAATATGCCCAGAAATATTAAGGAAGCAGAATATAATGTGAATATTAGTAAACTCTACTATTACAGGATAGCTAGCAGTGCATCTTCCAGCACCTTCAGTCTAGCTTGCTTTGCTACCACATGGCCTTTGAATGGAGTATTGAAACAGGCCACATGTATGTCTCGGTATATCTGCTGAGATAGAGTTGTCTTCATCATGGTTTTCTCTTCATGGCCAGATGGTGTGAGAGAGAGGTAAAGGCAAGGTGCCCATTTTTATAACATTCTTACCACAAAACACAAACCAATAGGGCATACTGGTACAGAGTGAACTCAGATTCAACATCAATCATAAACAGCCATACTTAAGACCAATAGAATAAATTTACCTATCCCTTCCTAGGCCAGTTATCAATGAAAGTGCTAATGTACAACTCATCCCCCTGTTGCTTTGTTTAGGCAGTTTATGGGCTTCCTGAGGGAAATGGCTTATATGCCCTTTTATGTACAAGCATAATTGCCCTTGACAAGCTTGCTTGATACATGTTTTAAATACAAATATCTGTCCGAATAATTTCACATCCAAAATTAGTCTTAAAGACTGATATTTTGGGGGGTAAATATTAAAACACTGCTGTCATTGACAAAGTAAAACATGTCTCCTGAATCACTATCTAATGTTACATTTGCTTTGTCTAGCTTACAAATAAACACATACAAAAAAGGCTAGCTATCACTTCACCATATAGGATCAATACACATGGATAGAGCACAGTGAAATTCTTACTTGCATGTGCTAATCAACATTGCTGCTTTACAGCACCGTAATAAACAGGAATGTTTCAAAATAATAATTTTGTAAAAAGCTATTTTGTTTTGAAAAATAAGAAATTTTCAAGTTTACAGCCTGTAGGTAATTTATGTTGGGGGAACCAAAAAAAAACGGAATTGTCTTCTGGAGGTCGGGCCCATATTAGTACGTGCTTCACCCACTAGGTGAATATTCTAGAAGCCCTTCTGCATCAGTGTGTCATCTGGCATTGTTGTGAAGTGCTGTGTAGCTTCATTTGAGTTTTTTTCAAAGACTCTTTCAGCGCATTTGCCTATTTTGTCGGAAGATTTGGGCATAAAAGAAGTTGCAACAAAATTTGTGCCTTACTTGCTCACATCTGAACAAAGAGACGATCGCTTGGTTACATACTGTGTATTGAAGGAGCAGTTGGAGGCAACCCTGATTTTTTTCCAAAATCATAACCAGAGACAAATTTTGGTGCTATGTTTACAACCCCAAAACGAAACAGCAATTCAGTCAATGGAAAGCTGCCTCTTCTCCACGACCCACAAATACACGACTAGTGAAGTTAAATGTAAAAACAATGATCATCTGCATCTTTGACGTTAAGGTGATTGAGCGCTCGGAATTCACCTGATCTCACCCCAATGTGGAAGAGGTGAAACAAAAAGCACTAAAAGGGATCAAAATCAAGGAGTTCTAAAACTCTCAATAAGTCTACTACATCAAATGGACAGTACTTTTGAAAGTGTAAAAATAAATACATACATTTCTATAAAGAAATTCTGTTATTTTGGTTTTTTTGGGTCCCCCCTCGTATACACTCCCCCCACATCTATGTACAGTTTTCTTAAGGCACTCTAGTTTTCCTCTCACATCCCAAAGATGTGCAAGTTAGATGAATTCTTTAGCTACTCTACATTCACTCTCTATATGAATGTTACTTCTATTTTGCCTTCATTTTGAGCACTTGTATTTTTTTATTTTATGTACTGAAAGTGGAAATCTTGGGTTTTGAGTTAATTCAAAAATGCTAAAATGCTTTCCAACAAAACTTCTGTTTAGTTTCCTTGTTCACTTTCTTCATTGAGCAAAAGCAGTTTATTGAGCTGCCATAATTTCAAAGAGACATACCATCAGTGTTCAAATCGATGTCATAAGTTAATTTATTAATAGAACCCAGCTGTTGCCGCTTTGCTCTGGAAAGCCTATAATTATTAGCTATCAATATTCTGAACTGTCATATAAAACAGCTTCTCACTTAACTGAGGCATTTGAGAAATTCAACACAGTCTAAAAGAACTTGGCAAGGAGGTAAAAATAATTTTATTTCTATTTTGCTAAAGATTCTGTTGTTTCAGATGTAACATTATAAATGATGCTATTTTATGCAGGGGACATTTGGAAGAGTGGCTCAAAGTGCACTATAATCTCTGAAGTTATTTCTTCAACCTTTTTACTCTGTGCAGGTTTCATGTTCACAGCAAGTTAGTGAATTTTATGGCACCTATTGCCCAGAGTCCAGTGAATGATGATGCCTGGTAAGTAGTATATTAATAACGTTCATCAAAACACCTTTCCATGACACAGTGATATTGACCTGTTCTTCAACCCATCAGCCTCCCCGTCTCTCCTTATCAGATCTCCATTTGTCACCAGCATCAAGAAGCTAGAGGGGTCAGTCAGATTTGGTGGAGAGATCTGGCTGGCAACTTGCTCCTGTAATTACTGCACCTAAAACTCCCGTCTGTCCTTCACATCTTTAAACATTTCCTAATTTAATTACAGGACTGAAGCATGTGCTTTGTGTCTTTCTGTCGTAAATTTTCCTTTTATCTTTGAGAATTTGTGCACAAATTCCAGAACCGCTGCTATCCAGTTATTTTCAAAATAAATGACTTCCTGTTTCTCTAACCATACTATCACTTTCAGCCAGGTAACTCTATATAAGGAATACCCCCATTTTACATTCTAAGAGGCACTTTCTATTTTTTTTTTCTTCTGTGTGTTTCTGTATTCCTCACAAAAGAATCCCGTTTTTTCATGGCAGACTCAGTTCTGTGCAATTGGTGAAAGTGCTTTGCTGCTTTCTTTTGCCCATAACATAGTCTTGACAGTCTGTTACATCACGTTATATATTCTACAAAAAGTGACACACACCTTACTCAGCTGCCGCTTCCTGATAGTACTGGTCAAGTAATTCTGAATAACTTTTGTGAGCCATTTAAACAAGTTTCCTTAGTTTAAATTAGAAAGAGTAGGTTGTGTTATTTTAGAAATCGTAATTCTTTACTCAGTGTAAGCAAAAGTTGTTCTCATGGTAAACACAATGTACTGAATATAAAGTATCATATTTGGGATATGAGATGTGTCTTTTGTAATAGAATTGCTGCTGATTTTTAAGTGAGAATTAAGAGTTCAAAAAATACTCATCTGTACAGTCACTTTTGCTGTCCACTCACGTGTGTTAAATCTATTGAGGCTACTTACGTAACTCAGTTTTGCTGTTCTACACATGAACATTTCACATTGCATCCCTTTTTTGCTTTTTACAAAGGTATAACATCATTTCAAAATTATTTTACAGATTACTGTTCTTATCAAGAAGGAGGTGCTCTTCCTCATTTCCTTGCAGAGGCAGATGCCACACTGTGTTCACCTCATTTCTAATCATATTAAATATTAGTAGCATTTTACTTTCCTGAAGACTTTAACAGTGCCAATATGGTCTTTTGTTTCTCTCTTATGGGAGACTTACTCTCTTCTTTATCATATTACCAAATTAATTCTATACAGTACCAAACCAGACTTAATCACCCTGTTAGACATTATTGCATTACATTAGATTGGCATGAAGAGCTACCTCACGTGTATGAACCACCCAGCCCCCGTAGCTCTAAAGAGAAGGTATAAGCTATGCATCATCATTAAAGATGGCATTTTGTACTCAGAAAGGAGTCATGGGGTCTCGGTGTAGTAATTGTTGCAAAGGTGAACAAGGGCACTTCGGCACCATCAAAGTTTATAGGCTAGAAAACCTTAAGGGAGGTTTGAGAGTAGAAAAACTTTACAGGTTTACAAAGAAAAATTTTTAAAAATCAAATGCTTCTTCTCTAAAGCTCAACAAAGTAATTATATCCGTTGTTTAGAAATAAAGGCTTCTATTCAAGTTAAATGATTAAAAAGTGCTGTTAAATTACTTTAATTTACTTTCATTTGGAAGTTTTATTTCATGACTTGAAAAGCTCTATCCATCCATTTTCTGCATTTGGTTTCACTTGGTAAAGAAAAAAACAGCCATGCTTATGATTCCAGTCCATTGTAAGTGTACACCCATGGCTGGCCAACCACCCATATCAATAAAAACTTAGAAGAAACAACACTATCCAGAGGAAAGGTGAGCACAAGGAGTACATGCAAAATCTACATGCAGTACATGCAGAATATGAAATGTAAACTGGAGAATCTGCTTTGTAATGCAGCACTGTTACTTGAGATGGAAGAGAAACAATAGAGATGTCTCTTAGCTATGCCTGTCATTCAGTACTGCAGGAAGCCTGCCACTGGTTGATGCTTCTTTACCATAGGTGACTACAGGCTGGATTTTGTAACATGCAGATTTGTGAAGTTTGATGTTTGCTTTACTGCAGTTGAACTGATTGGACAAATTGTAACAGTTTTCCCAGTTTCTTTTTTTTTTTTAAGCCAAAATTGTGTTATTACTTTTATTAATGTAAATGTTATGTTTTTCCTTAACACTTGAATTACCAGAGCCTACGAAAAAACTTGTAGATCCGTCCCACCTTAAATCACTTCGTACCTCTCCATCAGTGTTTTTTGTCCTGTAAATGTGTCGATAAGCAGCCTGCTATCACGTCCCCCCACCCCGCACAGTTTTCTCAACTCAAGTCTGTTTACCTGCATGTCAGTTACTTAGAGTTGTATAGAGTGAGAAGTCAAGCAAAATGACACCTCTTATAAATACTATATCGTTATTTGGAACACATGCATTTCATGTGTGTTCCGTGTCTACAAAGATCTATGTAAACACATCATTAAAACAGAAATGTTTTTCATGTTTTAGTAATAATTGACAAAATGTAGACATGAAGTGTATAATGTGTGAAGCCTGAAGTCCAAATATCAAAGAAACACTTTCACAAAAGGTACAAATATAACAGAACAAGTGCGCTTCTGTTCAGAAATATAACTGCAGAAAAAGAACCCGCATTAGGGTGTGACATTGACACGCATTTGCTACGACCGCTTCGGTGGCGCAACGGTATCAACTGTTGACTCTTAATCAGAACTTCATGGGTTCTATCCTGGACAAGTCTGTTTTCAGAAGTGGGCTGCTCTTATTTAGAATAAAAATATACATTTGATTCCAGTCTGTAACAGCCGGTGTAATTTATGATACTTGTAAAGGTTAGCTTTGTTTGTTATTTATTCAGTTTTATTCCCTCAGTCGCGTTCACAATCCGACCGAACCCCTCGCATTTGACACTGCTGTTTTCACATAAAGATGCGCTAAAACAGAGGTGAACTCAGATCATGACGACACCTCTACATCGGAGCAAAAATGCACTTTTGCCATTGCTGTACTTTGTATATGTACATGGGAAGCTCTGCACTGTACTTGTGACTTTACGCTGTAGGAAGTAAGTAAATAAATAAAGGTAAATAACATTTGATCTGGCTCTTACATACAAAGTACAGCGACGCCAGCTTCCACCTGCAGCTAGACTCTTCAGTATGCAAGCGACTCTCCACGCTAGTGTTTAGATCTGGACGGTGTATGTGCCCCCAAAATAAGTCTTAACTGCATTCTTGTATTATTGCTTGCGTACTAAAGTGTCAGCAGGCACGTTTCGTGGCATTACACATATTTTTTGAGCATACCCTCTGCTCTCTACTTGTGACTTTACGCTGATGGACGTAAGTAAATAAATAAAGGTAAATAAGTAAATAACATTCGATCTGGCTTTTATGTAAGTAACATATAAATATTAATGTTTTGGGCACATGCACAATCCAGATCTAAACACTAGAGTGGAGAGTCTATAGCTGCAGTTGCCGTCGCTGTACTTTGTATATAAGAGTCAGATCGAATGTTTTAACGATGTGTTTACATAGATCGTTGTAGACACGGAACACACATGAAATGTATGTGTTCCAAATAACAATATAGTATTTATAAAAGGTGTCATTTTTCTTGACTTCTCACTCTGTACAACTCTAAGCAACTGACACGCAGGTAAACAGACTTGAGCTGAGAAAACTGTGCGGGGTGAGGGATGTGATAGCAGCCTGCTTACTGTTTGCTGCTTATCGACTTAAGGTGGGACGGATTTACGAGTTTTTTCGTAGGTTCTGGTAATTGTAGTGTTAAATATAATCTATACTAATAAAAGGCAAAGCCCTTACTGACTCACTCATCACTAATTCTCCAACTTCCCGTGTAGGTAGAAGGTTGAAATTTGGCAGGCTCATTCCTTACAGGTTACTTACAAAAGTTAAGCAGGTTTCATTTCGAAATTCTACGCGTAATGGTCATAACTGAATTCTACTTACATACATATATACATCCATAGCCTACAGCTCGGTCACCGTGTGAGGTGGCGTTGTGTTCCCCCATCCCCACACCTCCCACGTAGTTGGCTGCCTGCCTATATTGCGTCCCCCACCCCGACGCCTCCCACGCAATTAGCTGCCTGCCCATATAAGGCCGTCCGTCACTCCGGTCTCTTCATTCCCTTCCTTGCTTCGCCACGGTATTCATGTCTCCCTGCTGATAACTGCAGCCTTTTTATTTAATCCACGGCTTCTCCGCTGTTTTATTGTGCTGGTAACTGCAGCCTTTTTTTTTAATCCACGGCTTCTCCGCTGTTTTATTGTTCGTTTATTACGCTTATAGTTATTGTGTAGGTATTTTAGACTTAGTTGACATTGTTCAGGTACCCATTTCTTTTACCGTTCCAACCGTACCCCCATTAACATGTCTATCGAGGTGATCACCATCGATCAAAGAACTGTCACTTACCGAGTGGTTTTCATGCCCGGAGATGCCGCCTACTTTTCCATTCTCTGTGTTACATATTGCACGGCCATATCAGGCTCACTCTTGATATCCGGAGGAACATTGTGTCTTATGTATTGAATGACTGGGACAGGTTCAAGGTGTGGACTGATGACAGTACAGGAGATTATTATACTACACAGGAGCACTATAAGAGTGAAATGCTTAAGCCCTTTACCTATGGTTCTGCATGTGAGTTGATGGCTGCCGCTGAATTGTTCGGTTGTCGCTTTCAAGTGTACCGAAATGGCCAAATATTTTACACCTTTGGAGAACTGCCAATGCCTCTTAAACATCTTAGATTCACAGGTGACGATTTGAGTAGTGGACACTTTGATGTTTATGAATGTTTCAACTCTCAAAAGCTGGATGCGAAGTTATCGATGAAGCCGGTTGTATGCTTACAATGCTTGACAGATGTCGAATGTCACTTCAACACAAGTCCTGCAAATACTAACGTAATTGAAACAAACCATGAAACTCAAACCGATTATGACAGCAGCAATCCAAGCTGTGAGAAAACAGTAAAAAGGAGGCGTGTCAGACGTCGTGGTACATTTTCTGATGCAGCTAGACGGAAACAACTTCGTGACGCTGCCGCCAAATACTCGCAGAAAAATCCACAAGTTAATAGACATGCTGTCGCTAAATACTCGCAGGCAAATCCACAAGTTCATAGAGATGCTGTCGCTAAATACTTGTAGGCAAATCCTCAAGTTCATAGAGGTGCTGTCGCTAAATACTCGCAGAAAAATCCACAAGTTAATACCAGGAATGCCTGTTAAACATCTTAGGTTTCATTCATCGAAGTGTTCACTACCCAAATCGCTACTCGTGAATCTGTTATCTTTACAAAGGTTGACAAACACGGAATGTAACTTGAACACAACACGTCCTTCAAATACGAACCTGAGTGAAAGAAATAATGATAATCAAATCCTTGATGACAGCAACACTCATAACAGTGACAAAACAATTACATTGACAATCATGTTACGTAATTTTTAAAATGTTTCCTTTTCTTTTTCATAACTTCTTTAGCACACTACTTCTCCACTGCGAAATGCAGGTATTTTGCTAGTGTTACATATAGGGGGCATTGCAGCAATCCAAACCCCAGACACAACCACACAGAAACAAGTTCTGGATTCAGATAAAAGGTTTAGTGCAACCACAATACCTTCTGAAAAGGTTGCACAAGACTTCTTTCTTTTTTTTTCCCTCCTCCACTTCTCCCAGGTAAGCTTTGCCCATCCTCCACTACCAACTCCATCTCACCTGGGTGAGGCAGAATGACTCCATTTTCCTACAACCCAGGAGTACTTCCTGCACCAGGACATGGTCAGTCGTAAACACTTCCAGAATGTGGAAGTCCCTTTTAGTAGGGAGTGTAAAGCCTTGTAGCACCCCCTGGAGGCACCCACGGAATCCAATGCAGTTCCCAGCATACCCTGCAGGTGTCCGAATGTTTACCGAAAGCCAGAGATACTGCCATCTAGCATGTCTGGAGAGAATGTACTCCTGTATGATCATCTCTTTACCCCAGTTCTCTCCATTAAATTTGCCAGGTAAGGGTCAAGAACCCATACCGACTGGGATGCAAGCCCATGCATGCTATCCATTACAATAGTCAATGTATTAATAAGACAATCACCCAAGATACCATACTATAACATGGTCGTTTTATGAATGGGTGCCATTTTCAGAAACCACAGCCTCACATGAAGTGCAGCCTGCAGAGTAATGTTGAATAATTCCACAACTTTAACCAAAATGTTGATTTAAGAACTATGGCTTGATCTTAGCTCAGGCTCATTCTTTAAGGACAGCCCAATAACAAATTAGCTATTTTTAACACTTGTTTCATTAAGAATAACATTATAAAATTAACTAAAACTACTTGTTTATATTTATGAGACAGCACAAAGATGACTCTGGACTATTAATTATTATTCCACATTTAGCTCTATGCAAAGAATCACTGTTACCATACTGTACGGCCTCTGCACATCTCATTTTGGAAGGAAATGGTGGGTGCTTGCCATGTTCTATGAGTGTTGTTCTTTCAAAGAAACATGCACTTTGTCCAGTCGTAATATTATACTGCAATTACAATATTTGTAGACGTGCAGTATATGCCTAAAAGCCTTTACTTAACATTGTGATCATACAAAATACTTGTGAAATTTTCAGCTTGCATACAGTACCAATCCTGACTTCATAATAATATTCCCTCAGTATCACTTACTGTGTGCTTTTAACATTTATTTCATTTTCATTGCAGGCTTGAGACTTTGTTGAAAAAAATTACCCTATACTTATTTAAAAAAAAAAAAAAAAAAGTGAAAATCTCTTATGTTCAGTTTACTTACCCATACTTCCAACTCCGCATATTACAACAACAACATTTATTTATATAGCACATTTTCATACAAAAAGTAGCTCAAAGTGATTTACATAATGAAGAATAGAAAAATAAAAGACACAGTAAGAAAAGAAAATAAGTCAACATTAATTAACATAGAATAAGAGTAAGGTCCAATGGCCAGGGTGGACAGAAAAAACAAAAAAAACTCCAGGCGGCTGGAAAAAAAAATAAAATCTGTAGGGGTTCCAGACCATTAGACTGCCCAGTTCCCTCTGGGCATTCTACCTAACATAAATGAAACAGCATATTAAGTAGTAGCAGTGAGTCACTTCGACCAACAACCCAAGATGGACTACTGCCAGCAATCCTAGGCGACATACCAGTGCACCTATTGGAGTTTTTCCATTATTTTCCGATCCTGTACTCAGACTTCACATCCTATGTAGAATTTTTCTAAATCTTTAGCTCTCTCAGTTCAAGTAAGCAACTTGCTCAAACTGACCAGACTCGGTCCTTCTCCTGTTTCATCACAGTGATTCCACATTGTTAACATCCTTTCCTATACTCAAATACTTTATTTTAGCTTTTTTAATTCAAAAATTGTAGGCCTGAAACTGGACTCCATTGAGGTTCTGTATACATCAAGGTTTAGTAAATGTGCCAAAAATATAAGCAAAGACTACACTCACCCAAGCAACCATATCTTTCAGTTATTGCTGTCAAGGAAACACTACCAGGCAGTCACTAAAGGTAAGAACTACCACACAGAGAAACAGTTTGTCGCTGCAGCCACTCTGGTTAAACACCGTCACTGGTTCATTATTGTCTTTTCCTGATTCCTAAACTCCATCCAATCAAAATTACATTTCTTTTATGTTTATTTTATATAGGACTTAACTAATATATTACTGGGTGGGAGTGGAGTTCTACTTTAACTATACAGTATTATTTTTATATCCATGTTTATTGTGTATAATGTAGTGATGCTGTCATGCATTGTGAATTGTTTTGTTTAGTTCTATGTAATTGTTTGTATACACCTGCATTATGCCTCACTGGAACTGTGACAGCCAATTCGAAACTTTTTTTGTTTTCTTTTGAATTTTCTTGCTTTATAGTCATTTCAGTGTGTGTTCAGACCATACTGTGTGTGTGTGTGAATTTTTATTTATTTATTTACTTATCTATTTATGTATTTATTTGTTTATTTATTTACAAAGCTTCTGTAAAAAAACACATTTCTCCATGGGGACAAATAAAGGTCTATCTAAGAGAAATTCCCTAACAACTGTGTTGCTGGCAGTAAAGCTCAAGTTTAGTTCAGTTCAGATCATCCTAAACATTTCTTCACATGCTCAGGCAGTATCCTACTTTCCTGGTGTGTTACATTTTACCCCTTTGTGCACACTGTTCTTGGCCCTTGCATTCAACTAAACAAATCTAGTAATGTCTTGTCTTTGTAGCCTGTTAAGTGATTTTGACTATTAACACATTTATGTATTTTTGTTTGTCATGTGGTGTCAGTTTAGGGGGATTTATGCACAAAAGTAATATTTCATTTGAGCATACAGTGAAAGTGTACAGCCAATGTTGTCTTTGTGTCACTCCCTGCCAATGTGTGTTTAAATGCGTAAGCAAAAGTTTCCAGCTGCATTAAAAGTTTGAAACTTTATGGAATTTCAAGTAATATTTACACTTCTTGCTACCGTTTAGCTGCAAATTAACATTTTATTTTGAATGGAGAGTATAGAAACCTAAGAAGCCTCATATGGGCATTGGAGCATTGAGGCAACTCCACACAGGGACTGGTCCAATATTCCCAAGTGCTTTGAGAAAGAGAAGATAATAATAAAGTAATAGAAACATTTATTATTATAATTATTAATTGAAGCTGTGAGGGGTCATCGCTAGTGTCTGCGCTGCCCATTTTAATCTAAACATGATTTGTTGTTTGTTTTTAAGACTTTAGTTCATCAGCTTTTATCTTTTTTTTTCTTTTATACTTACCCAGAGTGTATCGTCCATTAAAATACGCTGTTTGACGCTTCAGTGCTGAACAATATACGAGAGGTTGAACTGTAACTCTTTCAAGAGAACAGGTGTTTTTGCCAAGGACTTGCTACTATTCGCAGCTAAGGGCACAGCAGTGTAGAATACTGCCATCTAGTGGAAGAATGTGAGCAAACCTTTCAATCGAATTACACTGAGTAAAATATGTTTGTTTCTGTGCTTGAAACTTGACAGTTGCCCTAAGAGTTGAAATTAGTTAGATATTCTTGTATTTGTACACTTTGTCACATAATGTGGATGGCCTATCAACACAAGCTGCAATGTTGCAGAGCTGACTTTGCTTAATTCTTATAATCCACCTCAATATTCTTGTATTTGTACACTTTGTCACATAATGTGGATGGCCTATCAACACAAGCTGCAATGTTGCAGAGCTGACTTTGCTTAATTCTTATAATCCACCTCATCAGTCAAGGAGGTGACAAAATGGCAGGGCTGATAAGCTAGGAGTCTCTGCCTTGTTCTAGTGAGGTAAGCCTTGGAGCATCGTGAGCCTCCATGTTGTATGGGTTTAAACTTTGACTTTTCTCATTGATTATTGCAGGATCAGGGTAACGGGCCCACTTTGGATGTTTCATTTTGTCTCGCTAGCAGTTTCATTTACAAAGTATCCTTTCAAACCCCAAATGCTTTCTTATTGGCTTGTACATGAACTGAATTTAACAAACGTTTTAATTACAACTCATAAGTACTCAGTACTGACCCGACAGCACCCAGTATCTTGGCTATCTTGGTACAGATCCCTAATTACTGCGCCTGGGTGATCTTTAGAATGTGACTAATACAAATTGCCGTGCTTCTTAAGTCACCTCTTCTGACTAATAAATTCAGTCCTGTGGTTTATTCAGGGTGGGGCCTGATACAAATCATTGGCTCCTACTTGATCTCAATAGAAGACACCAGAGTTGATTATGCATAGCCTGAAGGGGCTGAAAGAGAGAAGTATTAAAATTTAGTCTTTTCCCCATGTGGCTGGCAAGAAGACAAGGTTAAACCTGCTGGATTGATGAGAGCTATGCTTGAACCAAAAGGACTGCTCATTTAACCTGGCAAATTTGTGTTATTAAACTGTAATTATTAATTATTCTCTCTACCTAGTAATGTAAAATTTGCAATGCCTCTATTTTTACACTGGAAACAGAAGAGCATTTGAGAAATGAGTTAATCTGCTTGAGTGCTTAGCTTCTTGGTTCACGGAGGAGAAGCTGGACAGTTTCCACACAATGTAATAATTTGTTTGCCTTTTGAATTTCCATCATCAACCATTGGTTTCTTGCCAAAATATTTGTGCGTATACATTCAGGATAATACATTACTCTTAACCTGAATTCCAGGTGTTGATTTTTCATTTTGTACTTTGCTGGTATGGCATGTGCACCTGACATCTAGATCTTGCAGCGCTTAGACAGCTAAATATCTTCCTGTGTGCTCAGCCCCTGGTTCTTCATCAAATATCCAGCTTTCAAACCCTGCAGTGTTATATTTGGTACACTTAAATGAGATTTTTGACTAGCATGTACATTCTTGTTTTCATAAACTTGAAACAGACATGGGATTATATGAAGAATTTGTGGGTAATACTGGCATCAAAGCTAATCATTGCCAAAAGATGACAATCCAGGTTGTAGAAATAACAAGTGAACAGATGTTTCACACTGTTGTGTGGCTGATCATTGACTTGACACTAGTCTGCTGATCATGTCTTCATATTCTAAAATATCAATTTCTTGCTACTTGATCATTTGGAATCTATATATGTGTTTTTCCTTTCACAAGTCAGTCAGACTTCACAAATAATTCTGCAGTGTCTTTTTTTAATATATAAGTGGATACAAGTTAAATAAACAGATCATCGGACTCTTCATGTATTCCTCTATCAACTAGTTTATACATTTATGTTGTTATTTATTTATTATTAGCTAAAGTACATCTTGCCTTGCAGTGGGCTTAGAACATCATCCAGGGGGTTTCCTGCCTTGTGTTTGTACTCCCAAGATAGGCTCAAGCCCCCTGTAGCCTTTTCTTGGGTTAAGGGGGTTTGAGAATCTACAGCAGTACACAGTATGTACTTAAAATACAGTATACAGGTAAAATTTCATTAGAATGAAGTCCTCGGGACTGACAAAATAATTTGTTATAATGGAATTGGAACATAGTGCAAATTTTGACACATATAGTACAGTTGGCGAATTTAACTGTGGAATGCAGAATTCAATGTCGTTTTCTTTTTGCTAGAATCAGTGGCACCGAGAAGTTTCAACATTTTCCGTGAAGTAAATTGCTTTAGGCACATAGACAGTGCCCCATGGTGTCCATAGCACGCAGTCAGTATTTTTAGACTTCAAGATCCGGGGGGCAGGGAGCATGCACCGCTTGAGTTACATAAGTAGCACCCCTCAGTGTCCATAACACATGCCCCTTAACTTTCATAAAGGTTGACATCAGCTAATGGATTGACCCACTCTCTCTGGCAACCATCTGTTCTTTTGTGAGTCACCCTTTTTTTGACCTGGAAAAGTTTTACATAAAAAGATCATAATAAAAAGTTTGAGGAAATGGTGGTCACATTCATAAATAAGAATTGTTGGATGTCTAAATTTGTGAGGACAGAATTCAAAGATGCATTCATATGCAACATTTAAAAAAAAAAAAAAAAGATTATGGTGTACAGGTGTTTACAGGATAAAATCTGTGTGAATTTAGGAAACCTGTTGAAAATTGTGAAGTACCATAAACACAAGACACCATCTCTGCAGTCAGCACTGCAACAAAACTCAAGAGCTCCACAAGTACAGCTGCAGTCAAATTTGATTGACAGTCATCCCACCCCCAGGTACACCCAGAATGCCTCTGTTGTACAGTAACCCTTCTTGAGCTCTACTTCAGCAGTATGGTGGCTATCGAGTAAACCAACTGGCATAAGCGTGCTATCTAATAGGTGCTCTTGAATTATATTTTTTTGGGCCAAGTACAGAAGAAATATATTTGTATTGCTGTATTCTTGTGAAAAATGACCCTTTTTTGCAATGAAGTTTGTCTATAAAATGGACTTTCCTATGATCTGTTTTTTTTTTTAAATGGAATTTGTTCTAATGAAATTTGACCTGTATGTACTGATGTCAAGGGTGTGGCTCAGATACATCCAAAGTCCCTTTAGAAACCCAGAGCCTACCAATTGGGTTCAAGGCCAGAGTTACACAGTGGGCACACACATTTACACACTCAAACTCACTAAGAGTGAGTGTACAGATTTGGAGAGAACATGTCAAAGCTATACAGTGAGTGTAGTTGGATTTGAATTGAAATTCTTAAAGCTATGTGTAGGGCTAACCAAACCACTGTGCCAGCTTTTTTAAGGCAATTTTTAATGACAGTTATAATTGTTTATTTGCAAAATGCAGGTAAACAAAATTTGCTAAATTAATAAAATTGTTCTTTATATAAAAAATTTGAATGAACCTGAAGAAAATGTATGGTGATTGACAAGCAGACTGCTCCAGTCTATGATGGATACATCTCATTTTTATAAAAATTAATAAAATCAATCAAAAAATGGCCACTAAATCTGTCGTAAAGCTTTATCTGTAATTCTTTCACATGATTAATGCAGTTTGACACTGACTTCAGTTCATGACAAAATGTCTCTTTTTAACTCTTTTAGCTTTAGGCAGGTGCAACAAACATTGGTGTATGTCTGCAGTAAACACTGTGAAAGATGGCATGGCTGGACTGGAATCCCACCCAGGATGTACCCTGTCTGTGTCAGGAAGCTGCCATGGTGTGCCAACTGGCATTCTGGTGGGGTTGGGCAGAAGGTCCTTACACAGCCGGGAGGCCAGCACAATAGAAGAACGGGGGAGACAGCTTGTCCAGGATAAAAGAGGCCACCTCACCTCACTTGGGAGGTTGGAATCAGGAGGTAGTGGACAAGGCTTGCCTGGAGGAGAGTGGAGGAAGAAAATTGAAGTTGTTTTTGTGATTGAAATTGTGCTTTTTGAGGAAGGGAATATTAAAGGTACTTCTGTATAATGAAAGATATATTTTATTGGAACCCTGTGCACTTGTGTCTGGAATCTGGTGCAGTGGTAGCGCTGCCGTCTTGCAGTAAAGAGACCAGGGTCGCATCCTGGGTCCTCCCTGCGTGGAGTTTGCATGTTCTCCCTGTGTTTGAGTTGGTTTCCTCCCACAGTCCAAAGACATGCAGGTTAAGTGAACTGGAGACATTAAATTGGCCTTGAGGTGTGTGTTTGTGTGTGTGTGTGTGTGTGTGTGTTCACCCTGTGATGGACTTTGCTCCTGCCTTGGGCTTTGTGCTAGCTGGAAAGCTCCAGCACCCCCTACAACACTGTTCATGACAAAGCAGGTTGGAATATGACTGACTGACTTGTACCCACACAAGAATTCAGTCTTGCCTCTTTCAAAGATGCTTTCTGAGAGTTAAGAGAGTGTGTGTCCATCATTTGCACAACTGATTTAGTGCTGCCATTGCTTCTTCATTCAGTGAGTTATTCTGGCTTTGCAGGCACACTGAATTAGAATTAATTGGCAGTTCTTATTTACTGTCTGTATAAAGTATGTATCTAGGCTTTTCACAATTTGAGAGGTTATAGACAGAATATGTTGAAGCAAGCATTCCATTGTAAATGAAACAAGCTGGCATCACCTTACAGCAAGTCAGGGCAGCTGTTCATAAAGGAAGAATACAGTGTTAACATTTGTGATATTCTGGAACGTTCTAGCCCATTCTCTTCCTTCTGAAACTATTAAAGCTCAGTGCTAAGTTGGAAAGAACTAATCATTAAATAAAGCAGAGCAGTTTTGAAGAGACTTGACAGTGTGGCCACTAGGCAGCACCACAAACCTTAGACGCAATTACAGTCAAGGGTTCAAATGCTGTGATTTTCACTCTATTACATTCTCCTGTAGATCTGTTTCCGCAAAGCACAGCAAAGTAAATTATAGCCTTCCTCTTTCTCCTCCTCCATTCTGCGCCTCTTCCTCCTGACAATTGACTCTTTAAGGTAAGGCAGAGAGCTCCTTTTCGACTGGACTCAGGAATACTTCCAGTATCCAGACCTTGCCTGAAGGAAGCCCTTCTATGTCAACCATCGTCCATACCTGCAGCACCCCATGTCAGCATCCATGGAACTGATCAGGACTGTCCCAGGGAACTATGATTCCCAGCATGCCCTTTAAGTGATACCCTTTTTAATGTAGGGGCATATGCAGTTTTAGAAAGGTTATCTCCCCCAGACCTTCCATTACTGTGGCTTACCAGCCGGATAATGGCCTTCCATATGACATACCAGGAATGCAAGTCACTCAGGCTGGCACGTTATGCCATCCTCCTGTTTAGGATAAGCAACAGTGTTCATCCCAACAGAACAGCAGTCCATCCATGTTGGCCATTACAAAAGTTAAATGTCAACAAGAAGCCACAGTTTTGACTCATGGTGGAAGTGACTGCATTGGCAGCAGGACTTAAACTGTTCTCCACCCAATCAGCAGGGTGCCAGCATTTATAATTATGCTGGGCAGCAATTGAGCATTATTCTTTCTGGGGGTACCTCGACTTAAAACAAGGCATATCCAGAAAAACACTGAACGTGCTGTTTTATATATGTGCAAAGAGGTCAGGTGGCACACCTGCTCCAGTCTCATTCTTCATGCCTGCATTTGCTGCATAATGGTAAACCCTAGCACAATTTAAATAGAAAATTCTCTGATTAAAATAATCTTAAAGGAATAAACAGATGTGTCAGAAGATGGTTACAGCTGTGCCCTTCAATCTACTAGCTGCTCACACATTAACATGCTGGTAATCAGTGGAGCCAGAGCTCCACAAGAAGGAACTGAGCACTAATCTGGACTACAAAATACCTGATATTAATTGGAACTCTCACCAGTGGGTCACTTTCATTGTATTTCAAGTATCGTCAAGTCCTGAAAGCCAATGAAACTGAAATTATACCCCGCCGGTGTCAGATTGATTGAATCCTTCTCCTCCTAGTGATGCAGCTCTTGTACATTCTGTGAAAATATTCAGGCCTGTATCCCTGAGACGAAGTCTGGGGCTGTGAATGCCAGAGAGAGTACAGCCCAGGCAGCACGCATGTGTATCGGGGTCTGTTCACACCTGGCTCTTCTGTTTTATACCTGCTGTTTGAAGGGCAGCAGAACTCAAATGAAGCTTTGTGCAGTTATAGACCACAAATCCAGCCCAGATAAGAAATGGTGAAGAATCTTAGTGCTGGTGAGCACGGGAAGAGATCAAGTACCGTAATCTGTTTTTCACCATTTTGCATTTCAAGTGGGTGAGTGTTATGCTGGTGGGCCTAGTGCTGGCCCAGGCCAGTAGAGACCTTGCAGGTGCGGATTTGTTTGTTTCAACTAGTTTATTTACTTAGAGTGCATTACCTGATGTTAACTGGAGCTTTGCATTGGACCTGCTGAACTGTTTAACATTTAATTTATCTGATATTCACAAGTTTTAAGGTACCTGAATGTATTTGTTATCTTTCTTATTAAGGGCTCATTGTCATTCATTTTAAAATGTATCTTTGTCTTTTTGTACCAATGCATGTTAGTGATCACACCTTGTATGAGTGGGTGAAACTGTTTTTGCTCAATAATAAATTGTTTTAAGTACCACATGAACCATATTTTTCATTCAAATAAAGAAGAGTAATAAGAGTGAACACACATTCACATATTCAGTCAGTTCAGTTTGTTTTTATATAGCGCTCTTCTGTGAATGCAGATGCAGAGATACGAATAGAAATGTTAACATCACTAACACAAAAAGATACAAATTTGTTCAAACAGACAGGGAGACAAAGCAGATTGAAACTAACATAAATGAAGCCCAACGCTATCTCCTCCATTAATATTGCCGTTAATCTGTGGCCAACTGACAACGTGAAAGGAAAGGAGAGGAAAACACAAACTCTAGCTAGCACAGTCCCTAGAGAAATTTAACCTCTGGGTACATCGGACATATTCGCAGTCCTGTAGACTTTAGTCCACTGGTCACCTACCCACTCCTGGGCATTCTACAACAGAGTTTGCTGCACAGGGTAAATGTGGGTGGACTTTAACTTCCTTGGTGTTAACCTTGAGCATAAGTCTGGCTTGGAATTTTATATAATTACTGTTAAGCCTGAGTCAGTCTCAGTGTGATGTTTAATATTCCGCTTTACAGTATTAAGCCTGAATAACAATCAGGACAGTATTCAGCTGCAATCTAGAGTGGTTAAAATAACAGTGTTCTGCAGATAGTTGTATATGTTTTGCCACTTTAAGGTAACTCATCAATATTCATGAGTGGGGTGGAGCCTTCCACTAAAACACAATGGCATGTAAACGAGAAGCTGCACAGCCAGTTTTAGAAGAAACTGAAACTGAACCATTACTTCAGTGAAGCGATAGTGACAATGTGAATTGGTCATTAGACATTGACATGAATAGTGAAACTGATGCTTACTGCACCATACAGCCAAACCACCATAATATGGCTGTCGAATTTGATCACCTGAAGGTTCACAATGGTGCAAAAAGGCAAAATGATTATGATCAAGTAGAAGGATAAGGTGTTAACATTGTAAGTATTGTTTAGGATGCAACTGTCAATATTTAGGTCAAGGGAAATGTGGAAGTCATTAAGCCTTGCTGCTGTTGTAGCCTACAACGGCACAAGGGACACAGCGATCGTGCAGATCAGACACTGACATTCCACACTCTCATGCTCAAACAAAAGAAAAAATATAAGTGCCTAAAGAAATACGTGTCTACTGTTCTGATTGCAGCATATCACATAAAACATGTACTAAGTCTGCAGCAGTACAGTGGTGGACAGTCGACTGTATTTATGTTGACATTTTGATATTTTCATATTTCTGTTACACGTAATGACATTTTGAAAAAATAAATCGTTTTTTGGCTCGTTTTCTTGAGAGTGAACGTAACACTAAGGCAGTTAAGAACGTTCACATGTCTCCAGAGGTGACACAGTATTTGGTCCTGGGTCAGCAGAGTCTTAGACTGAGACTAGCATTAGCGCAGTGTTTCCCAATCTCTGTGGTGATGTCAGAGCAAGGGTTGAGGAGGCCACTGTGAATCGAGCATGATCAAGGGTATAGGGTTTCGTCTGTGGTCGGCCTCAGTTCTTCCGTATTAGAGGAATGGAGGATGTTCCAGGATCAGATGGTGTGTTGTACTGAAGTTCCCACCCCAGCTTTCAATTCCTTTGGAAGCTTTAGGATTAAATCAGATTTTTTTTTAAAGTGAAGATATTTTTGGTGCGTTGGTGGAGTGAAAAATGTATATTGAAATGACATTGACCACTTGGATTAAAAGTTTCCAAAATCTGTTACAGAATGCAGTATAAATCTCATTATTTAAAGTTAAAAATAATTTGGTTCTTATAAAGAGGTAAAGTGTTCACATTACAAAAAAGAAAAAGTATCATTTCAAATTGATGACACAATAGTTGCATTGTAAACAACTGGTCAGAGTGAGATGTACATTTTCAGCAAGGGCCCATGATCTTACCTTTTGCTGAGAAAGCCTTTGCTAACAGAATGAGAATTTATAAAGGGGACTTTGCAGACCTCAAACTACTGTGCCTTGTGTAAGGAAGGACTTTTCTTTTTCGTTTCTTTTTTTCTGCCAGACAAGTGAAACTGCCAGATGTCCAACCTGCTGGAGTTCCAATGACTTCATTGGTATTCTGGCGTCAAAGCAGTACTAATTAACCCCACGCCATCAGGTGACTGTTTTGCAAGTAACCTTTGAACCTTTGCAGCACGACAAATGAGCAGTCTTTTAGCCATGGCGCTGTGGTTTTCAAACAGAATGTGTGCTTAAATGTGGTTGGCAGAGTTGATGGCACATTATTTTATACTCTTCTGTTGACTGCTGTAGTGGGGCTGCAGCTGGCCTTTATCATTTTTTGTAGATATAAAAAAGTGACCAGCAATTGATGGCTAAAAAGTTTTTGTTCCCAGTTCCTGGCAGTGAGCTGTGTGTTTCGTGCTGATTTTTACTGTTGCCTGCTTTGCCGGGGCCTGCCTCACTGTTCTCTTTCTTCCCCCCCACCCAGGATGGAGCTGTATAAATCATTATTTGGGAAAACAACACCAGCGACGCATCCAGTGGACTTGCAGACCACTTTCAAGCCCTGACAGCCTGGTTCACGAAGACCCCAGGTTTTTGACTGATCACTTGATTGCCACAAATCTTAAGTAAATGTGGATAAATAAGGACTTTTACTTTCATTTGTACCACCCACATGCTTTCTTCTTCTGTGGCAGCTCGGTTTCACTTGAGATTATGTGAGTGGTGCACCTGCCGAACTTCAGTCTGGTGTGAGTTCAGTATGCAGCTTGAGGAACAACATCCCATATTGGCCAAGTCTTTAGGAGTGAACCAAGACAACTGCTGTTTACCTGCATGTCAGCAGAGGGTGGAGAGGACAGGACTGCTTGTTCTGATGCTTCTCATTATTCTCTTGATACTCCATGCTGTCTTTCATTTCATTTTCAGCAACTAATTGATGTGCCACAAGATGCTCTTCACATATTGTCAACCATTATTTTGCCTTTATTTTGTTTGGTTGTTCAGAATGGTTCATGGGGTGGATAGAAGCATTTGCCTGTTAGCTGGAACAGTTTACTTTTATTTTCCTTAGTCTTTGTGCATTTCTGACAAACGCATTTTTATTATTATTTCTCAAATGGTTCAGCCGTAAACCTTGGAAATGGCCAGCATCTGAGACTTGGAGATGCCGACGCAGAAAACTGCCCGCTCAACAATCACCATAGCACATTAAAGTATTTTATAATATAATATAAAGTCTAGCGAGCGTAAGGCGCACGCATTCTTAGGCATGTTGTGATTCTGTGCTTCTCTATTTTGAGACAAACAACTTCATTTTCTAGCATGTCTCTAATTAGCTGCAGAATTAGTGATGCTGACGTTCCTCCATAGATCACCAAGAGCCTCCAGGGAGGCCGGCGGAATAGAGCAAGTCGCGTTTCCAATTATTGTGTTGAATTGCTAATTTAGTTATTGTGCCTGCCGTAATTGTGGTGGGTATTGGCTGCTGCGGTTCAATTTGTTTTAAATATTTGTGGGGTGACGGATCAGTAATGGAGCTGACCTATCTGCATGCCACTATGAAGGAGACTAAAACAAAGCACAACCTACAAAGCCAAGCTGTCATTCAGCTCATTTTTAAGTTTGATCTCGCTCAATCCCTCTCAATACTGTTCAAGTTAAGAAACTTGAAAAAAAAAAATATGACTTTGATCATGCGCAGCTTAAGAGTCCCCAGCTTTTAGCATCTCGTTGATTGTTTCAAATGGTGCCTGCCTTAAAAACTGAAAAGGATGGAAGAAATCCATTTTGTCTGGGACAACCGTTTACCATGGAATACCAAATCTGTCTAATTCTGAAGCCAGGTACATTTGGCACCTACTTTTGACTGTGAACTGAAGAAAATTCTCCACCTTGTTATGTAAGGCTGCTTTTCTAGAAGTACACTTTATTAAAATAAATCACACAATCTCACCATTTTTATAACTACATTGTTTATTGACACATTATTGTCTGGTCATGACAAGTTAAATTAGAGACAACAGCTCATTATACTGAGCATTCCATTACTCCTCTAATACAGTTGGCGTTTTCATCCAGAAACCCCAGTGCCAAGGACCACTCCTGCACATTGGATTTTGTTTTCACACAAGGCAGCATTTTGTCACATTTGTTTACCTTTCCACAAAAAACATCGGGCATTATCAACAGGCATGCATCCCATTGTAAATGCAGGGAGCAAGATGCTGCTGCCCCGATTTCTGCTATAGTGGAAGTACCATAAGGCATGGTATCTCAGCTTGTCTAACCGTCACAAGTGAAGAGCTTATTTATTATTTTATGACCTGCCACACCATCCCTTTCTTGGTTTTTGAAATGTCCCTATCATTGCCCCCAGTGCTGTGCTACATTGTCAGTTATCATCCCATTCGACTAGGACACCAAGAAGATCCAGGCAGGAAGGGTGGGTGTGTTTCATAGGGCTAGATCTTACCTTGTAATCAACAACTTCTGTATGTTTTTTTGGAAGAACTAATGTTAATTAAACTCAATTTTGTATTGTAACAATGCACTTTTCCGTTGTTTCCTGGACATATGATGCTAAACTGATTTAAACTTTCCTTTTGAAAACATGCAGAGAGCAGTACATCATCTGTGACTAGGACGCTGGATTTGGAAACACGTGTGCAGCTGTAAACCTGACCAAGTGCAATGCAACTTTGTACTACCTTTAATGTCAGGTCATCTGCTGCAGTTTGATTACATTCTTTAAAAGAACTGCAGAATCATACTGTGAAATTCGTTTTTCATAAAAACCCTTAAACCTTTTTATTCCTATCGTCCTTGGGCTTGCTTGGTACTCAGCAGCAGAGAAAGAGAGAATACTTTTCTATTACACTAATTAGGCTGCTTTGACGTTTTTAAAATAAGTTTATTTTGATATGATTTTTGTGGTTCTATTCCAACCTTTGATAACCTTGTGAGAGGGGTTGCAGCCTGACGCTTCCTTTTCATTATTCCCCACTTCACAAGGTAGGAATGTGTTTTGCACACTTCAGAGAACTGAAATTCTACAGTAGCATACTGGCCTAAATTAAGGGGGACTTATTTTACTTGGCTTACCTCTTCCTTCTCTCCTGATCAGGCCCTGGAAGTCTCTTTACCAGAGATACTAAGTCTACCTTGTAGCTTGTTTCATTTTATTTATACTTCTACTTGGAGTGCAATTCACTCTTATGAGAGGACATGGTAGAAGACAATATAATGTTTAGAGAGAGAAGTCTTCTGTCTTTTAAAGGCAGTCGAGGCTTGCTGGGATGGGCTCCAGTGTCCCTGTGCCCCTGCAGGTTTAGAAGATGGATGGATGGCAAGACAGTTTATCTGATATAAAACAGCTCTATTATGGCTGTACCAAAATATATTTTAAAATTAAAGAATGGCAATGCAGTATACAAGAAGTAAAAATGCTTTGGAAGCCTTTCTTAAATATTATTAAATAAAATATGATAAAACATACAGTATATGACCATAGTGAATGGGAATCCTGGGGCTCATCTCTTAATATGCTCCAATAACACTGATCTTTGTTTTTTGTCTTTAAAATGACAGCTGCAGAGTGTTTAGGGGCTGTTCGCAGTTCCCTGTTACCACTCCACTGGGCAGTACTCAGATGACCAATGCCCGTTAGGTCACACACCATCATTTCTGCTCATTGTGCCAATCCTGGCCTCTGCAAGTGTAGACAGTGGATGGCTACAGCACACCCCCATGCTTAAGTTTTAGCCAAATGATTCTAATTAGACGATTATGTAACTGTTACCTTCCTAACAATTGTTGACAGTCTTGTCTTTTTTTTGTTTTATTTTTTCTGCTTGAAGCAGATGTCCAGGTGGGAACCATACATAGGAACCAGCATTTTCCTTCTTTTGTTTGACAAGATCTTGTAAGTTTTGGGGTACTTTTGGCCTAGAGAGCTAAAGTAAAATGACAGCCTGCCTTTGATGAAGTAGCACTTCCTATGCCAGTGAGGACTGAAGTCCAATCACGAGGACGGCATTCTCTCTAA
The DNA here is from genome assembly GCA_026402145.1 of Polypterus bichir lapradei. Lineage (NCBI taxonomy): Eukaryota > Metazoa > Chordata > Cladistia > Polypteriformes > Polypteridae > Polypterus > Polypterus bichir. The sequence goes on along the minus strand of JANRMT010062814.1, from coordinate 89,122,212 downwards.
ACGGTGGAGCTTCATGGCCCACACCTACTGATCACATAATGCAGTGCAGGAATTCACTGACGTCCATCAAGTATTTAAGGGCTCAGCCCCCACAGTTTAAAAGGCAGCCATATTCAAGTTGCACGAGAGGGCTTCTCTCCCATGTAAATTCTACAGTTATTCAACACCTTGGGCCTGCTCAGTTCTACATAGAAATCATTTTCTATGGTTTACACAAAAGGGGAAAAAGCAGGCTGTGTTAAAAGGGAAACATAATTTTAGTAACAGACAAGTCAGTGCAAGTAGTAGTCCTCAAGTCTACGTGGAAGATGGAGCATCCATGGTGGACAGTATCCGAACAATTTCAGCCCTTTGAGTAGAGGAGATGTGCTGTGTCATGTGAACAATTGAGTCCATTGCAACTTCAGGATTGGCTTGAACCAAGCTGAAAAGAGAAAATCAACAAACGAAATGCATCAAAGGACAAAGCAGTGATGAGGCCTGTTAAGAAAAAGCATTTGAACAGTTAGAACACCCAGGTTGCCGAACCCTACTTACTGAACTACTACAAAATATTGCAGAGATGTGAAGGTCCCTAAACTACTACTATCTACCACAATACTGGGTAATCTGTGCTTCCTTGTGCAAAGAAACATATCACTAATTCACTGAGATGACAACAGGTGAGACTAGTGTAGGTAGCAGGACTCCATGGTTTGCCATCTTATAACTAGGCTGATGTGTGAACAGTAATGTATCCAATATTACAGAGGATAATGTTTGTGTTAAAGATTCCCATCTTAAGAGTTTTATACGTTAGAACTTTATATTTTTGCAATTTTCATCTTTATATCAGTAAACTAATCAGCCCAACGTAAATGTTTGTTTCTAATAAAACTCGTCAATGATAATGTTTCAATTTAAAATGCCCATGAAAACTGCAAATTGCCTCTTCTCTCCAATCATCCACCACCAGCAAGTGCTCTTACCTCTTGGATCGAGCCATCAGCGCTGTCCTGCAAAGCAAACTGGCAATGGACTGACAAGAAAACAAAAAAACTATCTGCATGCTGGTGATCTAGAAACTCAACGGGTCGAAAGTTGGATAAATATTTAGCAGAGCCTTCAAGCGGACAGATATACAACTAGAAATCCCCAGAACTGTCTACAAAAAAAATGATCAGCACTGCCTTTTGGAAGTCGCCTGTCAGCATGGACATCAACTCATTTTCTATTCATGAAGAAATTCAACAATACATTTCAACAAACCTTGACATTGAAAACGATCTAATGAGAAATAACAGTAAATACAGAACAACAGGAAACTTAAACAGATGGCCTAATGTTTAGTTCGGTGGACATCAGTGTCCTTCCTGTTTGACAAAATTATGGATTAAATCTAACAGAAGAAAGCTAAAGAAATAATTGTTATAAAATATTACAAAAGCAATACACTGGCACCATTGGCACATCACTCCTAAATATGGCAACAATTGATTTGATGCATAAGAAATGCTTATAGAAAAGAGTGAATGGAACTTTAGCAGAAAGTGTAACGGTGTGGAGAAGAGCCTACTTTGTCATGTGACTTGAGCGGCAGTCAAAGCGGTTGTGGAAATGCTGAAGGAGAAATAGAAAATGGAAAATAACAAAAGGACCCACTACCAGCTCTGACCTGTGCAAACCAGAACTGCTTTAAATAAAAATGGATGAATGACAAAAAGGGGATTTTCTTTTTTTACACTACTTTTCTTTAAGGGGCATAAAATGGGTCTTCATAAAACTACACTTGTGTTTCACAATTTTCTACTGTACATGTGCAAAGGTCCTGCCAATGTATAAATAAATATAAATGACATGAAGGTAAAACAAATCATTTGTTTTTCTTTTCCTTTACAAATCCCAGTAATAAAGACCACACTGCTAGTAATGTTTGTGTCTCCTGATGAATCACAGTTGGCTCTTCTCAATTTGTTCTCACTTGGTTTTTTTGTCAATGCCAAAACTGCAACCCTGGTGTCATTTTTCTGTTTCTTTTCAAGGCTTTTAACTTTGTAGAAGTGAGTTTTATTTAAAGCAGTTCTAAAGAAAATCACTGCACTAAAGCGGACCGTTACGAGTGACATCACCAGGTACAACACCACAATGAACCAACAAGAGAATGGGGTCATGCCGAAAACAATCACAAAGCAATGGTGGACAAAAGGCGATGAGCATACTGGTAAGTATAAATACATTTTACTCATTTATCTGTGGGGTTTTTCAAACAGGAAAGTTTAAAATAAAACATTTTTATACAAAGTAGCATACTGCCTTAGTAAGCTAAGAGGCTGTAGAATCCCAGAGAATGTCGCACCTACTATGAGACTATTAGAAAGTTCATAATTATTAGGTGTGGCTAAGATGGTGATGGAGGACTATTGCTGTTTGCCTTGCTTGTTCTTTGTGCTCTTTGTGTTTCCTACAGTATTCGTATTTCCAGGTCACAAGTATGTTCAATCAACATTAAGATACCCCACTCTAAGGAATCACAAAAAATTAACAGCCTTATCTACCTGTGAGTAAAAAGCTTAACACTAACTGAGGGAATGAACAGCAGCAGACGCAAAGTGCTCAGCAGATCTGTGCCCAGGCAGAGCCTGCTTTGTGCCCAATGGTTGCCGAGATAGGCTAAAACTTCCCCACAAGCCTGTTCAGGATAAGCAGGTTTGGAAATGGATGGATGGATGACTTATATGTTGGTATTAGTACAATAAACCTCTCCAGCTCTCATTCCACTATCAAAAGAATTAACCACTTCTCCCACTACAAATGTACACGTATATATTATATAGGTTATATTTATATTTTACCTATGTACTTGGGTGTAGAAGTAGCACTCACAATGCTGAGTTTCTCAACATCTTCTTGGCTTGGACTATAAACTCAGGTGTACACTTTAATAAGCTGACATCAAATTACATTGTCCCTTTTTGCAGAAGCTAAGGACCATAAGGCTTTAAGAAGATCTTGGAAGGGAAATTCATGAAAGTCAACATCTGCGTTCTGTAGAAGTTAAGTCAGCATGTGCATTCTGAAGAAGTTACTCACTATAAGGAAGACCATTAAACATATGTCAAATTTTACATTTTAAAACCCAGCAAAGTGATTCCTTCTTAAAGGTAAAATGCTTTGAAACAATTTCTTGCACTGCGCTGCTATGCTGCACTAAAACGGGCCTCAAATGACCGCTGCTTGTGTGCAATCCCTTGATCTGACAGGAGAGCTGAAGAAAGGCAGACATATTAGTCCTAACCGTAGAAACCCCATAATAAATCTGTTTTAAACATTTTTATCCAACCGTCCCAACCCCTGAAATTCTTAAACTTTAGGTGTCAGTAAGCTTAGACCGGGTAGCCATTACATAAAATAAGAACTGTACACAATATATTCACATCAGACATCAAAAATTTACAATTTTTACTTCTCTTTACATTACAAAGGTACTTTTTAACATTTGTAATTTATGATTTATGTCCAGGCTCTGGACTGCCACTCCAGTCAGGGTTGGTTCCTGATCCTGCCTTGCACCCGACACTGTCTGGATTGTCTTCAGCCCTCCTCGCTGTCATCTGGATAAAGTGGATTTTAAAATGGTTGGGTTTCATAATTTATCTTATATCCTGTATCAAGAAGACAGGCTTCTTGATTTGAGTTACATTTTAAATTAGGTTAGTATACTACATAAGCGTCTCAATGACTTGTCATTTTCTGAATTGACTCACCTTAGGGTTCTTGATTTAAGTTGCATATTATAATTCAGCTGACATTCAACACCAAGAGCAAACACTTTACAATTCAAGTTATGGTTTCTAATTTGTTTTAAATTCTTTATCTTATATTCTACATATTCATTGTCTGATTTGGTTTTTCAGACTACATTCAGGATATTCTCCTCTTTAGGAGGCGCATTATGTTTTCTTTCACTCCATAAGTTCATTGTATTGTGTGTATTAATAATGTCATAATGGAATTATTACTCAAATTTATTACTCAGATTAAAGTAGGATGTTCAGCCCATGAGAAAGGACCCTGCGTAACCCTTGTAAATTTTACGTTGCTACTGTATTTACTGACCAGAGCTCATCCTAGAAGGATGTTGCTATGAAAGACTATGGTGGTCCAGGCCTGTAAGGTGCAGAACCAACTGTAAAAAGTATTTTGACAAATCTCTTGACACAGCAGTAAAACATTTTGGATTCCAGTGGTTGCCTAAGACTGGCAGAATTGTTTTTGAGAAGTATTGGGATCCTATTGAATATTAAAACAAAATGTCTTTAATTGATTGTCTTTGACCTGCTTGTATTTTTATATGTTACAAGCTTGAAGATTGGCTGCTGGAGTGCCTGTCTCCTACCTCAGTCTTGCTGGTGGACAGCACTGCTTTCTTAATATCTACATGTTGTAAATATGTAGTTGGGGTGAAGGCCCTCTTGGGATAGCGGTTCTTTTCTCCTTTATTCTGGACACATTTGTCATTGGCTGTTCCGCCTCACAGCCATGCTGTCACTGATATCCTTGAGAGTCTCATTCCTACATTTATTGAATTAACTTAATTTCACACTCTATCCCCATTTCTTTCTTTTGTGATTCTGTGGTCCTGTGAGTTTTCCTCTTGTTCTCTTCAGTCTCTCTGGGCCTGTAGTCTCCTTAACTCATCTTATTTACAGTCCCAATGCCCGTTTTATCGAGGACAGTCCCCACTGTCCAGTACCTGCACTACACTATTTTAGTTTTCATCTTGTGCACAAACTGATATTGTCTAGACTGGAAATCAAAGAATTTTTCCTTTTGTGCGATGATATTCAGTAGCTAAATTTAGAAAACACATACAATTAAGCTCAAAAATATTGATGATTTTCTCTTTTTGCAAACTCAGAATTCCATACGTGTTTAAAATGGACCTGTGCTTGTATTTGTATTTGTAACAAGATTTGCCAAGGAGTCGTTTTATATGAAATGTGATCCTGTACAGTAACGCTCCAAAAAGTACAAGTACTAGTAAAGAAAAATCGTAATTTTTTAAAAAGCCAAGAAGAGCTGTTTATATACTGTATAACTCACCAAAGATGGCATCAGTTAAACATTTCTCACACCATAATGTTAAAAGGGTACTTGGAAGAATGAGTCCAAATGTAGAGAATGTGGATTTGTGCTACAATACTGGAGTGAAATTACCACAAAATAAACTGTGCCATCCGGTTTGAGGTGTGAGTTGCTCCTGTCAGCCTGACAATAGGAAAGCTTGTCCGATCTTAAAAAGTACAGCTGATCATAGCTGATTACCTAATGTAAAGAGCTGTATTTTAAGTGTGTAATTAATGTTGATGTTAATTGATTGGAAATGTAAGTCTCATGAAGATAAAGCCTGGGGTGACAACAGTGACACACTTGTAAATGCTGCTGCCTCACAGTTCTAGAGACCTGCTTTTGAATGCTGGATTGGAAACATGGAGTTTTGAAAATAGATGAATGAAACTTTACAGTGCCTGCATCATCAGTGGCAAGCCAAAGAACACCATCTTACAACTGATGCAAAACGCTTTGGATTATTATGGTGTCCTTCCCTTACAAATTTGTGTTTGGTCACAATTCATGTAGTAACAAAAGAAACAAATTATAATGCATCTAGAACTCCTTTCAAGAAGTTTGAACTACAAATAAGACAATTATGTTGTCACATGTGCATGCCTGGGGCCACCTTCAAGGCTCTGAGAAGGTAAAAAAAAATGCCACCTTGGGACTAAAGGGGGCGCTAGTGTACACTCTTTTTTTCTCTCGCCTCTACCACTCTGACAGGTCGTTCCAAGGAGAGGCCTAGTCCCGCCCACACTCTGCATAAACAAGACTCCGCCCCTTCCACTCAGGACACCATAAAAGCGGACGGTCCCCAGAAAGAGACATTCATTTTGGACCTGAATGCTAACCTTGAAAGAACTCCTGCTGAAATGCTGTGACTTTGGGCTATTGAAAGATTAGGTTCTTCAGTTGAAACCCTAACATTTCATCTGATCTGTTTCACAATACTTTTTGCAGTCAGTCTTTACAGAAATGCATAAATCTATTCGTAGAACCTACTCATTCCACTCTACATAATTGGTTAATATTATCATTAAAAAAATGTTTTACTATACTTTGCTTTGCACTTTATTAAAATGTGTGATTCTAAGTTCAATTTCAGGTAACTGTAGCTAAGTTCAATACTTCATAAAAATCCTTCTATCCAGCATTAAAAGTAAGCCTATGAACACAAAAGTGAAAGTTAAAAAGAAAAGCATACAGTAAATAGCAAAAGGCAGAACACTGTTAGTAGTGCACGTGCCATTCCAAGATGGTTCTTTGAACATTTTAGCATTATTAGAATAGTCAGGGTAAAGTGTTAAGAACAGGGAAGAGGAAATAAAAGATATGGATAGGGAAACAGCAAATGCTGTTCTTTCGTATCTTTCCCAGTCAGCTGCATGATGGTCGCACTCAGAAATATTCAGATCACCTTAATCTGGAGTGCTAATGCTATGAAAACAGAAAATGAACACATAACGTAACATTTACAGACTTAGTTAATTGTTTTGGAAAATGGAGTATTTAAAATTGTTTTTTTACCTAATGAATGAAAGATGTTACTTTTTTGCTTATTAATATTTTGTAACAATATGTTATTTCTGGAAATCCATCCATCCATTTTCCATCCCGCTGAATCCTAACTACAGGGTCACGGGGGGTCTGCTGGAGCCAATCCCAGCCAACACAGGGCGCAAGGCAGGAAACAAACCCCGGGCAAGGTGCCAGCCCACCGCAGCGCACACAGACACACACACCCACACCAAGCACACACTAGGGACAATTTAGAATCGCTAATCCACCTAACCTGCATGTCTTTAGACTGTGGAAGGAAACCCACGCAGACACGGGGAGAACATGCAAACTCCACGCAGGGAGGACCCAGGAAGCAAACCCAGGTCTCCTAACTGCGAGGTAGCAGTGCTACCACTGCGCCACCGTGCTGCCCTATTTCCGGAAATAATAGTGATAAAAGAATATATTAACATGTATTAGTCCAGTATATAAAATACATGTTAAACATAGTATTTAACATAGTTAAAGATGTAGTCCAGATAAGCTTATGGCTTTGACACCAGATTCCAACTCAAGTGACATCAAAATTGCCTTTGTCGTACTATTTTTAGTTGTTGGTTATGGTGGAGCAGTGGCTGACTATAGTTCTTATCTCTTAAACAGCTCAATGGAGAGTTTTTTTTAATTGAAATTTATATATAAAGCACAAGTTTATTCACTGTATGTCTGCATTGGAGCTCATTTCCTTTTCTTTTGTAGGTAATGTAAACTGACTTTTTGCTTTTTTGGTTATGAAGATCATTTAACTTCCCTGGTCTGGTTTCAAGCAGCAGGAGAACAGAGTTTGTGTTGCAAACATTCAGGCAAGCTGCTAATGTGACAGCAAGTTTTCACTTATGCAAAAAAGCATATTTTTAAAAATCACCAAAGTTTTGAAAAATGTGCATAGCATGTTCAATCTGAGGTATGGCAAGGAAAATTAAACCTTCCCACCAAAGTTTCTTGTAAGATAAATGTGTCAAATTTTAACCAAAGCAGTACACAGTCCACAACTTCAGTACAGTAGGTGCTCTTCTAACTTGATGTAAACGCAATTAAACTCTTGTGTGACCAAAAGTCATATAATTGTATACAGTATAAGAGAAGATTATTATGGCCATGGAAATTTCAGTCCTCACTAAAGATGTGTTATTAGATAGTTTGCATATGTTTTCATAGGAGAGATCAGTTTCATTAATATGATAAGAAATCATTTACCTTGGCTTTTTTCTTGTGGAAACCCACAGGAGGCCAATAATCAAACTGCAGGTTGCAGGGATTCTGAGTGGTACCATGAACGAGCATTTGCTAGCCCATTTTTGTCTTCAGTAAATGTTTAATCCACTGGTAGATTTTCCTTCAATTCATAGCTCTTACACTATATCGAACAAACTCTCTTCTATAAATATCTGCACCACTAACATTTTCAACACCTAAGCGTTTGTTCTTCCAGCATGCTTAACAGTGAATGTTGCCAAAAATCAAAAAACAGATGTTAATGAAGCATCATTGTTCTAAGTTCACTCATTTTATTGAACTTTAGCCACCTCCCATCTCTGCTCCCATTCCACCACAAAACCCAGCTTATACACTTAAACCAAGTTTTATCACAACTGCTGTCTGAGAAGTTATGTCAGTTGTTTAAAATTACAGTTGTGCTTGAAAGTTTGTGAACCCTTTAGAATTTTCTATATTTCTGCATAAATATGACCTAAAACGTCATCAGATTTTCACTCAAGTACTAAAAAAATGATAAAGAGAAACCACGTAAACAAATGAGACAAAAATATTATACTCTTGTCATTTATTTATTGAGGAAAATGATTGAATATTTCATATTTGTGAGTGGCAAAAGGATGTGAACCTCTAATATTAGCTAGGATTAGTTTGAAGGTGAAATTAGACTCGGGTGTTTTCAATCAATGGGATGACAATCAGGTGTGAGTGGGCACCCTGTGTTATTTAAAGAACAGGAATCTATCAAAGTCTGCTCTTCACAACACGTGTTTGTGGAAGTGAATCATGGCACGAACAAAGGAGATTTCTGAGTTGTTGATGCTCATCAGGCTGGAAAAGGTTACAAAAACATCTCTAAAGAGTTTGGACTCCACCAATCCACAGTCAGACAGATTGTGTACAAATGGAGGAAATTCAAGACCATTGTCACCTTCCCCAGGAGTGGTCGACCAACAAATATCACTCCAACAGCAAGGCGTGTAATAGTCGGCGAGGTCACAAAGGACCCCAGGGTAACTTCTAAGCAACTGAAGGCCTCTCTCACATTGGCTAATATTCATGTTCATGAGTCCACCATCAGGCGAACACTGAACAACAATGGTGTGCATGGCAGGGTTGCAAGGAGAAAGCCACTGCTCTCCAAAAAAAAATTGCTGCTCGTCTGCAGTTTGCTAAAGATCACGTGGACAAACCAGAAGGCTATTGGAAGAATGTTTTGTGGATGGATGAGACCAAAATAGAACTTTTTGGTTTAAATGAAAAGCGTTATGTTTGGAGAAAGGAAAACACTGCATTCCAGCATAAGAACCTTATCCCATCTGTGAAACATGGTGGTGGTAGTATCATAGTTTGGGCCTGTTTTGCTGCATCTGGGCCAGGACGGCTTGCCGTCATTGATGGAACAATGAATTCTGAATTATATCAGAGAATTCTAAAGGAAAATGTCAGAACATCTGTCCATGAACTGAATCTCAAGAGAAGGTGGATCATGCAGCAAGACAACAACCCTAAGCACACAAGTCGTTCTACCAAACAATGGTTAAAGAAGAATTAAGTTAATGTTTTTGAATGGCCAAGTCCTGACCTTATTCCAATCAAAATGTTGTGGAAGGACCTGAAGCGAGCAGTTAATGTGAGGAAACCCACCAACATCCCAGAGTTGAAGCTGTTCTGTACGGAGGAATGAGCTAAAATTCCTCCAAGCCGGTGTGCAGGAATGATCAAAAGTTACTGGAAACGTTTAGTTGCAGTTATTGCTGCAAAGGGGGGTCACACCAGATACTGAAAGCAAAGGTTCACATCCTTTTGCCACTCGCAAATATGTAATATTCAATCATTTTCCTTAATAGATAAATGACCAAGAATAATATTTTTGTCTCATTTGTTTAACTGGTTTCTCTTTATCTACTTTTAGGACTTGAGTGAAAATCTTATGATGTTTTAGGTCATATTTATGCAAAAATATAGAAAATTCTAAAGGATTCACAAACTTTCAAGCACCACTGTAAGTCACAGTCTCCATTATTTACAGCTTTAAGTGCCTAAAGTATCAAATGTCATTGTGCACCCCACTCCTCACCTGCCAGGCCTGTCCAGAAAAGCAATTGTAAAAAGTGCTACTAGGGTTTCGCCTCATCCGAGTGTGAAAGAGAGTCTGATGATAAACTTAAAGTTTAAGACCACTGACATTTAAAAATTTGAGATGAAATCATAACATTTTATATACTATCAGTCATTTGCTAACCCTCTTTGTCCAGAAAAGGTTCAGAGGAGTCTGCTGGCGCCTTTCCCAGCTAGCATAGGACGCAAGGCAGGGAACAAACCCTGCACAGAGTGCCAGGCCACTGCCGGATTTGATCTACTGTTAATAACTTAATTAGTTCTTAAGAGTTGTAGGGCTTTTTATCACTTGAACTGAAGCATCAGATACGCTGCATGAACTGGACATGGGTTCTGGTGTTATATAATGAGTATGCACCGTAAAGAGTGGAGTTCCCCTTTAAATGTATGCCTAAAAGTTCTCTGAATAATCTCATTTTTTTTGTCACTCGAATATTTAGAACAGCACAATCAACAACTTTGTAAAATATTGCAAACAGTTGATACATTAACAGCACTGGGCACAAAGCAGTAACCAACCTGTGCAAGAAATGTGAGTCCATCACAGGGCCCATTCATTCATACGGTCTTGAGTGGCCAATTTACAACCCTCAACATCAAAGGGCCACACAGTGAAGAATCAAAAAGTCCAGCCTGGGTAAACTTTGAACAGTTATGCTTTAATGACATTTGGCTTTAGAATTTTACCAACTTCTACAGGCAAACATCCTGCAGGTTGAAAGAACGATCATTTAGCTGTTTGGAAGTGTTAATGGCGTAGATATTAAAACACACTTCTTTGAAGACCTGGAAGAAAAACAGATGTATGCAGCGGAAAAGCCACTTTGACATAAGGAGACTGCGCAGACTTAACAGACATGAGCTGGGCACGGCATTCAGAACCAATAACCACTGTGCAGCCATGTTGCCTCTGGCTAAATTAATATATTTGAAATCAATGCACTTTGCAAGCATTTTCTTTAAAATGCTTAACTTAGATAACTTATTTCTCTATTTTTAAATGTGTTGGGTTGTGTGCTGACAAAGCCATTAATTTCTTCTCTGGTCTGGACGTCCCTCTGTATTTGTGTAACTCTTCCTTCCCCTTATCATGGTCAATTGCTAACTGTAAATTGTCTCCTGAATGGAGTGTGTGTGAGGCTATGGCTTGCATGTGTCCTGCCATGTCTCAGTTGATTCTAGGAAAATACTTTTGCTCTCTTAAATATGCTAACATGAAAATGGATGGAATCAAGTTGCTTTTATGACTCAATATATATGAGCGGGACTCTGGTGGCCTTATAGTGACTCAATCACACTTTGGTCTCAAGGTACTGGGGAGTAATTTTCAATAAGTTAAACGTTAAGGACCAATGAGCTGACAGAAAGTAATGGCTAAATATAAATGAGTACGCCAAAGCCAAATGGATACAATTATAGCCCCCCCCCCGCCAACAGTGTGATGCCTGCTAAACTGACCTGCGGATCTGCTTGAGGAGGTAGTCACGGCGGATGTACTTGATGTTCTCGTCGATTACTGAGCGTGCTCCTTCATCCTCTGCCAGCTGCCTCTCCAACCACTGCACAACTTCCTTGTTGTTATCCCATAGGTAGGCCTGTGGAAGAAGATAGTGGTGAATATATCAACAAGACTGGTTTATCTTCTGAGCCATGGTACTAAGTGTCATCTTCATTAAGTCCTGTACCTAAGATGTTTTTTGAAAAAGCATTTAACGTTTTGCCCTCGTCAGCATTGTTGGACTTGGCAATCCTGCACCCCCTCAAACCAGACGCCTCCTCTAAAGAAGAATGCCCACCTAATTACAAATGGCAAGCCTCACTGTTCATGGTCAAGAAGGAATAGGCAGCCACTATGAGGTATGAACTACTCAAACAAGTCAGACACACACCAAACAACTGATTTAAAAACCGAAAAGGTACTGTGCATCACTTCCAAAGATGAAGGACTCTGAATGGTATTCTTTGCCATGTCAAATGATGGCTTCTTGTTACTGAAAAAGTGCACAGGCTAACAGAAACAACCCAGAATTTCAGCATGATGTGAAGCGGCATTCAGCTTTACTGACTTGAGGATCTGAACACCCAATTTTCTTAAGTTGAAAGTAACAAAAAGGTAAAATTACACACAGTTATGATGGCTCTGGACAAACTGGCCAATGTGCCAACTGTATGTAATCTCTGAATTGTCTGCTGCTGTTGCTGGTGCAGTACACACAAAATGTGACATTCGCCTGCCAACATGCTGGAGGACTACCCATATATTGACCTTCAGCGGACAGTGTGAAATCACTTTGGGCTTCTTGGTCCTCAGCCTACTGAACCAGCAAAGTGAAGACTTTGAATAAAGACTAAGAATGTCTCCTTTAGTGCCATGGGTATTATGATGGCCTGTCCCTAGCATACAAATTCCATTGAGACTTTGTACGCTGACTTCTGGACTTCATTAATTACTTGGCACTTTTCTGTTCCCTTATCAATTTGTTGTTTTTCTTAATTCATTACCAAACCTGCTTAATGCACTTTTTAGGTCACAGGGGAGACCATTTGCATGAATTTAGCTGGCTATTTGTGGGAAGAAATAGAGAAGAAGATGACACACAAGTTCTTCCGGCTGTTATCTAATTTTAGACTACATCGCCCTAGTACTGTCATGAGCATCCATCCTTCTGTACCCACTCATCTGTTCAGGTTTGCCAGAAGTCAGTACTTAAATGTCTGTACTTGCTCTACCTTGGTGTGGTGTTCATTAGGTGCTATAGAGAGACCACCATGGTCAAGCTCCTCTGATTTACACTGATGCTGGCTAACAACCTTGTAGAGGGACCAGTGTTTCTTACACTTCAGATTTCTACATTTTGTAGAGCACTAATCTTCACTGGCTCTTCGCCTTCCTGCAATGGAACATCTTTCATTTTACTGGAGTCCCCCATCTTGTCCTGAGATTGCAACTTTCAATTATGAACATCATAAATGAGAGGCAGCTTAATAAAAGACATCAATGGAAAATCAAGAAGAAAAGGGAACAATGATATTTAGACATTCCATACTTTTAAGAGGCCCGGTCATTTCCTACACATAACACTATCAAAGCAACTTAAAAGTTATTTTCACTAAATGGTTTTGCAGATTTAAACAAGGAAATACCAGCATGCCAGGGAAGGATATGTCACAGGGTTGTGGGATAATCCATGCATTTTGCTTTTTGATACGGGTGACCTGTTGGTTCTGGCCTTACACCCAATGTTGCCAGGATAGGCTCTGGGCCCTCCAAACCATATGGGCCTAGGAAGTTCACAGATGTGTCCTTGTAAATCTAACCTGAAAGGAGTCTGTGCCAGATGAGAATGCAATATGTGTGCAGGGGGATTGTCCATTTGCTTACTGGCTTGGATGGCACAGATAATGCCCCGTTTCCTGTCTAATAGGGTAAAACTTTGACAGTCTGGCATCAAACGCTCTACCTTCTCGAACAAATGTACCAGGGTGTGATACAAGATATTTTCAGCCATCCTTTTAATACAAAATGTGCCAAGCTAAATTACACAGAATATGTCAAAATATGAAATGTGATTTGGAAAGGAAGGAATGCTGAAATTGGGGAGAGATTTGAGATTCACACAAGCAGGCTTCGTTTAGATAGCAATGTGATTATCAGAATTGGGCAGCAGAGAAATATGTTCAGAAGAAAAGGTGGTAAGCTATTTAAAATGATTTGCAATGCCTCCTTAATATCTATTAATGGCTTAATTGATATTTTTAGGTGCTTTATTCCCATTCAGTTGCACACAAACCTTAAATCAGGGATTCAATTAAGCAACACTGAATGCTGGCAGTCATGTGAATTAAATAAAGCGGGTTTGCATTTCAGTTTGAAAATAAATAAATAAGCAAGCTGTTTTGTTTTGGGCCAGTCTTAGGAGTCTACAGAAGAGCCTGCCTGTAGGCCACCGATGTGTCACCTCTAGCCCTCTCTTAATCGATGGCGGTCAGTGGCTTGGCGTGTGTGTGTGTGTCTGTCTGTTGATTTCCAGCTACGTGCTGCTCTCACTGACTACACTCTGTCCCCGCTTTGTTCTGTTAGTTACGCTCCTCTGGAGACTTTTGCTCATTTCTAGCTCTGGTGTCTTTGGGGTGCCAGAAGGGGGTTTCAAGATAAGGTTGAAGATCACCATAGCATTGAAGGGCTAACGAAGGAGACTGTATTGCTCAGGAGTTACAACGTATGCAGAATAAAGAATACTCTTTAAAAGCATCTGAGCAGATATGATTGAGTTTCAAGGGTTAAAAAAATATTTCTTCTGACAAAGCAAAGCAAATCAGCAAATGCTAAAATCAATTAAGTGGAATTTCAACTTATGGTGAGGTTAAATACATATACACACAGAAACGCAGACATTTTAGCAAATCAGTCTAATCCTTTACCATAACTGGAGTGTAAAGGAGGTGGCCGGTGGTCAGCCTTCATGACGTCTTTGTCTTATTCTCTTATATTTTTCATTTCATTGAGCTCATTCACATTGTAACTGCCAGGAAGGGTTGACATGTCTGACCAAAGAGACTTTATTTTTAATACTCCTCCTTCAGTATTCCGGGTTTGCCAAGTAGTGGCATGGCTGGCTGTCGGCTGTTTAAGACAGGGTAATCAGAGGTCAAGCAGCTCCCCACCATCACTGCGCCACATAAATGTCTTTTTGACAAAACTTGATAGTGTGCAATGTGAATTTGTGAAGAAAGCAACTTCTGATCCCAAACAAAGTAAAGCTCTGGCTTATGAAGATTGCAAGAACGTTAATGACTTGTTCGTTTTAAGCTTGCATAAGAAAGCCAGATTCCCCATGCTTGTAGTCCATGAGAATATTTAATACCGTTATTAATCATTTTTAATCCGTTTGCTTTTAATTAAGAAACAGCATGTTGCTGTCCTATCAGCGCGTGCCAGGGTGCAGATTAATTGTAGCTTAAGATAGCTTGGCTTGATTGGTGTAATGTATTAGCTAACAAGACGCCAGCTTCTGAAGATACTTGTACACTACCTTGAGAAGTTGGCATCACTCCAGGGCAGCTTTTCCAACTCATATTTAAAAGCAGAGTCTTGGGTGAGCCTGCTATCGTTTTGCCTTGGTGGTTTATTTAAAGCCCTCCATTACTTTAATGTGGGTCTCCCCAGTGTGCGGATGAGAAAGAGACAGAAAGAGAGAGAGGGAGAAAGAAAGCAGAAAAGCGTGCAGGAGAGTGACCTGCTCTTTCTTGCCTCATAGCGGTCATTTAAGTCTGCAAAGCACCCATTTAGACTGTTCTGGGAAGGCAAAAGGAAAACAATGGTGCCTGCAAGTAAAACACGCTATTGTCCCACCTTTACAGCACCTTCCGCCTCCACAAACCAGCGGCGCAGCATAGCTTGAATCTGCCCATCGGTCAGCTCCGTGTTGGCCGTGTGGATCTTTCCTTTCACAGTGTCTTCCAGCAGAAGTCTGCGCAATCGCCAATAGAAGAAAGACCGGGAGCTTCTCCATTCGAGGATGTCCTGTGATGGGTTGAAGAATCAGAGAGGTGACGTGACTGCTTCAGCATCTGTTGGAAGCAACCCTACCCTGCCGTCCCCCAGAACCCCTCATCACTTTGCCAGAACGCAGCATGACTACATACAAAAACTTAAAGTGTCCTTGTAAAATGTTGGGAGCAAAAATGACCAATGTGCTCCGTTTAATTCATTTTCTTGCGTATTTAGGGGAACAAAAGCAACCCAGAGTGCTGACCAGACATGC
The DNA here is from genome assembly GCA_026402145.1 of Polypterus bichir lapradei. Classification (NCBI taxonomy): domain Eukaryota; kingdom Metazoa; phylum Chordata; class Cladistia; order Polypteriformes; family Polypteridae; genus Polypterus; species Polypterus bichir. The sequence continues at coordinate 89,106,457 of JANRMT010062814.1, read as the reverse complement.
ATTTCACGGGCAGCGTTACCAACATTGCAATTACAAATTATTAAGGCTTACATTAGGGTGATATGCCAGGACCTCTGTTTTCCTTTCCTGTTTAAACTGCCACAGACTCACCCTAAAGTTTTACCCACTTCCTGAACTGCCTTGGCCTTTGCTGGAATTTACCCAAGTAGGACAGGGCCCAAGGCAGGATCTAACATCAGTCCAGCACTGGGTGTGCACACACTTACTCATGCCAGGCCAAATTAAAGTTACCAACTGACTGAGTAAAGATATCTTTGAGATACGGAAGGAAACTGCAGGAAGCTTACAACAGCACAGGATGGATGTGATAAGGAATTGAGGAGGCAACTCCAAACACTATGCCATGCACCAAGAGGAACATAGCATAACATTCGTAAACCAACTTGATGAGCTACCTAAAAAGAAAAACTATGAAGCAAATAGATAAAAAGAGCTGACTACATGAAGGCGAGGGCCTTATTGAAATTACATTAGGGACAAAGCTTGGCCCTTGCCTTGTGGAAAAAGTAAAATGGTAGTCAGTATCCACCTTAATAAAATGACAGGTGTTTCTGTGTCTGTCTAATTGCTGTGTCTCTGTTATATGCCATTTGGTGCCAATGTTTGTGATGCTCCATCTGTTGGAATGAAAAACGCAGTGCATTTTATTACCACATGCATTACAAAGTACATTCAAATAGATGGCGCACTGCAAACGTTAACACTGAACAGAGAGTAACAGCCAGACCAATAGAAATCTGCTATTAAGAGTTCATCTCGTCTCAGACGGGTAGCACGTACAGCTGTTTAATTACAAAATGAAGCTGCCTTAGCCCTGAAGAACACAAAACATAAAAAGTTCCAGCAGGTGTCAGCTCAAGTTACTCACCGTAATGACCCCCTTGTCCTGCATGCGGCCTGGTGTGTCATGAAGGTCAGCAAACTGCACAGCTACTTGATGGTAAATTGGCAGCAAAAACTCTTCCCGTTCTTTAAGTTTGGCCTCCAGTTCCTTCCGCTCCTGTACTGTCAGCTCCGGGGTACCTGCGGGTTGAAAGGGACACTCATGACAAGAGCACATGTCGGAGACAGGGACACGCAGGTGACTGAACCAACAGTCCTAGACTTTAAAATGTGGGCCACATACGGTGTTTGAAACAAAGTCTGAACCTCCTGTCACTACGACAGCACAGATCATGACGTGAAAAGCCGCCAACAGTCTTCAAATCAATCAAATGTTTCTTTACTTTGGTAAAACTATGCTGAGTTTAAAGGGGCAGCTTGGTTATGGACTCAAATGGATTATTTCTTTTTATTGCCTCTAAAGGTGACTCATGTTGGGCACTAAAATATATCTGCCTGTCATGAACACTTCACCACTCACCTCTAAAGTATTTCAGTGGCTTGCTTGACAATACGACTGAGTATCAGAGCAGCAGACACACAATACCAGGTGGCAGCTCTCATCCATCCATGAGTCTTAGTAACAAGCAAAAACACTTTACTACACGTGTCTGAGGCGACAGCAAAGCCATCAGCACACAACTTCCACTGAAATGCAAAGAATGGCAACACTGAAATCCTCACTTATTCTTATTGTCATACTCACTTTGTACTGCTTCTGTCTGTCTTTGTTTGGGGTTGTGGGTACAAGTCTGCACTGAAGGTTTATACTCTTCACATACAAATTCAACGCCATTTGTGAAATATGTCCACTTTCTTCTCAGAATTCACCTTCGTACAATGCCCTCTGCCAATGAAAAGTAATACCAGTCTCCAGGTACATGTAAGTGAAATCTAGTACCCTCTGCCATATACAGGTCAGGCTGGGGCGCATGCACTGGTACAGAGTGTTGCTGCACCAACCACACAATGAAACTGCGTGAGATTAAATTTGGCATCCCCCCCCAGGCTGACATGCGGTCCAGTCCCCCCCACCAGAAATGACCATCTATCTGCTACAGCCAGATGATGGCATCCCCTTTGCCTGGTCCAGTTGCTCTAGTCCTCAACAATGTGGAATTTGCAAGCCGGATCACCCTCAAGGAATTGTGCCACAAGGCCATAGTGCTGTAACTGATGCTCTCTCACAATGCAACATACATTTTAGGGAAAGAAAGATACCATTAAACAAAGACCTGAGCCCGTAAACACTGTAAAAAAATCAAAGAGCCAGTGACCATACACGTCACCACTCCCTCTCAGCAGACATGCCCCAATGTGACAATGCGGGTAGGCTCCATGCTCCCTGTTGCATTCTGGAGCCTTTTGAACCCACCACCATCAATACCATAAATGAGATGGGCCAGGCAGATGAGGACACACACATACAACAAGGTTGTAGTTACAAAGGTGAAACAGTGCTTTTATTAAGACAATTAAAACAAAACAGTGTTCAAATTATAATTCGGTGCGGTCAAATCATTAAATAAATTAACAATCCAGAAAAATTGAAAGACAAATCTCAATGAACCCCAAAATGGATACCAGCTTCAATGCACATGATAGCGAAACATAACGCCCGTCATTATAAAAACATTTTATTCTCAAGCTTGCTTAACCCAATTGAGGGCCATGGAGGTCCAGTGTTATCCTGGTTATACTGGATGCAAGCTAGGTAACACACACACACACACACACACACACACATACACTCCCTGGCACTCTCACTCACACAGGGCCAACTTGGAATTGCCACTTAAAAAAAAAAAAAAAAAAAACAGAATATCCAGAGAAGAACAGTACAGACATCCGGAGCAGCACTTGTCACCATACATCACCCCAAAGAGTACAAGTCAGGCCACAAACTGGAAAACACGCAAGTCATCAACTGGTCCATCACTAGGTACATCCCAGTTACACACAAATATTATCGCCACCCTCCTACCAGTTTGAGCCTGGGCACTAGCACAACATAACATGTAACCTCCAAGGTGGAGTCAGCAAGGTTGGCACGAAATGCCATGCTATAAGGTGTAGATGGACACACCGGGTCCTGAAAAGGGATCAGATTCAGTGCTTAATAATAAAACTGAACTTACGAGATCAGCCACCCAAATTTAAACACACACACACACACACAAAGGCTCATATGGTAAATCAGGACAAACATTTAGAAATTCAAAAATAAGTCTGGGTCTTTTGCTAAGACAAGGACAACTGCATATAAAGCCTTTGGCCATTGCTTACCAGTGGTTTAGCTGCCCAGTTATGTGGTGTGCCCAGCAGGCGTCCCTGGCAGCCACCCACGGGTCCAAAGGTGACAGAGGAGACTCATGTTAAGCTTATGGCAGTTTTCTGCTCAGTTCAAAGTCACAACACTAGCGTACGAACTTGAAAGAGAAATGCCAAACACATCTTGCAAAGGATGGTGGGAGGTGGGGTGGGCACAGTAATGTGTGATTTGGGCCCATCGATCGCTTCTGACAGCTGATCAATCTCTCCTTAAGATTTGCCTTGTGTACATCTGAGGTGAAATGGACCCTAAAAGCCCGCCGGCTGGGCCTGCTCTCGCTATGCACTTCGATCACGTGACCGACGGGGCAGCAGCCGCTTTATCCGCATGATTTACCGACTCGCCGTCATTTCAGCTGAAAGGAATCTGCAGAAAGACACCTGCTAGAATAATTGACTTTTATCAGTTTTTCAAATTCTGGCCCCCTCTCCCATTCCACTGTAATTCTTTTGGCGACCCAGCAGCAATCAAGAGGCACACGTTCACACATCCCTTTGCTGGCGCCGCTTGTTCTGAAGTCGCAGAGCGTAGCCGGGGTCAGGGTGAAGCGCGCTCTCGGGTTTTTTTTTTTTTTTTTCTCTCTCACAAAGCGCCAATTGCCCACAAATGAGCCGCTGCACTCTCAGCAGTGAGCACATCTCTGGGACCGTCCCCCAGTTTCTCCAAGCGCCTGCCCGTCAGCGGCGAGATTGATCCCTGTCAAAACCAATCGCATCAGTGGCAGATGCGGGTCGCCACTCCAAACTGTCAGCAGATGCCTATTTTCAGCCATGAATAAAATCAATTGAGGGAAAATGAAAAACACAATTAGCTGCTGATTGATCGTTCTCTTTCTCAGATTGAATGATTTCCCCCAGGACTGACCTGCAAAGGGTTAAGTCTGCACCACGTTCAGACACGGGCTGACAATGGAGAGAGCCACCTGAGGGCTTCACAGCGTGCCGGCGTCTCATCCCATGCTTCAAAGTTAACAGAGACCCAAGGCGAACGCAAGAGACAAAATCTGAGGGATGGGGAGAGAAGAAATGGGAAGTGAATCCAGGAAATGTCAAGAGTTTATAGCGCCTTGTAAACTCTGGTGAAAACCGAGACCAAACAGGCCCTCACTTTTGTACAAAGGCTTTCCAAAAGACCTAGGACATGCAAGCAAGGAGCCAGTTTTCAGAGCGTGTATTTATATTAAACGTAAAATAAGATCTAAATAAGACTTAAGCAATCCAGTAGTTTTCAGGTCCCAGTCTGTCATGCCTGATGAAGGGGTTAAAGTTCTGAAACGTGTCGGGCTGATGGACAATGGGCTCTATGGACCCTCTGGACAATTTCTTATTTAGCATCATGAAACTGAGAACTATTTACTGGACCTGCCTACATTTTAAAAAATGTTTAGAATTTTGGAAGTCTGTGGGCTCATTTTTTTTCTCAAGTAAAGATGTATTTTAAAGTGGAGGTTGGGTATTTGTGAACCTGCAGTAATTAATAATATGAACAAAAAAATAGTATTTTGATAAATGCCCTGGTTGCTCTCTAGTTTGAAGATGCCAATCTTTTCTTTCTTTATGTATTCCACAGGTAAATAAGGAAGAGAAGCTCACCTCCTCTTGGAGGAAGACCTCCATCAAGCTGGAACCTGGGACAGCCAGATTCAATATTCTACAAAAGCTCGCCGCCAGCATGAAAAAGAAACCAGAATGAGCAACGCGTCCCACCCTGCAGTGGACTTGAGATCTGGAATCCTGTGGACTCGCTCCTCTTCATGCGGAGGGGGGACCTGCGGCGTCGCGAAGCAGCCTTGTAAGGGTTAAAGGCTTTTGCGAGCCCCCCTGTAATGAGTAAGCATTCATTCACCGGCGCAAGATAAATGGAGCTCGCAGCACTTGTGCTGCTGTCAGCAGGAACCCCGGCCCTCCGGCTTGTTTGTGGCAAATGGAGTGCGCAAAATATCAAAGGGCAGTGATCCAGAAGAGGCCCGAGCCTGACAAATTTTAAATTAGCCAGAAAGACAGGGCTGAAGAGAGGGAGGGGAAGGAAAAGGTGAAATTATGCAATGCTTTGTGTCGTCCAAGAAGCTGCAATCTCTCTCTATTATTATCGTTGCACGGGAACGAATACAACAACAGAAAGAAAGAAAGAAAAAAAAAAAGATTGTTGGCTTTTTTTCCACAGTCAATTATGACCGGCCCATAAGTGCACTCTTTTACCAGTTTAACTAAGGCTTTTTACGTCCATTTGACGGCATCTATTGTGACTCGTGCTTTTGTTGGTGCTCAAAATGTTTTTATTGGAGTTGTTTTTCTTGTAATCACCGCAAAACAGCCAACATTTTATCCTAATTGTCAGATAAAACTGCAGTGGTGCCATCCAGCACTTTTATCAAAAAGAGCTCCTTTAACCCTAAGTGTCTCGGTAAACTGCAAAGCCCCAACTGTCGGCTGTCGCTTTCTCTGTGCCTGCATACCCTCTCAGCAGATCTCAGTACATGGTCTAGCTAGTGGCTCTGGGCCCACCTGCACGGTCCAGTTCCCCCTTTGTTTACTGCCCCGTTTGTCAAGTGCGGCTTCTCAGTATACTGCCAACTCCTGGCCACAAATTCTCCCTAAAAACACTATTCTGGGTTGGCATTGCTCATGCTGCTCATTAGCTCTCCTGGCTTTGTCTTCTCTTCCTGTAGCCTGCAGCTTATTCTGCCCGTAACAGACAGATAGATAGATAGATAGATAGATAGATAGATAGATAGATAGATAGATAGATAGATAGATAGATAGATAGATAGAT
>JANRMT010062814.1:89074158-89094239 GCA_026402145.1 Polypterus bichir lapradei | reverse complement strand
GCAATGATAGATTGACAGATCAGACAAACGCACTTCGATTGTGACATCGTGAGAAAAAAATCCTCTTCCAATTCCACATCCAGCCCATAAACAACAACTTTTTTTAAATCCCTTCTTTAATCAATATAAATTGGAAGGCTAACTAGATCACTTAGATAGCCGGAGTTTTGCAGTAGCTCGAGTGTTTGATCATTCGTGCGGGATGACCAGTGTTTCAGAAGAAAAGAGATCTCAGACTGGCCACCTGTATGTCAATCAAGTGGCAAATGCCATAGGGAGGATATATGATAGACTAACGTTTAAAAAAATTTTTTTTTGAATGCAGCGCGATCTACCTGCACTACCTTTGCAATCTACCGGTTGATCGCGATCGACGCATTGGGCACCCCTGATTTAAACCATTATAGAACCATCGTACGTCACTGCACAGTATACACATGAAGATATGGTCAGTATACACACCAAGGCGTTCTGCCAGCTGGATGTACACCGTGTCTATACGTCTCATTGTCTTCACTAGGTCCTTCTTGCGAAATTTAATCTCCACAGTTCCCTCTGGTTCCAGAACACCACCCCTGTGGAAAAAGTGAAAAAAAAGTCTTTTCTAAATTGTTGGGGATATGTTAACTAAGGACCATTAAGGTCTTCAGCCAAACAGATGACCCAGAATCCACCTGACTCACACAAACCCTCACCATAAGCTCTCTTTAACATTGGATTAATTGAAACATATGATATGAACTGAAATCAGTTAGTGTTCTGACCAAACCAGCCAGAATACGCTGTCATAAGTCAGCACATACCTAACCCTGCAAAGAATTTACTACAACTCTTTAAGAAGTGCTTTTCATACTGGAAACCTTGGGCTGGCCAGCCACCCCATGACCAAATATAATCAAATCAACATGGTAGACATTATATCAGCATACATCATACTCACCTCATGAAAGTATATCCAAAAAGAACTGTTAATATTAAGTACGTACCTGCTGTCCTTATCAGCATACATCTCCATGTGCCGGGGATTGATGGTTGGGTCAATCACCACCCAGGATCCTCCTCTCAGCTCAGCTTGTGGTGGAATGTAGACTAGAACAGGTTGTCTATATTCTCGCAGACCATCCACAATGTATGCACCAAACTTCAGGATCTGATCATACATGTCTAACAGGAGAAAGAGAGGATCAATGTTACTAAAAAGTCAGAGTGCCATTGACTGGGAACTTTACGGCAATGACCAGCAAGGAAATGGGCTGGAACCCAGAACAAAATATCAATTGAATGCAGAAGAGGCACGCTCCTCTTCTTGAACACCTACTTTTTTGATGTAATTAAACATATTCTTGGGAAACATAAGTGTAAATTAAAAACATTTCACTATTGTCCAAGAAATCTGCTGCACATCAGTCAGGCGTAGTAGCAGTAGTAGATTACACATATATATTGTACCGGAAATTGTTACTTGCATGTCCAACAAAACTGTAACATGCCACAGAGGTCATTCCACTGTAGGCCCCACCAGCTCTGTACTAAATGTAGAATGTAACAGAAAGTAAGGAATGGAACACAAAGGTCTTGAGGAGATTCAGTTCTCAGACTTATCAATTCAACTCTTCTAATGGCGAGTTCAGTGGTCTAATATCTGCCTTCATATTTGCGTAAATCAGCCGTGATGTAGTTTTACTTTATCTACAGTGGAGTTTATTGAAAGCTGAATAATAACACAACTGTGCAGTAACAGGAATATTTCAGTAGCCTTTTTAGCTGTGCGCAATGCTAGGCTTAGATACTGAAAGGTCAAACTTGAAATTTTGGTCTATGTTTATTTTTAATTTATGTTTAACTGTATGATCTTCCATTGCACTAAATTATATACTCAGTGCTGTGTGATGAACTTCAGCATTCATGAGCCTATGTGCTTATGGATAGCACCTTCTTGACTTGTTAAGCAACAACGCAGTTTCTAAGCCAATGCTCCCTTCTAAATTTGTTCTGGTGCTGACCATTCTACGTGTGCTCCCAAAATGGATGCCCTTCTCACCCAGTTACTCTAGAACAGTAAGCTAATCATTTCATACAGGCAGGATCTGACGAAGAAAATTCTACTGGGATCAATGAGGCAGGCAATGAAGGGATTGTTAATACCCAAGTTGAAGGAATGAAAGAGTTCTGGAGAACATACTGGCACAGAGTGATCCAACACAAATTACACAAACCAGGGAACGCATCTGGAAAAGCTGACGAACACAGAGGTATACACCACTTCATTTCCAACAAGCAAAGCAAGCGGTGCCAGCATAGAGAAGTATGAAAGAACACAACAGGATGGTAAGAGCCAAGGGTTAGGCCTAATGTTGGCACTAGCAAAGCTTAGTCAGGATTAACCAGGTTTATCAATTGGGTTTGGCAGACAAAAAAAGTTCAAAAACATTTATTTACAGATTGTCATGTGGTAGCCTAGCACTCCTTCGAGAGCAGGTCTCTGTATTGCACCAGACACTGAAGGGATAGAAAGAAGGTCTTGAACTGTACTAAATGAATTCAATAATGGATGGATGAACCTTGTAGTAGATTGAGGCTATGCGAGCATTAGCTCCACCTCAAGGCTTCTATGGCCCAGTCATCACTGAATGCTTAAGCCAACACAGCTTCTTTGAAAGGTATCTTGACACCACACTTAATGACAAGGGCACAAACTCATGTTTTCTGACCTCATCACTGCAGAGGGAAAGGCAGAAAGGAGGAGGAGGAGGAGAAGAAGCAAGCTAGTGGAGAAGTCAGAGCAGGAAGCCATTTCGCCAGGGAGGCACCTTTCTAAGCGTGAGGGTGCAGTGAAGGGATGAGAAATTCTCCTGCAGAAGGAGCGTCTCTCTTCCCAGGCCTCATTTTGCATTCTGCCGAGTGCTTTGTGCCCAGGCAGGGACCTCAGTGTTAATTTCTAGTAAATTTTACGCTTCATGTCCTTGTGGTGCGGGTCACTGCTGCTTCTCCAAAATAAACCGCCTTCAAAATGACTGTTCTATCAAAATATTCCCAGACTCTTATAATTTAATTTTGCATTATGCTCAATAACCTTCCAGCAAGATTGAAAATGCGCAGAAAGAACATGGAAGACCATCACGGTTTCTTGATATGCCAGCTTTTTTTTTCTTTTTTTTACTGCTTAAATTAGACCTCCTAGGTCGACTAGTAAAGAGTTTTCTTTTACTAATGTCAATTTTCAGCCTAGCGAGAGCCGCCTCTAATCTTTTCCCACTCATTACACACAATTTCAAACTCGTTTGGCCAACACTGCAATTGGCTCCTAGCAGTGTGCTCACTGAGGGATGGCTGTAATTGTTTATTTTTTCCTGTTCTGCATTTTCTATGAATAATCAAAGCAGTGTTAAAGCAACTGGATCTGCCTGCTGCCTTCATGGCGCACTGTCCGCACACACCACCCAGTGCCACTTCTTTATTTATCCTTGAGCAGCTTGCTGCATCTCCTTCGCTGGGCTACATTTACAAAACAAGTTGACAGATCCACTCTCTGCCGGCTACGGAGGTCAGTCTGCCTCTGAGTCCCAAGTAACCATAACCCTCCACCACATCGGGATGCTCTGACAGCCAATTTGCATATTCCCAACATGCTTGAAAAGAGTTTCAGGGGAAATTTGTATCAAATTCACCAGCTCATGAGGAGAGTGAAGGCACCTGGCTTTGTGTCACAATGCAACATGTTATGATCTCATCTGTCCATGTTAGTGGGATTATTGGTAAAATCGGTAAAGTAAAAATTAGTTTGTCACTTCTAAGGGGAGGAGTACAATGTGACTTCTCCTTAATGGTGGATTAAAAAAAAATCAAACACAGATGTACACATTCTCAGTTTATAAAAACTACAAAGCACACAGTTCCTCTCCCACAGTCCTCTCCTCACGTCCTTCTTTCTAGCTCTTCTGAAGGTTAACTTGACAGTTTTCATGTTACTTACAGTACCCAGCCACCTCTACTGCCCTCTAGCTGCTGTCAGCTAGCAACGCCTCACAAGAAGGTAGGCAGCTCCAGATGATTAAAAGGTCTGCTTCACCCGACTGCAGCAGCCACCTGGGTGCCATGCGGTGAAAATATCAAAAGGATTCTGGATACCCCCTGTGCAGGACAAGCAATTAACTATAATACATAAGGAAGGTCACATGGAATCCCATATCATGAATGTCCTAGCGTGTAATCAGCCGGTGTGACTAAAACTGCAAGTCTGCCAGCGCACAAAGGGAACGGCTGGAAGTGGAGTGCTAACAGTGTATAGATTACAAGACATGGCTGGCCAGAGGACTGTAAAAGATGCTACAAAAAATCGGTTTTATTGGACAGCATTTCAGAGGAGTTCTCGTTTATTACGTTATAATTCCTCTAATTCAATGCTATTAGAAATGTTTTTGAGCACCATCTTGTATTTCACCAAACATCGTGACCTGCTGGCAGAAGAATACTCATCCAAGGAATGCCACTGAATAGGTCACTTAACAAATTGTACTAAGGGGTAGCACAGTTGTGCAGTGGTTAGCAGAGCTCCAGGGTTCTAGCGTTTAACCTTAGTCTGGTTGTTGTCTATTGGACATTTCTCCCGGTGCCTCTGTTTTTCTTTATATACTCAATGTTTGTTACGTTGACTCTCAATTCTGAAATGGCTTCCTGTGGATGTGTGCAAGATTGTGTCCCATCTAGGACTGATTCCTGCCTTGTGCTCGATGATTCCGAGACAGACACAGGACCCCTGCTGGTTTTGAAAAAAAACACCAAGACATTCAACTGCTTAATCCAATTCAGGGTCGGCAAGGCAGAATTGGGCGCCAGTCCATCTCAGAGCAGCAATACTTGTACAGATTTTTAAAAAATATCTGAAACAGAACATACTCACTTTAAGGCTCTTTATAACACACAAAAAACATGAAAAATTATAATGAAACATTTCTAATTCAACAGTTAAATATTTGTAGTCCGAGATATGTCTGCACATTGTTTTGCAGCATTTTTAACTAAAAAAAATGTATGATTCTGAATGAAAGATCTGCGGTGGGCCGGCGCCCTGCCTGGGGTTTGTTTCCTGCCTTGCGCCCTGTGTTGGCTGGGACTGGCTAAAGCAGACCCCCGTGATCCTATAGTTAGGATATAGCGGGTTGGATAATGGATGGATGGATGGATGAATGAATGAAAGATAATTGGCTACCTTTGAGACAAAAAGATACATTTAAATAAGCAGTCTGAACCAGTGCACCTGCAGTTACCCGCCTATCATAATGCGTTTACTCAAAGGTCTTAGACATGATGAGCTCTTCCAGAGTCGAGGGTTCATTAATAGTGGCATTTGTAAGACACTGCAAAGAAAATATAACCTGGCGAACTACAATGACTTTATAATTCTGTGATTTATCCCGCATATGGACCATCCTACTGCTATAAACCTGTTTACATTGTTTATTAAACATTTTTGTAAAATATATAAAAAAAAACATACTAATGTAATAGCATTCATTAGAAGAGTATATAAACATAAAATACATGTTTTAATACCATTTTCACATTGTCATGTAATTAAAAATCAGCCTTGTGGTGGTCGCAATAGCACCATAACAATACTCTATTTTCAACTGATATACTATTGCTAGTGGTTTCATATGGAGAGTGTATGGCTAGTTGTAGTTCATATTTCGTAAGCATAACATTTGTGGAAAAAAAGAACCCGATGGACACGTAAAACTGACAACACTCAAGCTAAACTTGTTGGCTGCAATGGACCATGATGCAAAGCTGGTCAATGAGGCGGTAAATTATAGTGTCAATAGAAATACTGAACTATTAAAAACATCGGATAATGCAATCACAAGGTACTTTTCAGTGTAATGTACATATCAAATACATGCTTATTCCCTGTATGTGTGACAGATTACAGAGCCACGCTTACGGAACTGCCGTCCCATTTCATTCAGTTCGTGACTAGTTAAGTGACTTTTTGCGTTTGTTGCTTGCATTTTTTATTTTTGCAGTTACAAAAGCCATTAAACTTCCGTGGTATAACTTCAAGTAGCAGAAGAACTGAGTTTATGTCGCAAAGATTCATGCAAGCTGCTGATGTCAGTGAGTTTTCACAAGCATGGTTAATTCTGTAGATGATTCAATAACTTGTGTTAAGGATCAATTTTGACATCAGGAGTAGCTACTGGACAGTTAAAAGAGGAAAATATACAAAATACATAAGCTGAAATAACCTCTCAGAAGATAACATTGAAACAGTAAAGTATAAGTAACTGAGGTTGTGCAGAATGTAAGATGGATGATTTGGAAAATGTGCCAATGTTTATAATGGGAATTTTAGAAATTTCAAAAATGTTCACAGCACTGTCTATTTAGGTATCCCAACAAAAGCTGAACTTTCCTAACAAATTTCCTTTGAAGAATAAGCTTACAAAATTTCAACAACTTCAGTCCAGTGTAAGCCAAGTTACTTTGTGCAGACAGACAAACAGACAAGCATGACAAAGATGGTAGGTGCTTTCTGTATTCGATTTGAATGCTCCTGAAAGGACATTCCAGCAGTGCAAGCAAAAAGCTTTTTTAAGGGGGCTCAAAAAGGAATGTCCCATTCTGAGCATTAATACATAATCAATGTAAAGTATCAGGGTTTGGACTCTGCTGGATACTATATAGAGTTTGAGTCCACAACCTACAAATCTCTCTCATCTTAAGTTTTCTCCAAACTCACTAAAAACTCATTACCTTTCATTCCCCCAGAAAAGCCTCTCCAGTTGGCAAACACCATGAGGGGCAGACCTTCCCGATTGAAATCTTTGATGGCTTGAGCAGTCTTGAAGGCTGAATCTGGAAACCACACCTGGCCGGCCTGCTGGATGATCTGAGGTTGACAGACAGAAAGAGGAGACAGCAAAAAAAGTAAGGTAATGAGACACCCAAAAATCAGACACGGATGAAGCAACAGGGGAAAAGCCCTACTGCCTCCCAGGTCAAAACTCCCAAATTTTGTATGGGCACAACTTTCATTTGATGTTACTAAAAACAGGACGATTCACAACAATCTGAACACTTTCAAAAATGTATTATTCAGCAACTAAATACAGTATAATATGAACATATAGTATGCACCAAATGTAGAAATGCCTTTCATTTTTTCCCAGACTTTGTCACTTGAGAAAATGAAGGTATGCATCGTGGCTGTTGCGTCAAACATTCCGATCAAATCACACTGAATTTTATTAGTCACACGCAAATTATACATAGAGTACAATATGTGGCAAAATGCTTAGTTACTAAAGTCAATGACTGTGCGTCTAAGAAGAATATAAAAGGACAATAACAATAATACATGATATATTTATATCAATAATACATGATACATTTAAATAAATGTATAATACATTTATACATGTATTTATAATACATTTTAAACATCAAAAACCATTACTACAATCTCTATATAAAATCCTACATCTGTCTGTCCGCTTTCACGAGAGAACTAATTAACGGATTTAGATCAGGCTTTTTTGTATAATTTGCTTGAACATTCCGGTTGTTTTGCCACCTCTCTCATTCAAGTATCATACTTTGCTTGCAGTACCGATTTATTAACACAAATGTAAGGGAGACAGAGCAGACCTTTTTGGGGGGGAGCGTACCTTACCTCTGCGAAGCTAGCGAACAAAAGAACTACTTAATGGATTTAAATCATTTTTTTCTATAATTTGCTTGAACATTCTGGTTGATTTTGCGACTTCTCTCATCGCGCGAAGAACCACAGTTCACTTGCAAGAGCGATATATTTGCACTAATCTGAGACAGAGGCTGCGGGCCGAGGGGAGGGGGAAGCGTAACGTCAGGAGTAGGGAGCCGAGCATGGCTCTCCTCACTCGCGCACCAGCCTCCGTTCATTACACCTCTGCGTTTTGGAGGGTACCTTGCCTCCGCGTAGCTAGTGATACCCGTTTGTTTATTGATTTTTAAACTTTGTCCTGTTTCACTACTACGTGGATGGTGCTGCGGGGGGCAGCTAGTTTTAAATACATGATAAATAACAACTACATAACTTGATAACTGAATGTATGACAGTTAACAATTGGACGTCATGTATTTATAGACACTTTTCTTATTTGAGCTGTGGATGGATTGTTATAAAAAGTTCCCTCTCAGTCCTTCTGACCTGCACCTCAAGCAGTAGTACCGTTTAACTAACTGCAGCACGGAAAAGAGGCCGTGGTTTGGATGGCTGGTGTCACTGATAATTTTCTTTGCCCTAGTCTAACATTGCTTGGTGTAGATGTCCTGGACGTGAGGGAGTGCACACCCAGCCGTGACATATCACAAACGGTTTCAGATGAATTAGGCTATAGGATCACTGTGGCATAAGAGATACATATTGAGCATTTATACGATTAAGAAAAAAACTGAAGAGTTCCTTTACAAACTGGTTTAGACTACATGTTCAAGTGAGAGGTATGGACTAATACATTTTTGAAAGTGTTCAGTTCTTTTGGAATCAGCCTGTATCAAGAAAGGAGGATGATCCTCTGAGAAGAACCCTCTAGCAATTGTGTCAGCTCTGCATGCAGAGTTTGCTGAAGACCCACTTACTTTTTCATAGCAATTTGCCAATCAGCATACCTTTGCCTCAGAGTCCAGGTTTGCTGGGTCCGCTGGGATCGACAGTTCCACTGACCTCGTTTCTACGGCAACCACTCCAGTAGGTATTCCACCAAGCCTACAATTGAGCCACAGCATCCATGAAATGAGTTTCTGTGCAAAAAGCAATGCTGGAAAGCACAGAAATAAAGACCAACAGGTACTAATTGTTTTGAATTGCTTGATGTGATGGATGGCCTGTTTGTACAGAAAGCATCAAATACAGTTGACAGTCATGGGGCTGCAGCTGCCTATTGCACTGTTAACAGAGGCACATATTTGGTGTCAATAGTGAGTGGTATAATTAGCCAAGAATGCAGTCTGGATCAGTTGTTTGTAAATGTTTATTCTGTATGAGAATGTAATACTGTAATTCAGACAGATTGGTTTAGTCTAAAAGAGAACTTTTAGACTTGACAGGACCAAGGGTAGTGTGGAGAAATGATCTCCCAGAGGAAAATTTTGATCCACAGATACTGAGTGCAACCCCCTTAGTGCTCAAAGAAAATGCCAGAATGAGAGAATAGGGAGGAAAACACACCATCAGGACCAAATAGGCCAAGGGAGCTTCCAATCTTAAATTAACAATGGTGGTCATTTGCAAAGAAAGCATTTCACTCTTTAGGTGCAGTACGAGAAGAGAGAACATGTTAATAATCCATTAGGACCAGGAAAAGTGATTCGATATTTAAATAAAGTAGAAAGAAACTAAATTAATTAACTTTTAAAGAAGACGTTTTTAAGAAGTAGTTACCTTAAAAGAATCAAACACTTGTTAAGGATCTTTCATTCTTTAGATATTAAAACAGAGCTAAAAAGAACTTTTTCAAGCACTGGGATATTGTGAAAATCAATAGATCATCCCTGAACAGCTAATTACTATGGGAAGCAATTCTACACTCAGCAATTCATATGAGAACAATGGGAATGAGGGATTCAAGTGGATATTCACGATTATGGTGCCGTTTGGAAAAACAAACCCAAGGATAAGGCTGCTTTGTGCTTAAGAGGTACCTGGTGGTCTACTGCCTTGTATAGAATTCATAGAGATTATGTATTTTAGGTGTAACAGCTGAGTTAGCTCTTTATACCTGGCTCTGCCCACAATCACCGTCTGTGCCCAGGGTTGCATGATTTCCAAAAATGAGCCATGGTCAAAGAAGCCGCTTATCCACTGGCCTTTCTGATCTGCACATTTAAAAGATAGAGAGAAAGACCTTAAGGTTAGTTTCACATCACACAGTTGGCTTTCAGAACAAGTAGCTTTCAAGATGCAAGACAGTGGGATCTGCCACTTTTGTTAAAGCTATGGAAAGGAAATCCCAAAATGCATTGACCCTCCAGGAAGCTCCACTGCTTTAATCCTCAAGAAAACCAAGCTTGACACAGGCTTTTAAAACTGAGAACAAAGGTGAACCCAACAAGAAGTCAGGATTCAATTCCGGGAACTTTTTTTTTTTCGTCAGCCCCAACTTGTAATTACTATGTTCAATAAACCAGACTGCCACGACCCGCAGTAAAATATGACCATCAATTCCAGTATTATCTCATAATCGAGCTGCTGGCCAATTGCAGAGATGCCGCACTCGTGAGAGACTTCACAATGAGAAATATCACACTGCTGGCTTCTGCAATGAATTACTTTAACTTTTCACCTCAAGATATCTGCTTGAACTTATCACCGCGAATCATCTGCTTTTTTTTTCTTTTAACTACATACACTAAATTAAAATGTGAAGTCACTCCATTCAAAATTTGCTGTTGCAGCAATTGTGAGATGAAGAAAAAGGATAAAAGTGACCTTAAAAATTATATGTATGCATACATACATATATATATACTGTATATACATGTATATAATATTTCAATATCTCACTATACATCAAAAGTATTGAGCTCAGATGTCTCCTAGTCTTGTGCAACAGACGCCACCTCACAGCACAAGTGAGATACAAGCAAACACCATGCCACCTGCATCAGCCATACAATAATGGGAAAGTCCCAGCATTCAGATGCCGCCAGCACCCCAAGCACCAGTATGAAGTGGTGCTCTGAGCATGACCTTTCACACAAGATATTCATAGAGGTGGAGCCATGCCTGGGATCAGTGAATTGTGTAGTCACTTGGTAGCAGGCCTGTGAAGTGGACCATTGTCAGAAGGCTGCTCTGTTATGCTAGATCTGAGGCCAGACAAAGGTGCAATCTCCTTAGCATCTGGCTTGAGTCAGAAGTCACTTCCAATACCTGTGGCTGTGGATTTTAGTATATGTGTGAACTGGAGTGCAGTGTCCCCAGTGACAACCAAGAAGAAAAATTACCTAGTATACCACCCCTATATCTTTCAGTTAAAAATCTACTGTTTTGTTAGATTTGTTGTCGTGCTATGAATTCTGGGTGGTGCTTATAGGGAGCTCTGCAATACCATATGCCAATCGTCTTCACAATAGGGGAAGAAATACAGACATAGGTTTCCTAGGAGCAAAGATGAACTCTTACTTTGACTCGGCCGTCCTGCCAGCATCCAACGAGGGTCATAAGGAGCCTTGGTAGGGACAAAGTCCACTGATCTCTCAATGGGGTCTTTCGGTGTCAAGATGGGAACTGGACTAGAGGTAAACTGGAGGAAAGAGAAGAATTGTCATTTCACGCCCTTCACCATGTAGAGGGAGACTTCATAAAGAAATGACACAAGCTCACCTTAGGCATGTATGAGAGCCACAGAAGTAGTGTATAAACGCCCTCAAAGTCATCACACACTGTGCTGTGAGTTACTCCATTATTGTGCATTATCTGAATCCCACCTAGCTGGTTGTTGGATGTGTAGACTTCTCGTCCCAAAACCTGCAAAGATGTCATGCAGTGGTCAGCAGTAATATAAGAAGTAGCAAAAGTCTAACTGGAGCTCACAAAATAGAATAGAAAAACAGTGATATTGATATCCAAAGGGTTCATTCATGACAGCTACTCTTGAGATAAGTAACAGAATATTAACAGTTCCACTTGTATTAAAACAAGCAACGTTAAATATGGCAGCAAGTACTCATCCATTTGTTTAAAATACAAAAGTTCACAAATTTATAAATGGAGACTCTAACAAATCCACACACTGTGTTACAATTTTGTGAACAAAGATCCCTTGAATAATTTATTTTCTCCACTCCTCCTCCTCTTTCTTTGTCTTACGCTATTCTTCACCTACTGCCCAATACAACTTCTTCTGGTTTCCATGAACTCCTTCTGATTTACTGCTTAGAATGATGTTGGGCTGTCCAAGTCCATTATGAAAAGGACAGTAGAGCTAGCTGTCCTAGTCAGTGCTACAGTACAGTACTTCCAAAGTATTGACACTGAGATGCATACGCTGAAAAAAGGCTGGAGTCACCATGGTGATCACCTCACCTTGCTGTTTAACATGAGATCTGCTCATCTCACATCTTGGACTACAGGCAATTACTTGGAGCTAGCTTAGAAAAGATCTTTATCTGAGGTGTTCAGTAGAACAGCAAAGCAATTTTATATTGTGTTTAAAAATACTGGCCAAATCCTTCATTCTCCATTCTCCTGGCGTGACTTTGCTACTGCTGTTTCTCACTGCCAGCCTTTCATAACCCCTTTCCTTTTTGATTTGTTAAATAATTTCTCTGCTAACTTCTCACCTAAAATCTTTACATAGGTAATGTGCAGACATTACTTCTCTTTCCAAAATACTTCTCTGCTCCAGGTCTGTTGGCACACATAGGAAAATGTTCAAGAGATTATGGAAAGTGATGTTCCTATTAATATGTTGATAATATGAATTTTTTCCTTCATGTTATTCTCCCAACAGAATTATTTCCACTTTCCATTTCCCAGAGGGTTCCTTGCAACACCAGTGAAATTCTGTGGTAGCAAAATGAACAACTGGCAAAGAGTAATCCCCTCCTCATCTGTATGAGTAAGTATGCAATAATCCATCACTTATTTTTATTGTAAATCGATATATAAGAGCAATGTCTTAAAAAGAGTGGACCCAAAGGGCGGGGCCACCTGTCAATTACCACCAAGTACGGCCCTCCACCCTATTTAAGGGAGGAGCTCCTTTGTTCCTGGCAGTTTATTGAAATCGCAAGGCAGTGGAAAGTTTTTGTGAGTTTCGGTACTATTGCTATTGCTTTGTGGATTTCGACTCTGTGCTTTGTTTTTCAACTTTTTCAAGTTTGTCTTGGATTTCGTTTTGTGACTGTGATTATTTTTAAACCTGTACTCTGTTTTTGACCATGCTTCTGGATTCTGTATTGGGACTTGTTTGCTGTGTATTACCTTGCCTTTCAGGTAATTCCTTGGTGCACTTTGGAGCTTATAGGCTTGCTCAGCCTTTTTGCTAAAATAAACCATTTAAAATTTATAGGGATTTGTCTTGGCCCTTTGGGTATCTAGTCAGGTATTTGTTGGTATTTTCCCCCTCTAGTGGGCAATTTTGGAAATTGTTTTTGGTGTCTGTGCTTTCACTAGATCATGACTCCAGGGACCAGGCAACACAGACTAAGCCAGGTTCCTGTGTTTTTTCTAATCCTTTCTATCTTTAGGTTCTTAGAAACTGCTTGGGACCCACTAAGAATGCAGATACTTGTATTTATGGGAGCTTCTCCTACAAGACAGAGATGATGTTGCAGTCACTCATTACTTTGATAGTCTTTCAACATATGAACCTCTAGACTGTAGCTGAAGCCTTGCTGGACTTTGAACCATTTTAAGCACTTCCTTTTCTTGTTTGAGTTAAGTTAGTGTTGTACAACTGTGCTATCCATTTTCTAATTTTCTCCAGAGCAGAGTATTTTCCTTGGGCACAAATGTCACTAAGGAAGTCTTAACCTATTACTTAAAATTAAACATGCAGGACCAAACAGGTTAGAGAATAAGGAAGAAGCCTCAAAAGGAGATCATGAAAGGACACATGACTATCTGTCTTTACAAAGTACTCAGCACTCAACTCAAGTCTTGCATGCTAAAAAAATTATACTGCTTTCCCAATAATAAATAGCGACAAACTTTCAGTGAATAAAGTCTACAGTCCCTTTTAGTTTAGCTCAAAGCCGACTGCACTTTGATAGGTGGCCATAATTCAAGTGCTGTAGTTGGATATTATAACTCAGCAGGTTTGTGAACCTGGATTTGCATTCTCCTTATAACATCTGGCACAGACCAACACTATTCAAAATATGAGATCAATCACTGGGCACATCGCACACACACCCACACACACTCATATCAGAATTGCCAATGAATGTAACATGAATGCCTTTGTTATTTGGGAGAAAATCTGAGAAAACTGGAGAAACACTAACAACTTGCACCATGCCATGCCTCAAACTCAATGAGACAACAATACCATCCTTTCCTGAATCATTCTGTTCCAACTTGTGGCTGTAAAAAGTGATGGTACACATGATCATTGTATCCTATGTAAGGTCTCTAAAGGTATAGCCAACTCCTCCTGTGCTGATGCTTATGGTTCATGGAAGGAAGAAAAAGAAATGTGATAAGGTTTTTTTGGCAGTTTTTCCTTGTCTTCTCAGAGAGTCAAGGCTGGGGGGCTGTCAAGAGGCAGGGCCTGTTAAAGCCCATTGCGGCACTTCCTGTGTGATTTTGGGCTATACAAAAATAAACTGCATTGTATTGTATTGTATAAGGATATGCGGTATAAAAGGAACACTGCCCTTTGATATGTAATCACCTTCTCACAATGGGTTGTACTGTCCATGGATTATATTCAAATTATCTTTAAACATAAAAATCTGAACAAAAATATCAAGATAGCGAATGTGTGCTCCCATGTGCTGGATCCATTTGAATCATCAATTCAGCTCATCAGCTGGGTTACCATGAACCTGCAGAGCAAGTCGTAATGTGTGGGGTGGTTTATTGGATATGATAGAAGATACCTTCCACAGTTATAAATGCTGCCTCCTGATGTATCCTTCCACTAAAACAGAAGGCAGTCTGCATGCATTTTTTTCAGTCGACATATCATAGGACTACCACAGCCAACAACTGGCCTATCACTTGTCCAGTCTGATCACTGGATGTTGCACCTTGTGTATCTAACTCTGGTGGCCAACATTTGTGATCAGAAGAACAAGACAACACTTAATGGTGGGCTCTCTTCACCTCTCAGTACAACTCTTCACCTGTAAAAGGAATAAAAAGAATTATCTCCCATCTTCTCTTTATGCTTAATAGATTGCAAAAGATGGAAGGAGTATTGTGATTATTAATTCTAGGTATTTTTCCAACAAAATCAGAAATTCTAAAGTAGGCATTACTTCTACACTACACTGATTACATCAGACATAAGCAATGCATACCAACTGACATGAATGATATGAACAACACTATTGTGTTTCTAATAGTTCTCTTTCCAGCCTTCTTGGAAGTTTTTATTTTATTCTTTGCACTGTTTATGCTGCGTAGGACGCCCACTTTGCTATTTACCTATAAGCAGAGCTCTGTTATAGATCAAAATTTGGCTTATTAAACCCAAAACTATAATAACTGATACTACTGTGTCTACAGTTCACCAAAATTGTAGCACTCGTTTGCACCACACATGTCAGATCTTAACAACCCTTGAACAAAAGTATGATTTTAAACTAGAATGGTCAAAGAAAGAAAGAAGTATGTGGAGGAAAAAGTCACTGATACGCAGTCAAAAATGATGGCCAACATCACTTCAAATGAGTAAGACAGAGATGTTCCATGTGAACAGAAAAATTAACATGCCTGAATAAATGGTTGATACAGGAGAAAGTAGGGTGAAATGACACCTTTAGTGGCTAATAAAAGGTGTCATTTCACCCTACTTTCCCTTGTATTCACCTGTGGCTAACACGGTACAACACTCTACTGCTATGAATAAATGGTTAGATAAGTCCAGGTGTGGAGTCAACCAATCCATCTCAAGGTAAACAAAACCATGGACATCAAAATAAAATAAAATAAAACAAAATAAAATATATCAATTTGTAGCCAGTTAACTGAGACTTCTGATGCACCATATACCACAAGAATTCTTCTTACACTTGAAGCACATGCAAATTTAGTGACACGCTTAAAATGATCCAGTGAGCTAGAAGCTGGATTTCAATCTGCACCTTGTGATTTCATATTCATCTGTTTAACTACTAAAAACCAAGAACCTCTGCACTTCTCCACCAAGCTCAATGGAGGACATTCCTCTCCGTACTAGTAAGCCCAATGAAGGACATTCCCATCTGTACTATCAAGGGGCAGTTAAAGCCGAACCCGAGCCAGATGGAGTCTCCTGCGGAGCAGCCACTCTAGTGTTTGGTCCCAGATAAATTCCAGTTGTCCATTCATGACAGACACGCCATAAAGTGACAAAGGTGCCTCCAGAGAACAGGAGGTCAAAAACATGAGTTAACAATTAAAAGAATATAAAAAAGTTTTTTGCCCCCCCCCCCCCCCTTTGGTCAGCTTGCAACAAGAGAATGGGCCCATGGGGATGCTTTGTATCCTCAAGTGCATATTAATTATCCAGAGCCTCTGATCTGTGTCAGGGCATCTGCAAGGATCGATTCTCTCAAGAGTAAGTGTTCTGTGATCTGGCAGGGCTGCAAGCACGATGATCTCTTGAAAATGCCTGAGTTCAATCAATAGTGAGCTCTGTGCACAATACATCTTCCTACCCCATCACCCCCACCTTCTGACAAATCTGCTGTGTTGTGCTACACTGGCAGACACATACCACTACCGATGCATTCTGGGTGCTTCCCAGACATGGGCACAGGAATTGGCATGGAGTTCTTCTCACACACTCTTTGCCAGAATGTATGAATGCATGCTAACCTACTATGACTCTCTGCATGAGGCTGACTAACTGTGCTGCAAGCCAGAAAGTGCACATGTGGCCTGGCAAAATAAACAGATTTCACTCCACCTGACAGCAAGCACAGCTGCCACCTGCCCCAGTGCATCATGAATCCTTCCCGTTGTAGTTTTAGCTAATCAGCAGACACCTATCAGTTAGTCAGAGAACTGCCAGTCAAGCTGATAGTGGGTACATATCCAGCAGTTCATCTTATCAATTTAATATCACCGGTGCAATGATAGTTATGAAGATTAGTGACAGAAATCCTTCAACATGTGGCTATGTTCATTTTTAATAAAGTTGCAGAAGGTGACTAACCTCACATTACACAATCCATTGTCCACATACATACATCCAGAACAGGTTATCACTAAGGTTGCTATAGTATTCTACAGGAAGGACCGGGCAGGGTCCATCTCTTTACTCGCAGTCCAATAACAAAACACAATCACTGTAACTGAAGCCTCAGAACCCTGTGGGATGCCACGGATGCCGAAGACTGAACTGAAGAGAAATCCAGGAATACTACCATCACTACCACTATTCCATGAATGCACTCAACATCTTCTTGACTCCTTTAAATTTAAAGAAATACAAAGCCAGGATGTGAGTGGTAGTGGGGTTGGTCCTCGAAGAACTCCTAAAGATGTTAGGAGCAAGAAATGTATGTAAGGGCTCGACATTTACATCTACAAGCCACAAGGGGGAAGACTGAAGTTAAAAGCACAACCATATCTTTCAGGAACAAAATGGAGACCACCAATTTAAAGGCTGGAGACAAAAGCACCATGGGAAAACACCTACTCACCACAAGAGGGCACTATGGAGGAGAGGGCGAAAAGGAGATGGTTAACATGGCATTCAGATACAAAGTAACCCCCCTAAAATACCTAAAGAACACCAGGGGAAAGAACCCGAAGTAATTCTTCAAGAACATCTAAAATATAAGAGAGGGCACACTGGAAAAAAGGCACAAAGGGATCCAATTGCAAAGTAGAAGAGAAGCAAAAGGCTCCAAAAAGCCATTCAGTACCAAGGACAGTACAGCACACATGAAGATGACCAAAGGACGGTCTACACATGAATGTAGGTACGCAAAGGATCCTACTTCTCTAAGGAACATATACTACAAAGAAAGCTTAGAAAAGCGTAAAATAAAGAGGAGGCAGCAAGGAGTAGTGGACTATATAACATGCTATTAAAGCAACTCTCTGTTGCCTTCTGCTGTGAGGTCCCATATTATGTCCCTGTACAAACCCTGCCTTGCCAGCTATGCCAGAATTTGTTCTTTCCCCGATTTTTTTTTTTCTGCCTTCCTGCTCCAGCAGAATCAGAAACGCTGCAGTGTTACAATACTGAGGTGCTCAGTCTGCTTCTATTAAAGTAGGCAAATTGAAATTTACATGTTATTGCGTTCCGGCATGCAGCGCTTTGCGATGTGTCATCTAATTTTAAATCGAGCCACGTTAATTCACTGACGGGGAAAGAGGGAATGGGGGAGGTAAAAAAAAAAAAAAATCTCTGTCTCAGCAAAAGTTTTCATTAAAATTTTAGACAAATGATCTCTATGTCCTTCTACCAAGCAGCCTGGGGCATCATGCTATTTCTATGCAAATAACAACCTCACGCTTTTCTATCCTATTATTTCCACTGGAGCTGTTGCAACATGACCCAGACTGCAGAGACGGAGCGTGCGTGTGTGAGGGGGTTGGGGGGAAGGGGGGCGGGTGGGTGGTGAGCAGTGAAGTGTGAAAATATATAACACCAGGAGTGTAACAGAGACAAGAACAGCACACAAAGACATGACAACAATTTGCTTCTTCTTGCCTCTTATGCTACAGCCCGACCCACAAGAGCCCAATTCGGGAATGCTGCCTGGGTGCAAAGTGTAGCTTTGCTGCTTTCAGCCACACACACACACACACACACACACACACACATTTCTTCATGTCATTGGTCTGTCAGATGCAAAGGAATATGAAGTGGCAGCGCTTTTGTGAGAAATCTCTCCTTATTGAAGGCTTCTTTCCTTACTTGATACCAAAGGCTTGCTGTCTCCAGGCAGATAGCCAGAAGTTAACTGTTCCCCTGGAAGCTCCATTATTGGAATTATTTTCCAAATGAACTTTACAGCTAAGACACAGCTGCCCACTACCCTTCCTCCACTAAACACTACGAAGCATCATCCTTCCCTTAAAGCAATCATAAGGCACTGTAATACAATGTAGGTATGAATTTTGTTACCGAAGTGTGAGGTAAGGTGACGTGGCTGTGGCATCTATACAGTAAGTGTATGAATTGAGATTTACCTAACAGCTTAAGTTAAACCCTATACTTGAGTGCAGAGTCTCCCCTGTAAGTGTCAAGGAGGTAAAGTGACTTGGGTCAGTTTATTCAGGCATTCAGTGATGAGCTGGACTTTGAATTCCAATCTGTTTCTTTTAACCTTTAAATCAATGAGACTAATCGCCTCCATGGCAGAAACAACAAAAAGACTTTTAATAAAGGTCACTCAGGGAGTCAATGGGTGTCTGTTATCAAGTGAGTTGTCCAGCATATTCCATCAAGAAAGAGAAGAAGGCCTGAACTGGGAACTGATGACCTTATTCTCAAAAGGGTATGCTACAGAAGACAAGTAAATTTTCTTTAGGCATACAAAGACTAAGCCAATCTGTGATGAAACATCTGTAAGACAAATTCAAAGAACTCCAAGTCCTCCTGCAAAACCTGGTATCCTACTTCAGGGGAAAAACAAAACACGTCTTCAAATGGCACTGTCCTATGACAGAGCAGCTCCAGAGTTCTCTCTGCACCCAAACACATCACAGCTCTCTTTCAAGGTTCAATGGATGTTAGGGAGAAGCAGTCAATCCATCTGCTCCATGCCTGCATTTGCATTTCATGCCTTCTGGCTTTTTTGAAGTGGAAGCACTTTGATGCATTCAAAAGAACATATTACAGTTACAGAAATTTTATGGCAGGGTTGTTGGGCGAAATCATTTAAAAAAGGTAAGGGAAGAGCAACACTAGAACCAAACCCACTTAAAAAATGCACTGAACAGAGTATGAACAAGGCAGGGGTTGTTGCCACGGAAGGAATACACTATTCAAAAGCACAACTTATACTGGCATGGCTGAGAAAGAACCAGCACCAGCACCAGCACCAGCACCAGGTAAATGAGTGGCCAGTGCTAACCAAGAATATCTGTTATAAATAGAACAAGAACTACCAAAAATTCCTACCTTAATTCACCAATCTAATTCCTACTGCATTTCTCCAAAACCAATCACATAAATAGGTGTCAGTAACTGGGGCCCTCCAAATGAGACATTGTAATCAGAAGTGTTACTAACCTAAGAGCAGCCAGAATCGCGAAAAAAGAAACAACTCTCAGATTTTCAGTTTGTGAAATTATCATACTCCATCCTAATTATCAGTCAATGATAACTGGCCAATTGCAAGGTATCAGTGACACCACCTGTCAAACATAAATTTCAGACAGACAGACAGACAGACAGACAGACAGATAGATAGATAGATAG
>JANRMT010062814.1:89061866-89074148 GCA_026402145.1 Polypterus bichir lapradei | reverse complement strand
GATAGATAGATAGATAGATAGATAGATAGATAGATAGATAGATAGATAAGAGTTTATTTGTCCTAAAGGAAATGAACATTACTGCTCCCTTTGCCTTCACTGACAAACACTTTTAAGAGTTAAAACATTTTCCCTTAAACTCCTTTCGATGGAAACCTAACTAATGTGTGTATGTTTTCACTAAGGGCTGAGCATCCAAGAATGTCTTAAAGCAAGGCTTTTACAGGGCCTTCAGGTTTCAGCAGAACCTTTTACTTCTTTGTTGCTTAGGAGTCTTCAGTATGTCGAGAAGTTTCATGAGCCCCCTTTTCATAGTAAGGGGTTTAAATATGGTTATGATATTTTAAAGACATAAATAAAAATAATCATGCTACTCCACAGAGGTAAGCTGGCCAAGATGACAGAAAATGAGAGACAGTGGAGGGAATCTGTAGCAAATTAGGTAAGAAGAAAGTCCTCTGCCATCACCATCCAGCCCTCGGTTACCATATTAAATCCACTGCTTAATTTTTCACAGTAAGTGTTGGCCTTTTTTATTACAATATTCTTTAACAGTAATTTGTTTTATCTTATGAATTCTATGATGTTGTAATATATGAAATTAAGAAGTGATTGTAGCCTCCATGACTGTCTGCTACACTAACAAACGTATATACAAATTATGAACATTTTTGCCTCCTTTTGATTTGAGTCCTTTGGTTTCTTTAAAGGGTCATCACCAGGACTTTACCAACACATGTCTAAGAATGCTAATATACAGGAGCTAGAATAAGAGTAACTAGTGGTTCCCTGAGCAGGTTCACTTTTTTAATTCTTAAACTTTTCTCATGGTATTAGTAAATTACGGATTAACAAGGACATCTAATCCTGGAATCAAGTATTACAAAAGATGCAGCATGTAATCTCTATAGTTTTGACTGTACAAAATCTATTAAATTCAGCAAAAGCAATCATCTGCTGCATAGAGTGGACCACTTCAGGACTTTTGGACATATCTTCTGTTATACCTTATGGCTTATATTCCTTAAAGCAAATAACCAAAAACATGAACTATATCTTTTCAGGACAATTATTAATAAGGAGTGAAAAAAGTCTCCACAGTGAAGAGAGCTACACAGGGTTACCACAGTTTGAACAACCTATCCACTAAAGTTGCAGGGAGCAGATTCATTCCAGTGCTTCATTTTGCAGTGTTTTTCATTATTTTTAGTTCATTATTGCAAAAATAAACAAGTGCATAAAAATACATAAAATACATCACTGACAGCAACAATATTGAAGCTTTCTGACCAGATTATCTTTCCTAGATTATTTGTGTAGATAATTGATAAAGAAAAAAAAAATGAGCGGTGGTGGCTTCCCCATTTGGGAATGGATGTTACAGCCAAATGGCAGCTAACAAAAAGGATCAGAAGAAGAATAAATAAAAGCATAGAAAAATAATGTTGACATGAGCCTGTGTGGGCTAAGAAGCTTTGGCTCGATCTTCTTACGCTTGTTTAATGGCATGTGGTAGGCAGGATCACTGTTTGTATGCATTGCACACGTATTGTTTACACAACTTAACCCATGTACATCAAATGAAGAAAGATCAATCAAAGGTGTTCACCATCAGGATTTGTCCTTTCACATATAACTAATGAGTTAATTTGCTACTGTTCCAAATTAAACTATTAATGTCAAATATCATTTACCCCCAAGATAAACACCCAGTATTGCTAAAGACAGACATTAGTAAGAAACCATCTATATAAATTGTTATACTGGGAATAAAGGGTTTCTGGACAATGGACATGTTTTGCTCTCAGTGTTCTTCAAAGGGTTCAGAGTGAGTAAAGGCTGAATGATTACGACAACAAATGTGATAACAAGCCTTTAATGTAGGACTGGCATGCACACAAACCTTCAGTACTGAGGGCAAAGTGGACTACTTTGTAGTGTGGGTGGCACGGTGGCGCAGTGGTAGTGCTGCTGCCTCGCACTTAGGAGACCCGGGTTCGCTTCCTGGGACCTCCCTGCGTGGAGTTTGCATGTTCTCCCCATGTCTGCGTGGGTTTTCACCGGGTATTCCGGTTTCCTCCCGCAGTCCAAAGACATGCAGGTTAGGTGCATTGTCCCTAGTGTGGGTGTGTGTGTGTGTGTGTGCCCTGCCCGGGATGTGTTCCTGCCTTGCACCCTGTGTTGGCTGGGATTGACTCCAGCAGACCCCCGTGACCTTGTGTTAGGATATAGCAGGTTGGACAATGACTGACTGACTTTGCAGTTTCATTATCAAAAAGTATACGAGAGGGCAGCACAAATAAAGCCAATAAAGTGCTCCAGATTACCAAGTGATACATAAACTAAATCAAAAAGTATTAACTAATATGTAGGAAGAAAAGACCTCCAGCAGCAGGACACATTTAGAAATGAGAACAGGGATTCGTTGTATAAAGAAGGTGAGGGCTGTTAAAAAATAGGCTTGCGTTCTCTCCCAAATTAGGATTGTCAGCACAAGATGACCAGAACACTTCAGGAGTATCACATCACGCAGCATTCTTGGGGGCTGGCAATAGGCTTAAATAGGAACACGGCTATGTGGTAATTACCAGCACGCTTGGCGAAAAAAATATCCATATTGACAAAGTGCTCATTTTCCACATGTTTTATTATTTGAAACTGAAATGTTTCAAAATTCAAAGCTTTGGTTTTATTGTACAATTTTTACATCTTTTCCTTTCATTGCCATTTACAGTGAAGAAAGGACAAATGCAAGCTGTAACAAACATGGTATAAGCGTGTATGGTGAAAACTCAGGAAAGTGTACTGTTAGGTTTGTGGCAAAAAGAGCAGGAAGGATGGAAAGTAACCGATATATGGACAATTATATATATTGTTAGGAATTGTAATTTCATTCTAAATTGTTAACCAAGGATAAAATACTGTACATGATAACCAATTTGGCCATTAGTTACAGTTTACACTTCACTTTACATTTGAATTAAAAAACATAAAAGAAAACAGCTGACAGGGTGAAATGGTATTAATAAAGTGTTAAGTTAAACTTGTAGCTTATATATATACACCCCCCATTATATGTAGACATTTATGTTTTAAATCGTAGGCAGATAAATACATAAGAGTGTCAATAGACAAGCAGTATACACATTTTTATGAAACATATAAACATTTTATACCCCGCACCATACAAACTAATAATGGACAAAAGCACTAAAGTGTCCTTTGAGCCCCAGCACTCTGAAGACATTTCCTGTTTAAACTATTCTGATGCTATATATATATCCTTTGATTTAATTTATTTGTAATTAATGAATAAAAAGATCATCTAAATAAAATAATTCTTTATTATACATTTAAAGTAATGTTATAATTTAAATCACACATTGCTTAAAAGATTATATATTATACTCTAAATCTCTTGATGAGTATAAAAAAAAAATAAATGCACAATAATTTTTTTCCCTTAAGACAGTTTGTTTCCCTAAACTGCGCCATCTCATTACAAAGAAAAGTAAGCCAAAGGATCAAGGCCAGTTCTTGAAACAAATAAACAACTAAATAAATTGTATATAAATCCTTACCTATTTGCAGATATTCTCTTGGCCAAGGCCCAGAAAAATCCATCCTCACCAAAAAGTGAATTTAATGGTGAGAAAAACAAAAAGCCAACAAGCAGATAAAAACCGTAATGATGCTTTTCATTTAACAGTCATTAAGGGCAATCTTCTTAGTGCCAGCCTACAGTAGCTGCAGAATACTGCGCCTGTCCGACCCCAAGGCAGTGGCATTGAGATTCAAGTCCCACCTGTATCCTTTTTGTAAAATTCATCTGTCCCTATAGCCAGTCCACAAGAAAAACAAAATAGCTTCTGGAATGCAAGCCTTACTTACAATATAAATATATATTATCTGTACATAATCTCATATATACTCCCATCACATACTGGTTTTATTTATCTAGCTAGCAACTAATTTATTTTAGTTATTTCATGCTTGCTCTATTTTTGATTCCATCCCTCACCATCTTCCTTTAATATTTATATCATTCAGTAATGCTAGGTAATATAGTCCAGATTCCTGTACCAAATCACTTCTAGAAATACAGTACTGGAAATATACACTAAGCATACATCTAGTAATAAGAAAAAAAAAAATCATGATTTTAGAGGACAAAAAATACCCACAATTAAATATCCATCCCTGCCTAGTAGGTATTGCCCATATCGGATGTTTTAAGAAAATAATTTATGAACAGTGTTAAAATTACAACTGAATTTAGGTAGCAGATAATTCTTTTTCCTTTATCAATCTGTTAAAAGATTTTGAAGAAGCCACTTGCAAGCATTGACTACATAAGAGACAAAACCCTGAATTATCTTTCTATTCTGAAATGGTGTGTGTACGCAGCACACACTCCCATTTTGCTTTCAATACCAGAGCCTGTTTTCTACAAAGGGTTTAATATGCAAGGAAGGACGTTATGGGAAGAGAAAAAATAAAGCTATATCAGCCTAAAAATGGGTAGCACAGGCTTCAATTTCCAACTTAACATGAATATATCTCATTTCAAAAACACTATCCAGACATCCCCAGCATTTACACTCGATGGATTTACACCGAATGGCATCAAGCTGTTTATGACAAGATGACACCATTTTCTCTGAATCTTTAGTGAAGGATTTAAAAGTTAACACTTTAATGATAGCATTTTTGTTGATAATTATTTTTATCATTTATTTTAAGTATCTGTTTGCTGGCTAATTCTACTAATAATCCATGGCCAGCTCACCTAATAATAATAAAAAAAAATTGTATTTTAAATAAATAAAAGAGAATTTTTGTATTAGGTTATCTGAAACCCAGAATTAAAATATAGTTAAGGGATAAACAATAAGAAAAAATCAAATAACCACACTGTTTCATATACTGTGCCTTGCTCAGATGAACCTCGAGTAGTCAAATGGCCCCAAGCTGGATTCTAGGGGTTGTTCTGCCCTCTCATTATCAGTTACAAAGCTGAGCTGTGGCTCTGACAGTGAGAATCTTCTTAGAATTCATTCAGAATAAACTGATAAGCCCAAATCAGCCAGCCATTTGCTTTACTGCCTTTTTCCCGTCAGGGTCACATGGAGTAGTAAAAGGGGATGACTTGGATGAAAGAGGTCACACTCATGGAACTGCTCACACTTGTCCAGGTTAACCATATGTCCTTGAGCTGATTAAGTCTAGAGACACAACCCAATACCCCGACCCCCATTATTACAAAACTGTAACTGCATCTAAACCCAAGACTAAAAGGTGTCAATCATTAAATCAGGAAACATATACAGTTTTGTAAAGCCACATCACCCCAAATTTGGACCAAAGCAGCACCATTTGCAAAGCACTGTTGCCTTGTAACAGTGTGTTCCATGAGCACAGATGGCAGAAACCCCATCAGCCTTGTGCAGTTTTTCCCAGTTTCTTTCCACAAACTCCAAGCTAAAATTCGATTAGACGGCAGGCTGTGCGGTGGGTCACAGCACCAGGTAGGAGTCCACGCAGCACACAGCAGCACGTCTGCTCTTGTGTTTATTCTTTGTGTGCTGTCTGCATCTACTGGCTGCTGCTTTGTTTTGTGTCTAACCAATGGCTGCCACTGTGTTTATAACATGCTTGGGCTGTACTGGCAGATGCCCATTTCTGCTTATTAATACTGTGTCGTGTGATGGGCTATATGTTGTATTCACAGCTGTTCTATTTCTTATATGACAGTTCCTCCAAATGTGTTCAGCAGTTCTAGTTGCTGCCTGTGATACCCAGATCTTTGTACCTAAATCATGGGATCTGCTGCTGTGTGCCCAAATCAAGTTTTACATGCGCTTGTGATTTGTGTGGAGGAGGGTGTGCAGGTCTATGCTGAGGGCTACATGGCATTCCTATATGTTTTTGTTCTGAGTGCTGTAGAAAGTGCTATGGGGAATAACTGTGCTGACAGCTGCAATTGCAGCAGGCAGGATGATCTGCATTCACAGTTTAGTATATCGAGCCTGATGGCACCGTAGGTTGTGTAGTTCATTTAGAACACAGAGGTATTCATGCACTGAGTGGTTATGTAACATCTGGATTGAGATGACTGTTGTCAGCATGGCATGGTATGATGCCACACGCATGCATGTGCATACAACAGTCGTGTGGCATTTTGTGTCTGCTACACATAAACTGTGGCAGTCCAAAAGCCCAAGAGTTCAACTCTTGGTTGCACATTACATCTTTTCACGTTTGCCACCTACCTTGACTCGCCCTCATCTTCCACATGCTCACAATGGACAGAATTTAGTGCCGACACCTTCTTATAATCTTGGGGCGTTAGGTAGAGGTACTTAAAACCCTGCATTCACAAAATAATACAGCTGATTACATCAAGTGGCTCTGAGCAAACAAAGACAGATACTTGTTTACTGTTTGGTAGTCTTTTAATCTGCATCCTCACCTTGTACGGATCTGTGGGATCCTGCCAGGCTACATGGAACATGTGACGGATCTCTTCAGCCAGACCAATGCGTGCCCCACTATTGGCTGCAATGTAGATGCGGGGAATCCCTGAAGTCCGGGCCATCTCAGATGCCTGCTCGAACAGGAGGTCTTCCTGTGGGCCAAAGGAGCCAATCTTGTGCGTAATATCATTGCTGATGACAATGATGTCACGACCCGCAGGGTACTCTGGTGTCTTAAGAGTCATCTTCCAGGCAACCATACCAGTCTGCAGCAGGAAAACAGCAAGAGTTTAAAGGCCATGTCATGGATCAGCTTCAGACCACAGCATTTCCTTTAGTTCTAAGCCATCATCTCTTGGGTGAAGCTAACAAGCATGAGATAAGAAGGATGATAACAATGAACATTCTGTTTTTAACATCACTCTCACTCAAGGTCATATAAAAAAATATAACTTGTTGGGACTCGCTCACAAATACAAGAAAACTCAAGAGGTGCCCCTTACAGTCTGGACAACATCATGCAGGAGTTCACAATGTTCTACATAATGGAGTTTACACTGTGTGTGGTTTCAGAATCGTTGGCAAGATTCATACACTTTCACACTGTTAGGTTTGGGGATTTCTCAGCAATAAATTGGCTTATCCAAGCGGAATGCTGAAGCTCCGCATCGAGTCATTTGAAGATGAAGAGAGACATCTGTTGGGCACAGAGTTAAACTGCGGGCAGAAAAAATGCAATTGCACTACAATATACAATCCAACTGATCTGCGTCCAACAAAGACAAAGTAAGCTCTACCAGTCAAGTTACACTAAAACTGAGCCACAATGGCCTATAATGATTGAAATAGACATTGACTCATGTCTAATTTATTAAACTGAATCTTAAAAAAGAGAAAGGCATAAAGGACCTGGACCAAGAAGTTGTGTCAATAAAACTAATGTTTACAAAAACAGCTACACAGACCCAGAATAAGGGGAGAGGGACACATGTGAAATTAATGACACTGTGTAGACTGAGATTTAAGTTTGCCATCTATAAAAAATAAATAAATAAATAAACAGGCCTCATTGTGAACAGAAAAACAAGACCTACATATCAACATACTGTATTTGCTATTGTTTATGGAGACTTAAGAATTTTCAGAAAGAACAAAAAAAAAGGTCAGTAATGAAAACTTAAATATTAGCATTTATAGGTGGCAAAAACTTAAAGCAAAAATAAGAAGGCAGGAAGGCAGTAAGAAGCTTCAGAGCATCGAGACAATGCAGAACACTGAGACTGCAAGGGCAAGGCTAATAAAGATGGAGACAGGAGTTGCCCTAAAAGAATGGCACAGCTCCATGAAAAGGGCACAGATATAGCATACACGGAGAAATCAAGAGGAGTAATAATATTGAAGGTGAAAATGAGGGTGGATGAGTTTGAGTTACAGAGACTCTTATAAGGTGTATAGTTAGGTCCATAAATATTTGGACAGAGACAGCTTAAAGATGGCTTCTTTCACCTGCATGGAGAGCTCCTTTGACCGCATGTTGTCTGTTCACAGCAAAATCTTCCACATGCAAGCACCACACCTCAAATCAACTCCACGCCTTTTATCTGCTTAATTGATAATGACATAACGACGGACTTGCCCAACCCTGCCTATGAAATAGCCTTTGAGTCAATTGTCCAATTACTTTTGAGCCCCTGAAATGAAGGGATTGTGTTAAAAAAGTGCTTTAGTTGCCTCACATTTTTATGCGATCTTTTTGTTCAACCCACTGAATTAAAGCTGAAAGTCTGCACTTCAACTGCATCTGAGTTGTTTCATTTAAAATTCATTGTGGTAATGTACAGAACCAAAATTACAAAAAAGTTGTCTCTGTCCAAATATATATGGACCTAACTGTATATATGGCATTGAGGATTTGCAGAAAGTAGGGTGTAATAATCCAGTAGGTGAAGACAGGGCACAGAGTCCGTAAGTGGTGCCCTTGTATTGATATCTGTGTAGATGGAGGGCATTGTTGAGAGTATAAAATAACAAGGCACTTGGTGAACCTAAATTAAACATGCAAATCAATGACATGGAGCTATAACAGTGAGGCTAAAATAATCTAGAGTATGGCAGTAAGGATCCAGGCTTACACAAGCCATTGTATCTGCGTGTGAAAAGAGGAAAGCGTAGGCTGTAAGCAGAAAAAGAGTTGATGCAGGATTGGTGTAAGGCTGAAAGGAGGACCAAAAGCACTGAGGCTTTAACATTAAAAAGATAAATAAAGCCTCAAAAATGTAGAGCAGTATTACAAAGAGGTAGTATGGCTGAAAAGCTCATTTCTCCCAGTGAAAGGGTAAGGAATCTAGTGAAGAGCAGAGCACAGTAATAAAGTCATAGGTGGAGTGGAGTTACAGATGGTGTTAGGCAGTGAGATAGCATGAGTTGAAGACAACAGGGAAAAAACTACAGGTTGAGGTAGAGGAGTTTGGCATAGGCCATAAACGGGGTGACATATACGTACAAGGTTACAACTAGGGGAAGAGGAGCAAGGCTGCTGGAGAAGAGAAGAGAATAAAGTGGGTCTAGTTATAACTGTGAGGTCAGACGGTAAGACTACATGATAATGTTACATGTGAAGGTAGGATAATATTTACCCTTAAATTGGTAAGTGATATATAGTACAGTTAGGCACTAAGGCCATGGCTGAAGGTAGGATAATGAAACTACTAAGTTAGACAGTACATGGTGGCTGCAAGTGGACAGGATTAGGAAGCTTATGTCTTAAAGTGAGGAATACAGAACACCAAATTTGGTGTAAGAGAGAGAAACCTACAGAACAATACGAATGAAGAGATACGACAATGAGAGGTGGAATATTGGGTAGCAGTATAAAGCAGGACATTCAGGGTGAAAATGGGATAATAAGGCTATAAGTGGATGACAGCACAGCAATGATCTACAGTGTAATGTGAGTGAAGGCAGATTCTTTAATAGTGAGGCTCTGGAGCAAGACAGTAAAGAACCATAGCAAAATTGATGGTAGGCTTCTCCTTGCACCCCAGCACCAGCTAAAGGCTGTCTGTTCAAATGCAGTTTGTCAAGAGGTGGCAAAGAGGCTATAGTTCAGAACATTTCATTTCCACCAGGATGAGCCAGGCTCCCCCAGGGCAATATTGTCCCCTAGGTCTCATCAGCACACATACACTTCATCTGCCCCAGGCATATCCCCACAATGAAAATATAAGTCCCATCACATGGACATGTGTCCCAGACAGTGGCGTCAGACTCCCTTGTCCTGTCTGTAAGCACTTTGGTTTTTTGGCTTGAAATCCTATCTAGAGTGCTCACTTGTGCAATACTGGGATCAGTATCAGTAAGATGCTTCTAGAGTCAATGGTCTCTATTTATTTGTCTATTTCTGCCTGAGCTACCCTTTGCACTGATGTTTAACCTCTTGGACAACATTTATAAGCAGCCAATTATAGAGACTAAAACACACTGCAGCTGGTTAACATATATATTCTATCCTATCCATCCAGTGAAAATGAAAGACAGAGCTCAACTGGAGTAAAATCAAGAATCATTTTGGCCAATTTATGATACTTCAAGGACATGAAAAGAAACTGGGGGAGTTCTAAAGTACATTTTGACCCACTGGTGTCACAGCAGCCCTGTGACAGCTTAATGAAGCTTTAAGAAATTCAAAGACAGGATGAGATGCTCACCTCATTTCCTCCAGGCAATCTGTTCATCTGCACTAGCTGCCCTTGTGGATCCAGCACAAGCTCTGTGTAGGTCAGAAGATCAGAAGGCAGAGGGCACTTGGGAATATGGGCATATGCATTTACACACTCCCACAGCTTAAGCAATGACTGAGAGAAAAACAAAAGTGGGCAAAGTCAGTGGTGCATGGGCCCTGAACATACAAAAATGAGAAAAACTCACAACAATGTGTAGAATAATGTATCACTGTAGGAAAATTTTTACTGAAAGGAAACAATCAAGTTCAAAACAAACATTAAAAGTGGATGTGCTACATGCATCATCTCACCATCCTGATAGACAGACAAAGACTAGTTCCTAATAAGGCAGGAGCATTATGTACCTCACACCCTGACATTTCACACACAAAAGCCAACACTCTTCAGTCTTTGACACCCAGTCGTACCTGCCGAAACATTTCTGGAAAGTCATACACGTAGGTGGTCCCCAGAGACTGAGCTTGGAAGCGTTTGGATTGCAGAAGGTCTTTGGTGACATAAGGGGTGTTGATAAGCATGCCGTGAAGTGGCCCCTGCTTGTCTCCATATGCGTGAAACATAATCTATAAATAAGAAAGAAGTTAACTTTTCACAAGAACTTGAGACATAAAAGTGAAATGCTCTGCTAAGAATAAAGCAGTAAACAAGAAGAGATCTACTGATATAGTGTAATTTAGCATGCATTCAGTAACATGGCATTGACTGTAAATAACAGCAGAGATGGCTTAATAGGAACAGCAGTACAATTCAGAATTGGCCCATACAAGCAACACTCCCTTCTGATGGACAATGTGGTGGCTTTAGAAAGTAAAAAATTGAGCCACTCAATCCTAAGTTAAGGCATTAAAGCCTTCTAGGTTTGATGGTCTTCAAGAAGATGTGTTCTGTGTGTTTGCTTCAGAACAAATCAAGATCCTACATGTTAATTACTAAAGCATAGAGCCTCTAACATGAAAGCCTTATGAAGAACAGCTGAACAACCTACAGCAGAATGTCACTAAGGTAAAGATTTTAGAAGGATGAATAATAAGTGATAAAATAGTTATGAATTTGTTTAATGAGATTTTATGTAAGAAGTGCATTTTCTGTGAACACTCTATGGTGATACACTTATTGTCCAACAGTAGAATGTTCTTGGAAGAATGGCTCTATGAGAGAAGCAACATGTACTTTTTATGTTCCTCTAAGAAAAGAGAAAAAAATTCAGAATAAGAGTCTAGGAGCCAAGGGTTTAGAACATATAATTATTTATAACAACACAAAACAAAATTGAGTCAATTTGGATTTCTACTACATCAACTTTTTACAAAACATACTCCTTATACAGAGGAGCACAGAAGAAAAAGCTAAGTATTTGCTTATTTTAAAGAATGGAGCTATTGATTTAATTAAAAAGCCTGGATCATATCTCAGAATTGTAAAATATGTTAAGGTTAATGTCTACAACAATGTTAACACACACCAAAAATAAGTACAATGTAAAAATTATAGTAATAATCAAAGAACCAAGTCCTTCATTGTGAGCTCAGTGGACTATAGTGCAGAGCCCAGCACTATTTAATGTCCACACCAATTAAATGGCTAGAAGACGAGAGGCAACTGCAGTCGTGATAAATACCACCCTAACTAGCCCCACACTATCCAACCTTGATCAGCGTTGCACTGAAGAACTGGATTCTTTGATTGTTACTTCTTCCACTACACTTGTTTCAGGTGTTTATTATTGTTGACATTAACCCTTGACAACACATTTTACAATTCAGTCAGCCAAATGCAGACATTCTAAAAAGCTCTCCGTAGCTCTCACGTAAAAACAAATTAATTAAAGAAATATGAAAAGTTTCTATGTGCAGCATGGTGGCACATACAACAGCATTACAACAATATATCAGACAGAGAGACAGATAGATAGATACATGCCATATAACTGACAGACAGACAGATAGATGCCATATAACTAACAGACAGACAGACAGAGGCCATATAACTGACAGACAGACAGAAGCCATATAACTAACAGACAGACAGATAGATAGATAGAGGCCATATAACTAACAGACAGA
>JANRMT010062814.1:89037725-89061361 GCA_026402145.1 Polypterus bichir lapradei | reverse complement strand
AGAGGCCATATAACTAACAGACAGACAGACAGATAGATGCCATATAACTAACAGACAGACAGAGGCCATATAACTAACAGACAGACAGACAGACAGATAGAGGCCACATAACGAACAGACAGACAGACAGATAGATAGATGCCATATAACTAACAGACAGATAGATGCCATCAGACAGACAGACAGATAGACAGACAGATAGACAGATAATGTTTAAAGGACAGTGTGATTTGGAACAGTACCTCACTAACAGAACACTCTAAACTGAGACAAATCCTTAACAAATCCTGGACATCAAACCACTACTTAATTAACTGCACACCAAGGGAACAGAGGCTATTCAGTTAAGTAAACGCGGAAACAGAATTTTACTTCCTCTTGTCATGATCCACGCTTCCAGAAGTCAATTACAAACATGCATTATATCTAGACATAAAAATTCAGACTTAAGCAAACAAGTGAAAGTAATGTTAAGTGACAATAATCAAGCTACTGAGCTAGCTGTCCAGTATATATCTGGTCAGATACTCCCAAATCCAAAGACTGCAGAGCATCCTCAGCCACACAAGGACAGCACTGAAGTCAGAAGGGACCTTTCTGACTGGCTGTTATTTATCTGTCTGTTTATTGTTATCATATTGGTGTAAAGTTACTCATATTGTCGGGATAACAAAGTGGCATTTGAATCTTTACATTATATACATCAGTGTAAGAGAGGCACAATATAAAACTCTACAAGTCAGGAGCATTCTGAAAAACAATGGGAAATGATGTGAAAACTAGTGTCTCCCAAACAAGGAGTTTTGTTTTTCCTTTATTAGGCAAACCATTTTTGTATTACATGAACATTCAAACTGAAAAGTAAGAAGAGGTTCACTAATACCAAAATGACGGAATGTATTTCAGCAAATAATTTTTGATATACATAAATAATTAAATTAATACTTTCTTATACATACACAATTAAAATCAACAAAGTCACAGTTACTTTGTGATGGCCTAGGCAAAATGGGAAAAATGCCTAAAAAGACAAATAATCTGTTTAATTGTATCTTTCTTTTCTCTACTAATGATGGAACAAATGCGAATAAGGATCCCACTGTCGCAGAATTGCACACATTGCTAAGAAAAAAAATATCCTGTCACAGATTCTGAGTTTTGGGTTCAAATCCTGTGCTGAGTCACTGTCTGTGTAATGTCGGCATGTTCTGCTTGTGCCCGTGTGTGGTTTTCTATGGGTATTGTAGTTTTCCTCTTACATCCCACAGATGTCTCGATAGACTATTTGCAAATTACAACTTATGAATGTGCTCAAGTGAACATACAATGGACTGGCAGCTCATCCAGATGTGGTTTCTGCCTTGAACCTGAAACTGCTAGGATAGATTCTGGTTCCCCTTGACCCTGAATTGCATCAAACAGTAATGTTAATGTTATTTCACGCTGAAGAAGGCCTACACCTATAAAAGATGTCATTTATCCCAAAGGATCTAAAGGTATTTTCTCTCTTTCAAGTGTGGGTTAAATGTCTAAGACGGGAAAATTTAGACTTCCTATAGCATAGGAATAGCAATGTCATGAAATGCCTTTGGGTCAGATGAATATAAAGAGGAAGTGGCTAAGTACAAAAAGAAGAATAGTAAAGAAGAGTTCCTGAGGGAAAAATAAAGTGTCTCACTGAAAAGATACTTGTGTCGCAGAGACTGTTTTTCAGAGGAATACTATGACAGGAGTCTCAGTGAGTCTAGTAAGTGGACATTTTGGAACCTGGCCACAAAGAATCGGTCTAGAATATTACTTATATACAAGAAGAGTCACTTGTTGAAAATGAAGAGTCAGCCTAAATAATGATAATGCCAGGAGTTGATATGCTAGACAAACAAGTCATGCCATTCACATAAAAGGGTCTCGCCAGCAGAAAGTGACCAAAAGATGTGCTTCCATAGGAGCTTGAAAGCAAACTCCTGCTCCAACAGCTACTGTTATTTGTAGAAGACTTAATATAATAAAAAAAAGAAAAATCGTGCTTCTGGCTCTGGAAGGTCAAATTTGACCAAGATGCAACATACTAAACAATGTCTGTTTGTTCACGATGAAAGGCCGCCTCCGCTGCTCATCAACACCTGCCTGTATATTCGTGCGAGAGTTCAAACAGAAATTATGGGTCACACTTGTATTTGCTGTTTTCACCAATACTGTGAGCTTACCCAATGTATTTTATGGTTTCAGTATAAGAAAAAGCCATTTCTTTTTTTTTTTTTTTTTTTTTTTAAAAAAAGACTTTTCTCAAAACCAAGCATTCAAATTCTAATATTATCAAGTGATGAGAATAAGCTTGCCTGGGAGCTGCCGAGATACAAGTTAATTAAAAAAGGCTACGGAGCAAGAATCCACAGTAAAATCCTCCTAGAAAGCTATTGGGCAGCTTTAAATGGAAACAAAACTGTTCATTTTATATATTAAGGCAAGCAGTGTGTTATCTTAGTAACACAGCACGTGATGTTAAATAATTTAGATCAAAATAAAAATATCTCCATTCACCCAGATGCGTATTTATTTAGAAGTTAGAGAGCAGTGAGTAAAGGTCATGGAGAAGGCAGGAGTGTTGAATTAATCTTCACACCTTGACCTTTCGGAGAGATGCATTTTCATTTTTGTTTCTCCCCTTTTATATAGTGGCAGATGCACTTCAGCAGCAGCTTTCATGACATCTCTAGGTCTGCATTGCTCTTTGAGAAGAGCAACAATTTTAATGAGCTTATGTGTCATGTCACACTGCCAAACCACTGCTAAACCCAACTACAAAAATTAAATTTGGAATATTCTTAATCAGGGTGGGGTTCTGGAGGTAAACAAAAGAAGTGATGTAGTCTCACATAGTTTTTAATTTTTGAGAACTTTCTAAATTTACGTTAAAGCTGCAAAACTTAAAAAAAAAAAAAACAGCCCCACACTTGTCACTTTTAAAAGAGCTACCTTTTTAATTGTTAGCTGATAGCTAACTAATATGCTTGAATTGTCTACCAAGTACGTTTTCATATCCACCATTGTACATGGTGTGACCCTAAGAAATTCATCTGCTGCAAAGTATGTATCCATCTATTTACTGCTGCTGCTTCTTCCATTACAGGAACGCAGGGAACCAAAATCTATCCTGACAGTAGCAGAAACAAAAAAGGAACTAATCTTGGTCAAATACCGCAGGGCCTATTTGTACATACACTTTAAAGTGACCAAATAACTCAGACCTGCAAGCCTGGCAGGAAACCTGAGCAAAGGGAGAAGGCACATGTGAACACAAGGAGAATGTAAAACTTCTGTACTGACCCTGACAGTCCAAGATTCAAGCCAGTGTAAGATCAAAAATCTCATCCAACTACATTTTTTAAAGTCAGTGAGGCAGAGATGAACAGATTATTCCTTGCAGGATTGTAAAGGTCCAAATCACGCAGATTTTTTTTTTACCTCTTAAGCAAAAACCAAACCAGAATCAAAAGTGAAAAAGAAAACAAAATTCAAAACAAGAACTGTTCTTAATTAAAACTTGTTATAAATGCTCAGCACTTTTTTCTCGCAAGGTCTTCTTTTAGTGGTCTTACCTTTTGGACATATGCTACTGTGCACAAGCTTTTTTATACTGTTAGGAGTGGCAGTACTATCATGTGTACAGAGCTCTGTAAAATATTTAATTGCATGTCCAAATAAAATACTGTACAAGTAGTCACCAGCAGTCAGTGCCATGATAGCAAGGCTTCTATCACATTATAAATCACATGCCACACAAATTGTGTGCCTAGCAATCATGGGGCATCATTGCAATGAGGCACAAAAAATTGCAGTGCCTATGGAAACAACACAAAACGGTGATGGTATCACACCATACCATTTTTTTAAGCTCACTTAATCCTG
Organism: Polypterus bichir lapradei; assembly: GCA_026402145.1. Classification (NCBI taxonomy): domain Eukaryota; kingdom Metazoa; phylum Chordata; class Cladistia; order Polypteriformes; family Polypteridae; genus Polypterus; species Polypterus bichir. The sequence continues at coordinate 89,057,452 of JANRMT010062814.1, read as the reverse complement.
GGTAGTGTCCTGGGGGCTGCAGCCCATCCAAGCAAGCACCGGGCACAACACAGAATGGTGGCGGTCCATCGCAGGATGAGCAGACACACACACTATGGCCAATTTAGCATCACTAATCCACCTAAGCTGGTTGCCTTCAGATTGTGGGACAAAACTGGAGCACCTGGAGGAAACCCTTGCAGACATAGCGAGAAGATACACACTCCATGCAGAAATGCTGATAAGTGACGTGGAAAAAAATATATATACATATAAAATATATATACTAGGGGGCTGCCCCCTGCTCACCAACCCCCCAGCCTGCGCTACATGCCAGCCGCTTCGTGTCTCTGCCGCTCGCGTATGTGGGTTTCACTTTCACCAAACAACAAATCTTTTAATTCTCACGGATACGCCTCTTCATTGGGAAGAAACACTACTTGTCCTTGATGGCAACACAAATTAGACGATCTACAAGTCTCCGACTTAAAGTTTGAATCCAAACAATATATTCAATCTCTTTTCACTGTTCCATTATTTCACTGAGTAATAATTTTGATTTGTTTGCACTAATGCGATCTTTACTATCATTTTTTTGAGACTTTCGAATTTTAGTACTTTCATTTGCTCTAACCTGCTCTGCATGTGTATCGTGCCAACGTTTTTGAATTCTTTATGACGTTCTTTTGTCATCTACTCTTTTACTCGTTTTTTTATTTCCTGCCCGGGCGTAGTTAAAACTCTTGGCACAAAGTCTCGTGGGATGTGAAAGCATTTCTCTGAAAAAGTCCCAGGATTTTTATTGGATGGATGGAAATTCTTTTGAGTATAATAAAGTTAATAAAGCTATTGAGTTAATAAAGCTGTTATAGTAATCATGACCTGCTTTTCTTTTTCCATATGAACAACTGTAAGCCTGCTTTTGCACACCCCTGTATATAATATATTACATAAACAAATGCACAAAATGGCAACACAAAGATAATGATTAAATGTTTGGAAAGTTAATACAAAAACAAAAAATGAGACCCATTAAATGGCAGCACCCATGAAAACACCATCAAAAAACGGGCATGCCTGTAGAAAAACAATTGCCCAAAATGGCAAAGTGATGATATAACCACAATAAGGATAAAATGTATGAAAAATAAAAACAAAAATCTATAACATTTCAAAAATTTAACTAAAACAATCAGAACACTATGTAGCATATTTGTGGCACCCTGGAGCTATGAGGTAAATCTGCTAAGCTCTGTCTCAAAGGCATTCATTTCATTAAGTTGAGGTGTGAGCGTAACTAAGCCTTCAGATGGCTGGGGTCCTTCCTAGGAAGGCTTCCTGCCTTGCGCCTAAAGCTGCCTGGACTGGATTCAGCTACCTACAATGCTCTAATGAAAAAAGCCATCTCAGACAATGAATGAATGAACAAATGGATTTGATACTATAAACAATCATTTTAGGCTCTACTGTGCCCTAACATTATAAAGCATCATTCCATCTCAGTGTACTATTTTAGTATCATAAAATTATACTTATTAAGCAGAAAAAGAAAACAAAATCCCCAAATGTTTGTATAAAATGTGATATAGTGTTTAATAATAACATATAGTTTACACTGCAGTAATCTCATTTTCCACCTGATTTATCCCAGGCAGTCCACTTCAGTCCTTGACAATTTGGCAAAATAACTGTCCAAATAGCTGGAATTTACAACATTACCATTCTCAGCAAGTATTGCTGTTATGATCTAAAACATAACTGTCAGCTAGAAACGTGAAGAGAAAATTAACAGATGATCTGTGTGACCCACCTGTGCTGAGCGAGAATCGGTCACCTCCTTGTAAAGGCTGATATCTAGATAGTATCCTGACTCGTTAGTCAGGAATAGACGGATAGGGATGGCTTTCCCAGTTGGGGTAAGGCGGATGTTGATTTTCAGCTCAGCCTGTAGCACTCGAAGCTTCCAAAGGCGACTTCCATATCTCATTACCATAGACCTCACTGACTCCTCAATCTGAAAATTTACAAAACAGGAAAGAGAATTATTGTAGTGTTAGTTTACTATAGTGTATAATGTGCAGAGCTTGCTGTTAACTTGCCTTTCAGTCATGTGTGGGCCTAACAAGAGCATATGATTGATGCAGGGTAAAAAGGGCTACTGTAATAATAATAATTATTATTATTATTTATATTTATATAGCACTTTTCTGACTACTCACAGCGCTGTACATAGTGAGTATGGAACCACTTAAACCATCTCCAATGTGCAGCATCCTCCAGGATGATGCGATGGCAGCCATTTTTTGCAAGTACACTCACCGTACATTAGCTGTTAGGTGGTGAAGGGGTGAGAGACAGTTAGCCAGTTAGAGACAGGAGGTGATTATGGGGCCAGAATGACTGGGCAATTTAGCAAGGACTTCAGGATACACCCCCTACTCTTTACAAAGGATGCCCAGGGATCATTAATGATCATCGAGAATCAGGACCTTGTTTTTATGTTATATTCGAAGGACAGCACCATTTTTATAGCACAGTGTTCCCCGTCACTGCATTGAGATCCACAATCAGACCACAGGGTAAGCGCCCCCTGCTGGCCTCACCAACAGCTCTTCCAGCAGTAACCCAAGATTTTCCTGGTTTGTCCCTGATCCAAGTACACAAGAAGACATCTGTGTTAAAGTCAGCCATAATGTTAGAAAGACCATTTAAGGCCATGCCAATCTGTGCAATTATGACATGATTAAAAAGGCCCTCTGATTATAAACAGGATGGTTAAGGTTAATGCCTCATCAGACAGCTAAAGTTAGCTTTCGGGGGGCACAGGCTAACCTTTTGCTCAGCCATTATTTGTCCATTGAAGTGTCAATTTAGTAGATTTTGACACTTTTTTTTCTTGAAAAACACACAAGACTTCAAACCAAAATACTCTTGCTTTTGTTATGTTGTAGTCCATCCAACCAAAAATAACCTCCTGAAGAAGGTTTAAAACTATAATGGTGACCAGTCCAAATATGACTACCGCCCATCATAAAAAGAAGGAAGGTGCTTCAGATTTCCCCTTTATAGAAACATAATCCAGCATAAAACCAGTGATATCAGTATGCCCAGTAGAGATGTACACTTTCCTCTGTCAGTCAAAATAGCTGATCCTTTCCTTTACTTAGTTTGTATTTTCTTATACTGCCTCTCGCCCAATCATTATCAAAAGGCTGCAGTCTACAGATGTTAAGATTCATGTACTAAACTCTCTACAATTAGACTGCTGCCACCTTGAGTTGTCATTCCACATTCCCACAAGTTAGGAAATGTCCCCAAGGAATAATATTTAAGTGTATTCCAAGACTCGAGTAACCATTTTCAAAGTTGAAACATTTGTGACTTTTGTGTATTTACTTCTTTAAACAGATATCCATCCATCCATTATCCAACCCGCTATATCCTAACACAGGGTCACAGGGGTCTGCTGGAGCCAATTAAACAGATATATAATGCATTTCAATTCTTTAAATATTTTGTAATAATTAGTCACATTCAAACATAACAGTGTTAACAGAATGGAATAACATTCATTAGAAGACTACACATCATACAAGTTTTTAATGCCATTTTACTATACGATGCAGTTAAAACTGAGCCCAAATAAGCTTGTGATGACTAAACAGCTTTCATAGACACCAGATTCCATTTCAAGTAAGGTAATAAAATGCATTGATTAGCGTATCACTGTTAGTGGAAGGAGGACCTATGGCTAATACTTCTTAACATAAAAATTTATAAAAGAAGGACCCAATGGAGGCCTAGTAAGCTGCACCTGCCACTGTTGTTTTAATAACTTGTACTGGGGATTTGCTTTGCCATCAGGAGCAGCCATCAGGCATAGAAAAAAGAAAATATACAAGATGGAAACATTTCTCGCAAGTTAAATCTGAAACAGTAAATGAATTGGTAATTGGGGTTGCAAAGAATGCTTCACTGTTTTAAGATGGACAATATGGAAATTCGCTAATGCTTTTAAACAGGAGTTTTTCAGTTTGCAAAAATGTATGCAGCATGCTACATTACAGAAACTGTATTACGAAAATTGAACTTTGCTGACAAAGTTTCTTTAAAGATAAAGGTACTGAATTTTAATAAAATCAGTCCTATGGCAGCTGGGTTGTTTCATGGGGATGGACGGACAGATTGACATGATGACAACACTAAGCGCTTTTGTATTTTCACACTGAGATAAACCGGGGAATGCAACATCTTACCTTGGAAGGATCCATAATGACAGTTGGAACAAAATTAAGGAAGATGTGGTTGCAGTCAGTACGGACATTGGTATTGTTGAATGCCACTTCGAGTTCATCCATGGCTTCTAGAAGCAGGCGCTCACCTTCATTCTGTAAATATTCAAATGAGGCCTCCTGCGATAAAGCATAACACAGAAGAAACAGAGATGAAGGAAAGGCTAAAAACCAATAGTTTACTTTCTTAGCATTTTTCTCTAGTACAAGACAGGAGATATTCAATATCACTGCTGTGTAATCAATCCAGTCCAATTGAGGACATCCTTAACCCAGAGGTTACAAAACAAAGTTATGACACTACATAAAAAAACTCAGCACAGAACATAAATCTAAACACCCAGTGACACCACTATGAGACCAAAGAACAAAAATAAGTTTTACAAGTGCTGGCATTCTGAAACTAGTATAACTGTCGACAAAGTGCCCATACCTGACATGATCCAGCAAGTGCTTAGCAATGGAATACTTTCATCTCCAATTTAGTGCTTATATTTTCAAACTAAAAATTTAGTAACAAATATAATGTACCCAGTGCTGGTACGGTGATGGCATTTTGCTAAATATCGTACTGTATTTGTAACTTAATACCCCAAGAACAAACATCGCCAGCCTAGTAGTTGTATTCTCAAATTAATATGTAGTGATAAGTACAAGTCGCTGCTACTTCTGTGTTTGCCTGTTTAAACTAATACTGCAATACCAGACATTACTAACACATTGGAGTAATTCTGAAATCAATATACTTATGCCATCACTGCTTCAATACTTTCACTAAAGACCCAGGGCCACATATTTCTCACCCAGTGCTGTTATTCTAAAGCCAATACACCAACAGAGGAGCTCACCCATAAAATGCCCAGTAGCAAACATCAGCTTACCTCATGCTGACATCCTTAAGGCTATGATTATTATATGATGGTCAAAATGATAAAACTATGAAGTTAGAAGACCATTATATAAGACATCACAAAACCAAATTAAACCACATTTTACTAACAACTATGTGCTGTCATTCTCAAACCAATACTTAACACACCCCACCAAAGAGTGGTACCCCAGTGTCATAAAACTAGAACTGCCGTACATTACCCACCCAATTTTGGCGATATGAAGCTAGAATCTGAAAAACAAAATAATACCCACCAGGTTTTATAAAAAAGATTTTAAGAATCTCCAGCTATACACCACACAAGCAGTACTGGCACTGAGAACTAAAGAGGTATGAGCCAACACTCACTTTCCCTATTTAAACTGGCACATCATTTTTGCTTTTATCGATTTAGTGGACCTACTGCATAGTGGAAAAAACACTAGAAGGACCAAGAGGTAAGTGGCTAGTTGAAATGCTATTTCTCATGTTATTATTCGTAATGATGCCAAAACACACCTTTGTGACAAGATCAGAGTGTCGGATGATCGCTCGCACAAAGAAGCGGTAGTCGGTAACCTCTGTGCCCACTTCCACCTTTGCAGCACCTAAGTAAAGGTGCATCTTGTGATTGGCACAGGGAATGGCAGTCAAGTCAAAGTTGCGCATCCGGTTCAACTCCAGCTGGAAGGCCAGAGCAGGTTCAAGGTGTCGGTAAATACGATCTTCTTCAAACTGAAATGAAACAATATTACTGTCACTTCCAAATTGCCATTTGCAGTAACCATAGGAACTATCCAAATACGCAGGGCTGGCCAGACATATTTGATACACCAAAGTTGTACATAGTTAACACCAATGAGCTTTTTTGTTTCTTTCCCCTCAAAGAAAAGCTAAATAGTTCTGCCACAAGAAAGGAAATGGAAAATGCCTAGAAGCTACCAGCCATGCTACACAAATGAAATTAAAGGTAATGAAACACTATTAATAGCAGTCATTTCTCTCTATGGTGAAATAATTAGGAAGTTCATTATTATAATGAGTCGGGCTGCAGTGGCAGAAAAAAGGCACTCAAGGAAAGCAAATTTAATCATAAATCAACATGCACACAGGCTGTGCAGGTGACGTGATATGCAGCCTCTGTCATGACCAGAAAGATAAAACAGCGATTTTGGAGATCATCCTGGGACCTGCTGTTAACACGACTGCAATGCAGACAACTGTAGGGCATCAGAAGTCACACTGATGCCGAACAGAACTTTTCTGGAAATGTCTGAATATTCTAGAGTCGAGACTCATTGTAAAGATCTTCTCCACCAGTCACCAGTTAGCAGAAGCTCGAGAAGGGCAAGAAACATCCCCAGTCGGGCAGTGAGATGTGACGGTAATATAGAGGAAATGGAGATTGTCAAGACAAACCAAACTGGAGTGCGCCGACTGCCTCCATAGAACGCAATTTATTTAAAATGTATTAAAAACTAATCTCATTTTTCTCAAGGTATTAGTAAATGTGCAAAAAAAAAAAAAAAGTCAGGCTTACCTTGTCTCTTACACGGAAAGTGAAAAATTTTGGAAATTCCCTCTATAAAAATATAACAAATAAAAAGAAAAAGAAAAGGTGAACTTATGAAAGAGACATGTACATAAATGCTGCTAAGGCAACAACAAAAAAAAGGGTAACAACCCAAATACTCAAGCCGGCGAGAGCAGAAAAGAAGCGTCAATATGGGAAAACAGACACAGGACTTCAAGAGACAGACAAACACACCGTAATAAAAAGGTGCACATAGGAAGGCAAATGCAGACACATGAGTGGGACAGTAAATACTAAGAATTCTGAATTCAGTACATTTTTCAGGAGGACACATACAATGAAGACCCACCAGGAAGGACAAAGGACAAAAGTAAAAATGATATAGCAAATACGTATATAGCAGGAATGAAAATGGATGCACACAGATGCAGCACATGATCAAGCAGACAGCCTGTGAGAAGATAATATTTAAGAAGTTAAATGCAATGGAGATGTGCTAGGCACTGAAAGTCAGTCACGGGACGTCAATAACAGGAATACTGTAAATACTGTACAACTGCAGCACACAGACAGGCACATGGACATTGCAAGGCAGACATACAGATGGCAAAACAAAGATAATGATTAGTAAAACCATAGTAAATGCACAGAGGGAAAGAGTCAGTGCAAAGTATATAAGAACAGACATAGTAGAGACAGACAGTGGGGCAGAAATAGGACAGATATAGTAAATACGCAGAAGAGCAAGGGTTGTGCATATTTAGGAGAACTGATGAAATGAACACACGGCAGGACAGGCACAGATCAGAAGCAGAAAGGCACTTGAAACACACAAGAGGATAAGTGCATTGAATGATATAAACAAAAGACACACACGTATTACACTTTGTAATAAGTACACGGGAAAACTGACATGTTGACAAAACAAGAGGACATACACAGAGGTGCCACAACTGGCATATGAAAAGGCATGCAAATGAATTGATAAAGCACATGAAGTCAGACAAAGAGAATATTGAGGAAGATAATTCCTTAAAAGACAGACACACTATATATGCGAGATTATTATATGAAATACACGGGTACATAGAGGGCAGGCGGAGTGAAATCGCAGCAGAACAGGCACAGGAGATCCAAAGAAGGTAAGTGAACAATAAGAAAATACAAAAAAGACACAGGAAGACATGTTCAGAACATGATCTGTACAAGATGAGCTTGCAGCATTAGTCATGTTACAGGACAATGTGATATGAATGAACAGAATGAGAAATATACTCGACAAAAACGGGACATTTTGAGGACAGCTCATAAGCAGCACCAGGGGGTAGTGGCAGCATGCAAATGGGTGGCCATGCATAGCAAAGGCACACATGAGATGAGAAAGACGATAGACAAACACATTAGACATCACGTGCTGAGAGTTCATGATGACAACGCAAGCTGTGGAAAATGAAGGCACCCTTTGGTTCAAAAGTTTCATAGGGCAAAATAATTTTAGTCCAATTTAAAAGCAAATTCAAATATTGTGAGGTTATAACTTCCAGAAAGGGGTGGATGGTGGTGATGTGAATGGGGGCGGGCGGGGGGGGTTGGAGGGTAGAGTCGCCTGCTGGGATATAATCAGATCAGCATTGTGAAAACAATCAGATGATGGCCCTAAATGAGCTTGCAGAGGCACCCTGCGAGACTGGAGATTCGAAAACGAGCCAGCCTAATGATGGTGGCAACAGCCGATGCGAGGAGGAAATTGAGGGCTGACTGGAATCTGCTTTCTTTTCAACAGGCATGCTGGGTGGCAATTAGCGCGTCTGTAAATAAAATGGAAGTCCGGGGAGGCACAACATCAGAGGCCTTCAGGTTGGGAGCTTGTCAGGGTAGTAATTGTGGTAATCAACTCTTGGAGAGCGAGCGGGTAGGCGGACTGTTGTAACATTTCTTTTTTTTATTTTTTCTGGTGCCCCAGCAGAACTTACAACTTCCCCATCCTTTTCTCCTGGCCCGTTGAGACTCACATGTGTCTGCATTACAGACAGCAGCAAAATCATAAATACCTCCAAGCACTGGGAACCCTCACGGCAGCAAGGCACTGGCTGCCAAGTTAATGTGGAAAATCTTGGCAGCCCCTGCAAACAACACACTAGACTTGGCAAGCAGTTGCACAGACACAAGGCTGCGCTCCTGTTATCCTCTGAATGTTCAATAGAGAACCAGCCACTGGCAGCCAGGAGTCTAGCAGGCTACAAAGAGAAGGTGCCGCAAACGAAGCCTAATTTAACAGGATTTAATTTAACGGGGAAATGCATCATTCTCCATCAGAGAAAGAAGGAGCCTTATAATTAGTAGGGACCCAGTAGCGGTAGTAATTAAAACCAAAGGCTGAAAACAAATCGGGTTTAGTGCAATCAAAGGTCTGTTCTGTGAAATCAAATGAAAACAAGCCATAATCCCACATTGCGGCATGCTGGCTGGGAGGCAGAGGTCTCGCAGGACACAGCATTAACTTTTACACACTTGAGTGCAAAATATTTCTTTACTTCATGGGGGTAAATTAGATGGGACTGGATGGGAGCAAAAATAAAAAAAAACAGAACTTTGACATCCCCCAGCCATGAGCTTGCAAACTGTGAACCCTATTATGCCGTCACAAAGACTTGGCATATTAAATAAGATTAATAAAAAAGGATTTTATTTTACTCCTTTGTATGAGGTCACTTTTATTTCTTTTTTTTTTTTTTGTTCTGAATGGTCATGCTGCGGTGTGCGAAGTAAATAAGTGAAACTCTTGTTATGGCAGAAAGGCAATTAAAGACATCAGATCAGATCGGATTGATCCAGCATACTGATGCTTCCAGTTTAGCTCAAATCTGCGTGCTACTTTTTCTAGAATAATAAGCATTTCAGACAGAAAATAATAAATGGCCTTTTCACATGTTACTTTTATTTATTTGAGTTTAAAGTTTGTTTTAATTTCAGATATCTTTGCATTTTGTCTTTTTAGTAAAGTACTGTGAAATAAAAACAAAGGTTGATGGACAATGGAGGACTACAGCAACTTGTAGAGCTTGCCCACTGAGACTGTAAACAGCAGAATGAATTCACAGACTGACTTAGCAAACTGGAATCACAGATTGAGACTGCGAATTGACTCAAGACAGAGGCAGAGAACTGGCACTATGGACTGACAAACACACATCTGACTCAGACAAATGAGACTATGGACTGAAATAAATGTCTGATCAGGTCAGCTGAAGCAGCACACTTAACTGTCAATGTTAAGACTGAATGCTGACAGCCGGGTAGATTGAGTCTGAACTGAAACAGTCAAGTAACACAGTTAGAATAAACTTAGATGATCTGGTACACTGAGACAGTCGATCGACCCAGCAGACAAATACTGTTAAATGACACTTTAGGACAAGGCGAAACTAAGAAAGTTAACTGGTCTGGTTACACTTAAACTAAGCTGAGGCATTCAACTGACCTGGCAGACTAATACTGCAGACTGAGAGGGCCAGCTACTCCAGTACCATGAGACTGAACTGAGATAGTCAACTGACCCAGCACACCAAGATTAATCTTCAGCAGTGCACTGGTCTGGTACACAGAACCTAAACAAAATTACATATCTAAAGATGACTTATTTAACCACTCTAGGGAGTTTTAGCTAATATAGTATTGCAAACTAAGGACATTATCACAAGCGATATTATCATGTGAGAAAAGGTGAAACTGGAAGTACAGTAAATGATAAAGACACTATACAGTATATATGTGTTTGTATCAATAAATATAAAGCTATATGACTGACTCACTGACAAGACATTCTTGGCTATTTACAGACAACCCAAGGAAAAACAGTTTTCACTCATAGATCAATTTTACAGCCCTGAGGTCCACAAAAATCCAGCCTCACCAAGAAGTGCGTAAAGACTTGTGAAAGGGGAAAGTGAATTGATGCACACTGATTTTAAAAAAGGGTTCATTTTAAATTTATTAAATTGAAAGCAATATGGTTTATACTGTATGTATGTGTGTGTGTGTGTGTGTGTGTGTGTGTGTGTGTGTGTGTGTGTGTGTGTGTGTGTGTAATGTAATATGTCTCCTAAATGACTAACTTGCTTGAGGACTCTAGAGAAGGTGTTTTAATGTCTTCTTGGGATTAAATTGCAGTGGTAATGACAAATATCTTTTGAGATATTTTGAGCATGTTTTGAGGTAATGTTGTCATACATGGCTGATATAGTCTACTAGATCAGGAGACCAAGACTAAACCTAGATGGTGGGCCGATGGAGTACCCTGAGAATGAAGTCAGTCAGTCAACTGACCCAGCAGACTGGACTGGGATTAACCACAACCCAGTAAGTGACATTTCATGTTAAAACTTGACTGAAATAGTCAACTGGTCTGGTACACTGAAACCAAACCAAAACATTCAAATGACCTGGTAGATAGACTGAGACAGCTGAAGTGACAAGGCAGAGAAGGTTGTATGCTGATGTTCTCGTTTTGATGGCAAAAACAGAAGTTGAACTGAAGGAAGATACCTGACTGGAAAAGTAATTTTGAAGCAAAAGTCCTCAAGGGAAATGGAGAAAAGACCAAGGTGATGTTTGGAAGTATAGGGGCAGGAGGCATGGAAGGGTGGTTGCATGTATGTATAACATGTGTAATAAAGGTGTTGGAAGAAACTTAGTCCAACGCACACATTACCAGAAGTGGATACATTGATCTATTTACTGCCGCTTATCCAGGTCTGGGTCATGGGGCAGCAGTCTAAGCAAAGATCCTTTTCCCCAAAACCTGCTCCAACTCCTCTGGGAAGAATAGGGATACCAATGAAGTTCCCAGGCCAGACAAATGATACAATCTCTTCAGTGTCTCCTAGGTCTCTCTGGGGGTCTCCTCTCACTTGGACATGTCCAAAACACTTCCCCTAGGAAGCATTCTAATAAGATGCTCAAACAACCTCAAGTGGATCCTTTCAATATGGAGGAGTATCAGGTCTACTTTAAACTGCTCCCAAATGTCTGCAAACATCACCCTCTCTCAAATGCTGAGCCCAAACACCCTGCAAAGGGACACATTTCTGTCACTTGTACCCACAAATTAGTTCTTTCAGTCTCTACACACAGCTCATGACCATAGGTTAGGACATAAACACAGATCGACCAGTAAATTGGGAGTTCTTCCTTTCGGTACAACTCTCTCTTAACCAAGACAGACCAGTACAATGTCTGCTTAACTGTAGATTAATCCTAATTAATTAATCTGATCCATCTGTCAAACTCCAGCTCCCTTCTTTCCTCACTCATGAACAAGACCACAAGATACTTAAACTCCTCCGGTTGAGGCAGCACCTCATCCCCAACCCGGAGAAGGCAGTTCCCCCTTTTCCAGTTGAGAATCATGACATCAGACTAGGAGGTGCTGATTTTCATTCCGGGCACTTCCCACTCTGCTGCAAACCACCCCAGCGCATGTCTGTGGTCACAGCCCAAAGAGGGCAGCAGGATCACATCATCTACAAAATGCAGAGATGCAATCCAGAAGTTCCTTAATTGGACACCCTTGGTCCCTTATTGTACAGGGACCAAATAGCATACAACAGCAGACCCGGTACTCCATACTCCCAAAACACCCCCCCCCCCCCACAAGGATGAACCAAGGGATGTGAACATATGCCTTTTTCAGATCCACAAAACACATGTAGACTGGTTGGCCATACTCCCATGTACTGAACACAGAATCTGTGTGAGGGTAAAAAATTGGTCCATTGTTCCAAAACTGGGCCGAAATCGATAAAATATGTATTGGTCTAAAATGTAACCTGCAGGCAGTGAGTTTTTTTTGAAGAAGGTATTAGGTGTAAATTTAGATATGGACAATGGATGTTAATAGATAATAATAGAAAAAAGGGTCTATCTGCTTTACAGCAACTAAAACTGTACCTATTTTAGTCTTCTGAAAAATGTGTTGGGGTTGAAGTGTTCATTTGTAAGCTTTAGTAAGAAATAAAGATGTTACTGCAGGGCACATGAATAGTTTACTTGTTTCCAGGTAACCAAAACAAAAAGACCTTTGCAATTTGGGAGACGCACTCATGTACCCCAAACAAAAAAGCATTAGACAAGAAAGGAACATGCAAATCCACAGAAGGTAACAAGACCAGAACTCCCAAAGCCATTTTGCCCCCGTTTCTCTCTGTGAACACCAAAATATCCCGTGTGACACAAGCCACAGAAGTTTTTGCAGAGTTAAATGGGCCCCTTGACCCCAACACTGCAAGGTCGAGGGCATTACATTTGTTAAAAAGTGCCACAAAGACCTTTTCTACTTACATGGAATCTTTGATCCACCTCATAGCTGACCTGCTTTCTGAAATCCTTATAGTTTGAAAATGGAAAAGAGAAGGACAGAAGAAAAAGATGGCAGCTTTAAGAAGCAGAATTTCATTAATCACAATAAATTATAATAAATTAAGGTAGCACATCGTACATAGGAAAAATTGTATTAATTGTGAATATTATCTTTATTAGAATAGTTCATTAACTTAGAAAAGTGCCAAAGTACAAAATTAACAATTCTTGAATCAAGAAAAAGGGAATCCTAAGTGTTTAAAGCATACATACCTTTTGTGCCACTAAGAAAGTCAGTCTGCGAATTCCATGGTCAAACAAGACAGACCTCTAAAAAAAAAAAAAGAGAGAGAGAGAGAGAGATAGAGGGAGAGAGAAGGTTTAAGTCCTATAGGAGTTCCTGTTGAATATACCTTATGTTTACATCATAGGATCATAACATAGAAAGTAAGCACCAAGAGGGAGAAAAATGGGAAATTTATAACACACATAGTGATATGCCATTCAACTTCAACAGCAGCAGCCATTTTCAAAAAGAGTTCTTTTTTTATTTTGATGATGACTAGGGATGCAGGGCTCTCCCCTCCCCACCCCAATTTTCTGACACAGTATCAGCCACAGGAAATCTAATTTCAGTTTGCGGTGCTGCTGTTGACTACTTTAATGGCAGGATGCATGAACGGTGACAGCTATTCAAAGTCCAGCCTCCTTGCTTTCTGACCACTTGCAGGCATATCGTAAGCAGTCAACTCTTCATTTTTACAAAACAAATTGAGCAGCAAGTGGTAGATAATGGCAGAGCAGAGGCAGTGTTTTGATTGCATTATTAAAAAGGAGAGAATCACTAAGCAACACCCTGCCTATTTCAGCTCCCTGCAGCCAGTCAGTACATTTCTGCAAGCAGTTCCTTCTTCACCACAGATTTATATGATCCGAAGTTTGCTTCTTGCAAAATGATTTGCACCAATTTCAGTATCTCTTTCACGCTTTTAATTTTCTGGCAGAGCTTGCAGACAAATGTTCGATAATCAACTATTTATAGCCATAGATATGTGTGAGTATTGGCAACCTTTGTCTGAAATTGCTTATTTTGGAACATCAAGCTAACTACACTATAAATTAGATATGAAGTGTGCTCTGAATTGGCACAAAAATGCACATTTCAAGAAAAGAAAAAGATTTGAAAAATAATAGCAGCACATTTCTTCTGGAATAACCATTTAAATGTCCCTTGATAAAATTACTGGAACCGCATCTCTCAAGTGGTTATATGGTCTAGCCGCCACTAACCTGAATTATGTCTTTGAGAGGTTTGTGCCGCACCTTGTCGATCACATAATATAAGCTCCATGATTTTTCTCTACTGATTTTACACTAAACCAAAACATAGGTTATAGAAAGGAACAATAAGTCAACTAGATAAAACCAAGTAGCTATATTATTTTAAATAGGGCATGCATTTTTCAGGGTAGTTTCTATTGTTGCATGACAACTCACAGATCAGGATAATCAATGATAACCCTTTATGGGATCAATGGTCTCCCTGTCCCCATCCATCCATTTTTAACCAGTTCAGTGATGCTAGAACCAAATTGTAAGGCACATTCACATATAATAAGAAGCACTTACATTTGTCATTTCTTGTCTGTCTGTCCACTTGAATTAACTCCAGTGGACCAATTTTGTTGAAATGTGCCACACTTAATCTGTAAGGAAATGTGTCGGTAATGTTCTACATTCATTGAAATATTTCAAAAAAAGCACTGGACGTTTCATTTTTATTTTAAAAATGACCATTTAAAAATCCATATTTTTATCTTAAAAAAATTTGTGTGACGCGAGTTATGGTATAGTTTACCGTCTCAGATTTAACCTGAGAGATGTTATTTTAACTTGTATATTTTCTTCTTTTACAGATCTACAATACAATGTTTTGAAATGGCATCAGAGTTGTGTATAAGAAACAACTCTTCATTACGTAAGCAATTTGTGAGAATCTCTGTAATACCAGCTCATGCTGCTTGAAGTAATACCTGGTAAGTTAAATGATTATTGGGACCATAAAATGTAAAACACACAATCAATGACAAGTTGACTCTCACTTCAATTATCCAAAAATGAACAGAAGAAAATACTCCCTAAGTATAGCTCCACAAGTCATTTGGCATACAGTAAATACTTTTGTACTTCGTATTCATGTTACACTAAAAATAACATTCAGAACAGTAATAAAGGTCATTTTCCCCTAATACTGCTTAATGTTACACAATGCACACATAAAAAAACAAGGTAATAAATGTACTAGGCACGCATTTATTTCATTTTTCCATAATGCAAGTCCATGAGATGTGCTTAATTGATATTGTCATATTCGTAGGTGTCATGATTCACCACAAAGCTGCTTATTTTTATAAAGTAATATCAGAAATTTGTCTGTTTTTATAATGTAGACCTGTATTGCTTCTGTCTTGTCAGCCTAGAGCAGTCAGTGTTTCAGTGGTGCTTCTCTGATTGCTTAAGTTTTCTATGTGTTTCTGAAAATATTTTGCTATTCTTGATAAACAAAACTATTTACTAACTTTTAATTAACACAATAAACTGCCAAAATGAAATATTTATGTTTTTAATGTGGAGGAAAAAAACTGTTCTTTTAGTTGGAGGATATTCAGAGAATGTTTGGAAATAATGACATCTTTTAAGTTCCCATCACACTTGTCACAGGCAGCTGGGGGTGGAGCCCAGCCGGGTCGCCCAAGGGGACCAGAGGAGGGCTGGTGCCTCCTCCTGACTACGAGGGGGCGACAGCCCTGGTTTTGTTGGTGGCCTCGGGTAGGGGGCTTGGAAGCCCAACCCTGTAGGGGCCCATGGCCACCACCAGGCGGCGCCCCGGTGCCTGAAGAAGAATGGGGACACCCGGAGGGCTTCCGGGTGCGCAGCTGGCAATTCCGCCACACGGGGGCATGTCCAAGGAGGAGTGCCGGGAAGCAGCTGGAGCCCATCCGGGGTGGTATAAAAGGGGCCACCTCCCTGCATTCGAGAGCGGAAGTCGGGTGGAAGAGGACGGAGCTGGAGAGAGGACTGGAGGCGGCCCGAAGGAAGGCTTAAAGGACTGTGTGAGAGGCCCAGACTTTTGGGGAATCGGTGCTGGAGGCACTGGGTTGTGCACTGGACTTGCAAATATTGTATATAGTTGTGGTGAATAAATGGGTGTGTTGGGTGAACCAACGTTGTCCGTCTGTCTGTGTCCGGGTCCCGCTTCACACACTATACAACTTTTCAACCGATTTTCAATTGTAGACTTCATTTACATAATTTTAATAAGTAGGGGCAGTCACAGTGCGCTCTCATGATATCTAAATATGTAGTCTGAAATCTCCAGCAACTCAGTCAAACCATTCTATGACTCGCCCAGACAAAATCAAACAGGCTCAATGCTGTCTTATATGAATTTATATCTTCTTTACCCCATGTAATTTGTAGTGGTTGCTGAGAAAAAATTTCAATCTCATGTTTTCGTGGAAAAATTATATATTGAATATTCCATTTCAATGGGACCCTGCCGTGAGCAATTCTAGACAACTGTAAATGATGTAAAGAAATATTTATGGGAAATAGGAAAAAAAAAATACTCATATAACTTATGTCATATAAGCCACGTTTGTTATCCATTCGAATGGTGAAAATACGCATTTTTGGGTAGAATATTATTAACAGTTACTTCCTGAAAACTCAGCATTGAATGTCAAAACGAAAGACATCATTCCCAAAACGCTGTGCTTCTGATTTGAAGGCAGGATTTTTGACCAATGACTTATGGGGAGAGGTGGGTGTGTATTATGAGAAAGACGTCTTTCCTGTTGACATTCAACGCAGAGTTTTCAGGAAGTAACTGGTGAACACATTTTGCATGTACAGAATGAATTATGCAATACAAGTAATGTGAGATTTTTTTGTACTTTTCCCATGGACATTTTTCATTTTATTTACTGTTGTCCAGAATTGGTCACCACAGCATCCCACACAAATTGAATCTCCAATATGTAATCTCCTCATGAAAACGTGAGAATGAAATTTTTCCTTGTCCACCACTACAAAATATATGTGGGTAAGACACATATATAAAAAAAAATCATTTTTGGGTGGAGAATTCCTTTAAGTCATAGGGATGTGTTTCCGTGTGTCTCAGAATTAACAACCAAGTACAAGGCATCCATTAAAGCCAAAAGGAAAGAAGAAAAACTATTGTTTTTGGACAACAGAACAGAAAAGAGGCTTGTCTCTCCAAAGTCTTTTTTTTGTTAGACCACAACAGAATGGAAAAAGTAAAAAGGTGGGTCAAGTGTGGGGCTGAACTCACCACACCTGGTGTCAGGCAGCACGTTATTGGTTGTTAAAATGTGGCAAGCTCACAAAACTTTGGAACTCTGAAAATGTCCTTGAAAGTCATGAGACACATATATAATCCATCATCCCCTGCAATCTCTGGTCGTGTAATGTGACAACCTCAAGGCAATGAGATCCAGCAACAGCAGTCACTAAGTTTGACCTGCTCAGCAATTCAAAATTATGTTGTGTTCCTTCAACTGAGATGCTCTAAAGATCTAAAGAACATAGCAAAAATGATTAATGCTTAGAGTCTAAGGAACACACTGCAATCAGACGATGCAGACCTTCAAAAAATTACCAAGGCAGGCCTACAAACTTTGGAATGATACACTTGATGATATTTAAGAGGCCCAGCATTTAAATCAAACCTGAAGACTCATTGTGTTAGCATAACGTTTGCCTGTTAGACATGCTGCTGATAGTTTACGGTTATTTGTAGTAAATGTGGCAATCAACATGATCAGCTATTACTACCTTCCCAGTTAGTTTTTTCATCTTGGTATATTGTGGTAGTACTTATCGACATTGCCATTCTGATTAATACATTTCTAATGGCCTTTGGACAGAAGATCAGAGTGGACATGAGAAGTTGGATTCATCAAAGTCAGCCCCACTGATAGACTTTTGTCATTCTGCATTAGTCTGTATGAAACCATGATGGAGAATGTCTAACAGGAGTTTGGTGGCCAGTTGACTAAGGTCAGAAAGTCTTTGACTTGCATTTATAATTATTAGTTAAACTTGGTTTTATTACTGTTAAGAGTTTCTTTAATATTCTTTATAAATAATAAAAACGCTGTCTACAGATATATGTACAGTATGTATATAGTATTTCTATAAACTGCATGGTGTTTTGATGTTTTTGTAAAATATTATAACAAACATACTGTAACATTCTCAAACCTGTTTAATCCAAATGAAGGTCACGAGAGGCTGGAGAACATGATGTTAGCACTGAGAACAAGGCAGGAGTCAGCACTGAATGAGGCAACAGTCCATCAAAGGGGTCAGTTGAATTTTATTTTGTGCTTTAATTGAACTGCATTATAAATGTAAATGTGCACAGAACTTTGAGCTTGTCAAAATTAAACGAAGTGAGCTGAAAAATTGCCTCCCTTTTTTGACTGCAATAACAATGTCCGTGACTATTTCACAAAGCTCGCCTTCTGTAGTTTTGTCTACGTTCATAGCTTTTGTAAAACATCAGCCATTCTTCATTTAGTTGAACTGCATGCTGCTGTTCTCACTTCCTGAGAGGGGAGTCAAAGCTGAGGGAGGCAATTTCACTAACTATGAATTTAGGATTTATCCATTACATCCATCTCCAATAGATTTCTATTCATCCTCATATACTCGAGCATGGACATTCATTAAGTATGTTTCTGACTCTATTTTCATAAAAGGTGCAATGTGATTATTAACTTGCTTCTATTTAGTTTGCATGATCCATACTAAGTTCTGTGATTTAGTAAGGTAACATTCTGCAACAATGCAACACTTAAAAGTTAATAATCAAATAGTATTTCCAGTATTATGGAAAATGGTTTACTATCTCCATCTGCTGGTTAATTTGACAATTGCTCTATATAAATTGTGCTACTAAAAGATATCATTATCTTTCCTGCTTTTCCCAATACAGGACCATTGGAAGCAGAGTGGCACAAAGAAAATCTACAACATGATGAGGAATCAGCCCATTACTCACACTCAGCAATCATACTCTATTAAGTACCTGCAGAAAATACAAGGAAGGACAAAAGTACAAATGATAATAAACTTGACTTGACAAGCACCTCACAGTCAGTGACTGGGCTGAGAAATGAAATCCAGTGCCTAGAGCAGTGAGGTAGCAGCACAATGCCAAACTGGAAGAAGAAATGCATGGCTGAGTCCTTCAAGCACAGAAGATCTAAATTGTAAATAGTCAGCAGGAATAATAATTTGTTTCTCTTGTGTTAATTGACTATGTAAATGGAAAATTCAAACCCCTAGGCTCTACAGGGTATACATGCAAGATCCTGAACATATATCATGATCAAATAAATAACTACTGGAAGAATTGTAATCATTGTAGAAAACTGCTCAACGTACATAAAAACATAAAAATGTTGTATATCAACTCTAAAGGCTAAAGGCTATCCAATTGTCACAGGATCACTAGGACCAGAATGGGCATGAATGTGGCACAGGACAACATGGCTCAAATTTTAAAAGGGTACTCACATTTATGCCTATTTAGTTCTATGAAGTGTAATAATATAATATAATATAATATAATATAATATAATATAATATAATATAATATAAT
>JANRMT010062814.1:88991509-89037715 GCA_026402145.1 Polypterus bichir lapradei | reverse complement strand
ATATAATATAATATAATATAATATAATATAATATAATATAATATAATGCGCTACCGTGGCTGTTCGTTTGTCTGTCCAGGATTTTAAATCACCTGTAGCTCGCAAACCGTTTGACCTATTGACTTGAAATTTGGTACACATAAACTATGTGATGTCTACTATCTGCTTTCGGTGAGATGATTGACCTCCAAGGTTATTCCTCTTTTTATTTTTATTTTATTTTATTGTAGAATCAACTCTCGGCAGAGGCCAGCAGGGCAGCCATGCAGTGCATGTGTACATTCCCTGCCACCTTTGCCGTCACTTTCCCTACCTCTTCATATCTTAAATCATTCTTAAGGCAGATTGAACACTGAACTGCCAGCTTAAGGGAAAAATTAAAGAAAACATACTAAATAATTGCAACACAAACACTGACTTAATCATTTTACACGTGAAAAGATGCCAATGAAAGAAGAGAAGAAGCGGGCCACTAGAGCAGAGAAAAGAAGAGCTGCTCAGGAAGCAGCAAGCGCATCAACCTCTGAGCAAACGAATGCTAAACGTACAGAGAAAGAGGATGAAAACTAGGAATGCTCAAGTCAAGTGTATTCACTGCACTTTATCGTGCAGTGTCCCATTACTGGTATAATATAATATAATATAATATTTTAGGGTATTCTGCTGCAATCACTACTGTTTGCTTGCCTTATGATTCAGCAGAGTGCATCTGACACAGGACTAAAAACTAACTGAAGCTTTAGAAAAGAGTAGACTCTTTGTTTATTTTGCATGGAAAATGTCTATTGATGTTTCAAAATTATAATTTCCTTTTTTGCTGTTTGTCATTTTTTGTTACATTTGAATTATCTCTATATATAATCTTCATTTGGATCTTGATCTTTGTTTGTCCGCGAATGAATTAGAAGAAGAAGCACTAGATGGCAGTAGAGAGACAGCTAAAACATAGGCATTGCATTAAGAATCTCCTCCAGGCTTATACTACTGAAGACTGTAGTACACCAGTCACACCTCAAAACACAGACATTCAAACTAAACAAATTGTTGTGCTTTAAATTAACTAAAGAGATCTTCATTTAGATCTTGATCTTTGTCCGCGAATTCCACACATGCGTAGACCACCTTCCAGTTTAGTACGTTGTTGTTACTCACGGATGTCAACAATGTGCCGGAATAACGAAAGGGGTGGTGGACAGTATTACATTGGTTAGCTTCTGAGGCCTGGTTAGAGAATGAAATTGCCGAAGATAAAAGGTACGTGCCTACGTAATATATGAATGAAAGAAAGACAGTGGGTAAAATGAATGACAACGTAACAGCACGTTCCGGAAATTATTGTCAATGTCAATGTCAATGTCAATTTATTTATATAGCACATTTAAAACAACATAGTAATGCTGCGGCCAAAGTGCTTTACAATAATAGAATAAAAGAAAAATAAAAAAACAAAAAAAATAAACAATAAAACATAAATAGTAATAAAATATATGAACATAAAATAAGATAGATAATAAATAGAAATAATGTTATATGATCGCAAAGAGAAAAACCTTCAGTATTATTGAAGGTCACTGAATGCAAGTGAAAAGAAGTGAGTTTTTAATCTTGTTTTGAACTGTTCAATTGTAGATGACTCCTTAATATGATGAGGTAGAGAGTTCCACAAGTGAGGGGCAGCAGCTGCAAAGGCCCTGTCCCCCTTGGTTTTACATTTGGTACGAGGGACAACAAGAGACAACTGACCAGAAGATCTAAGCACTCTGGATGGCTGGTGTAAAATACACAATTCAGATAAATAGGCAGGAGCAAGCCCATGTAACGATTTAAAAACTAGTAGCCGGCAAGTGCTGCATGTCTCACTGTTGTACTGTGGCTTGCTCACATGTCAGTGAAGTGATCCCTATTTATGCTTTAAAGAGCCTGGATACCTATGTGTCCCCCTTTTATAACCATTGCTCCGTGTATATTGCCTTACTCTTTGGATTGCCACAAAGCAACCTGTGAGATTAGAGAAAGGTTGAGAAGAGATCGTGAGAGGAAACGACAGCATCGTGAAAACAAGACGGACTGTGAACGGACAGAAGCAGAAATGCTCCTACACCACCACATAATTACTATTCGGACAGAGATTCCGAGTAGGCCGTTCCTATTGAATCAATGTCCAAGGGTTTTCTTTTGTAATTTTGTTTCTCTTATAAAAACTAATAATGCTGTGCGACGAAGGGCCCAGTTCACGACTGGCAGCCGTGTTTAAACAGGGAGCCCTTCACAGACAACTTTGACATGCGCAACGTAGTTGGGCGGACATGGCTAGTACTATATACAGTACTTATAAGTGCAACTTATGTGAATAAAGTAAATTGTTGGCAAATGGAAGTGGGGAAGAAGCAAAGGACGCCCATGAAGCCATTAGAGTGAAAACGTGACTAGGGCAGAATGGCACAAAATGGATCGTGTCATGTAAGAGACAGGACCAGATTATGCATGATAGATTTGGCATTGTTCATTCACATGTTAGAGGAGTTTTCACAAATCACATTTTGAGAGTTTAGTTGACATGGGTTTAAAGTTTTGCAGCAAATGTGAGGTCACTGTTAATATATCATGGTTGCAAATTGACCTGAGAGGTTAGGTTTATGTTACAACTTAGTAGATTCAGGTAGAAAAGATACATTGAAATCTTCCCACAGTTGGATACTTTCAAGGCCATTTACTTGAGATTTTCTAACTATGAAACGTGGATCTGATGTCTATCCAGTAGAATATGAAAGCAGCAATTGTCTGAATATTCTCACATAAAACCTGATCATTTAATTAAGAATATATGCTCAGGGATGCAAAAGCACCTTGGATCAATGGAGAGAACGATGTAATAGACAGGCCCATGGATCTAGGAGTGTTTAGGAACAATGATGGGGTGTATTTAAACCCTGGATGGTATTTAATGGCCACTCATTTCCATTGTCATAGTATAAATCAGGACATGAGAAGGGGCAAAGGCTTACTATTCAGGGTACACTGTGGTCAGGAAAAAAAAATGTAAGAAAGTAGTGCTTTTGAGTGGATACTATTGACTCTATGGTGTGAGATGAGAAAGCTACTTTGCCTGACAGTCAGGGACATGCAAATATGAATAACAGGATTTTTTCTGTGTGCTTGTGTTTATTTCATATAACGCGTTCTCTAATTGAACAGGTGCACCAGCAGTATCTATCTATATGTGTACTGACTGACTGACAGAGAGACAGACAGATAGATAGAACATCTATCTATCTATGTATCTTTCTTTCTTTGAATATATTAAGTTATAATAGGTGTATTCCCAAGGCTGAAAAGGAATTATCTGTGTCACAGTAAAATACACTTAGATAGTCCTGGAAAGCAGAGACAGCACACAGTAAATTGACTATTTGTAAGATGTTCTGAGCAACAAAATATCTCCTCACTGACTGCACGGCTATTCTGCAGGGTGGTAAACCTTCAATTAAATGACGGCTACCTTTTTTTAAGCAAGTAATCCTCTTAGAATGCTTCTCTTCTGTATGTAGGTTTCGCAGGAATTATCCTCCGTGTTCAGAATATTTCATACTGTGATGCTCTCTGAATATTGCCCTTACTAACTTTACCAGAAGTGCATGTGTCAATGAAAGAGATTCAGTCTCAGGCTACAGTAAGGACACCCCTAGCATTTAGTTTTAGGTGGTGTCAAACTGACACAGACTCAGCGTCAAATTTCATCTTATCTCTGCAGAAGTGCCAAGTCTTGAACCACATATAGCCAACAATGCAATTGGGGAGATTAGTCCATGTAGTCTGTCATTATGATGACAGACCAGCCAGCAGCAACAATCTTTAAAATACTGTGAATTTAAATTTTGAATTATTAAAATGACATGCTAGTGAGAAAGATGCCTTGTGAATTTTTAAACAAGTATTACTTTTTGAAAATTACTCTAATTTATTGCAGCTGTTCACCTAATTGAATAAGTGACATTCAGAATTTCTGAATACTTTATCTAGAAGATTTGAAAAATGCAACCTTATTATAGATTTACATGAAATTTCCACTCTGTATTATTATTTTTATATAGTATCAAAACATAACAAAAATATTCCAACTCATGCAGATACAGTACATAGAATACACAAGAGAGCAATAAACGGATTAAAACATACAATTATTCCACATAATTCTTACAAACTGACCAAACATGCCAATGGTTGCAATGATTCTTGATTTAGTGGATATATAAACTCCCCATCCCAAAGCAGAGGTTACATTCATAACATGCCATTCATTCTGAACCATGAGAAAAGATATATCAGATAAAAAACAAAAATAAATATAAAAGAAACTCCGAAAGCCCTGCTTGAAATAGTTTAAGGTACCAAAATTAGCTGTAACACAAGAGAGCCTCCAGGCCAAACCCCACACTTCAACACTTTCTTTCCAACTTAAAGTTTATGTCTCTCTGGGCACTGTTGGTCTTTAAATATTCAGCTTTCACTGTTAAACTTAATTGATATCTGTTTTAAAGTTATCTTAAATCCTAACATTAACAAATAAGGCAATTTCCATACCAGCATCCATCATTATCTCAAAGTGTTGCCTCCAAATGTCTGTCTTAATAATTCCTGGTCCTGTTTCGCATATTCTGTCCTGGAGCCCACTGTGGCTGCAAGTTTCCATCCCAACCAGCATTTGCTTTATTTTTCTTTTTTATGTTGGTTTTAAGATTTTTAGCATCATCATATTATTCCAATTTTACAGATTGTTGTTTAATAATAAACACGCCAGTAGGTTTGATACTGAAGTAGTTGCTTTGCTTTCTTTCAGTATTCATTGTTATGTGCCCTGTCTCTGTCCTGCTAATGTTCATATGTAGATGTGGTGAGACAGCAAATTCAACAGAAAAAAGTTCAAATGTCTCCACACTTGGACTAATGTAAAATGACAACCCCACCCAGCAAAAACAGGTGCATGTATTGTACTTTAAATAAGATGGAGGGTTTACAAACAGATAACAGTTGCAATGGAATTAATAAAACAGTAAAACATACTCTTTTACACACCAACAGTTACTTGGTTTTGAATTACCAGGTAACCTAATCTGCATGTCTTTCAAGCCTATATCTTCACATTCTGGCCAAGGTAAAGAAATAGGCAAACCAAAAGATTCAGATACATTTGGAGCCTTGGTTAGCTGGTTTGAAAGTCAGAGTATTTAAAATTTTCTAGTCACTTCATCAAAGATGTTTTTTTTTTTTTATCACAGTTGTGTTTACTACATATTTTTGTAACAGTAAGTCATATTCAAAAAACAGTGCTAATAGAATAGAACTACATGTATTAGCATTGCACATAAAATACTTTTTTAATACCATATTGCAAATCATGTGGCTGATGTTGCTTTCATAGACAGCAGACTCTAACTCAAGTGATGAAAATGTTCACGTGCTATTGTTGGCTCTATGATGTAGGGGATCTGTGGCAAACTGTACTTCAAATTCCTTAAACATTTTTTTTTCAAAGTATCACCCAATGGAGATTTAAAAATCTGTGTTGAAGGCTCAAAAACTAAAATTGTTGACTGCATCTGAACATGACAGTTAGCAAGTCATTGAGGCAGAGCAATATTAGATCATTACAATTTTTACATAAGGCAGTTGTGAAGTTGTTTTTAGTGTAACTGAACTACTCAGTACTCATTTAGACATTGTAGCGTAAAGTATGACTGAGCCATCAGTCACACGTTTTCACAGAAGTTAAGGTGTTTTTATTTTTGTCATTTACAGACATGAATATCATACAATTACCTGCTTTAATTTCAATGAGCAGGAGATGTGAGCTGCTGTGACTAGAGTTCACGCAGGATGCTGTGCAGCCACAGAGATGAACATGGGATAAGGTGGAGTCCAAAGCCAGACAGTTAGCATATAATAAGACTTACACCAGCATTCTGGTAAGGGACAATACATACCGTTTATGGAGATGAATAAATAAACAATATCATTACTACTGTATTGAATAAATGAAGAATGTCATTATTACTGAATTTAATAAATAAATTTGCATCTAACCTTATTCCTCTCTTCCACAGTAATACTATATCTGGCCCTGCCTGATCCCATGAGCTGCAGTGAGGTATATCTGCTTCATATGTCAATGCATCTAATAAAAAGGATGGGGCAATGAGGTGGAATCGGAGGTCATAAAAAACACTAGTCTGAACCAAAAGATCAAACAAATACCACAATCCAATGCACAAACGAACATCTTAGTCAAAAAGTATACAATGTTATTTTTAACTTGCTAAACTAACCGAATAATCCATAATCTTGAAGAGCAGGAATAGTATGAAATAATCTTGAATAGCGTTGCCATAATATCCCATGCTGTGAAATTGTGATTCATGTAACAGCAACAGGGCATGGTTGTCCACAACAAAATGGGCAGTGCCATCCGATAGTACACGGTGCTTACATTCAGAATCAAGAAGCAAAATTACATCAGTAAAATAATACTGAAAAATAAGAATCTCCAAAATTGCAATAAAAGTACAAAACAATAGCAGAAATAGATTCTACAAGTGAAAAAAACTCTAACTCATAACTGTCCTAAGTGTAAAGTCTAGAGGTTTTCGATTTTTATTAACATAAAGCATTTCATCTCTTTAATTAATGGAGAACTTCTGTGGATTACTTATTATTTGGATCTCCTGGTCTTGTAAGAATAAATCAGTCAGTTTATAGTAATACGTAAATCTGTCACAGTGGGTGATACAAGTGGCTATGTGTTACGCATGGAGACATGCAGGTGCCGAATAGTGTGTCCTGTGGCAGGCCCAATGAAAGTATCAGACAAATGCTCATCCAGTGCATTATGGAAAAAGCTACAGTTGGCTTCCCTGAAAACCACACACTCACTTTATTAAAGGTAAGAAATGGCTTGGACATCGATGGCAAGAAAACATGACATGTTAACTTAAAACAACGCCCCATCTTGAGCCTCTTGCATTTAATTTAGGCTCAATGTGTTTACATGAGCACTAACACAAGCTTTGTCATTTAGAAATGTGGAACACATCACACAGATACACCGCCAATGAAAGCAATAAGCTCTAACTTCTACGCTACTATGCTACCATGTCAACATTACTTTAACAATTTTAACAGTCCACACATGGCACAAATTACCTTTACATCTGAAATGAATAGTTCAGGACCTTGGATATGCTTAATGTTGATAGACAGTCTAAAAGGAAAAACGACAAAAGCAAAAAGGTGCCAAACACTGCATGTATGGTCACCTAATTACTTAGTGTTGTCTAATGCAGTGGCTTTCAAGTTCAGTCCTAGGGAACCTTTGTGGCTGCAGGTTTTAATTCCAACCAGTTTCAGAAATCAATGAATTACTCTAATTGTTTAATTACCTAGCTCTGTCCTTCTCCTATTTTGAATCTAGGAAAGTGTGCTAATATGATATTTACATTTACGTGTAGAAGAAATTCACTATTAGGTATTAGTATAGGTTTGTATTTGTACTATAAACCCTAAAATTTCAGTTGCCATTGTCTGTTTAATTTAGCTTTTTCTTTGGTGTTTGCTCCTTTAACTGTATTCAAACACTAGCATTTAGTGACAAGTTGTGTAGACATGGATGCAAGTAACACTGAATGCAAAATGTGTGGTAATTAGTAAGAAAAGTCTTTAATCTGTGGTGCTTATATTCAGACCTGTGTACCCTCTGCCTTCACTAAGCAAGCTCTTATTTCCAACTTGCTGCCATTTTGTGCTGATGTATTTTTACTGAAATATAGCAAGTAACTGTGTGAATTTTACATTGAGGTGAATTAAATTTCTTTTTCTTTTTAAGATTCACCTCTTTTGTGGTGTTCTGGTTATTTAATCTTAATGTTATGTTTACCTCTTGAGAAACAAGTTACAAACATTTAATTTTTTTTTCTGCAAAAAGGAAAAAATGTCATTACGTGTAAAAGAAACATGTACATACCAAAACATCAACATAATGTAAATATAGTAGGAGAAATGTCTAGTGTCCACTACTGCACTGATGCAGATTTATTACATGTCCTCGTGTGTCATGTTTCGAAACAATCACCGAAGCGCAGCCCGATGTCGCAATTGGGACAGTAGAATCATGTTTCTTCCAAGCTTTACTTATATTTTTGCTGTTGCTTTCACAAGAGCGGGTAGAATGACTAAACCTGACCCACACAATCGACACATCCCTTGTGTTATCATAGGCTATCACAGTGCAAGGCATAGTGACTTCCACATTTCCTCTGAAATGAACAACAGTTGCTGCATTGTGAACAGTAAGGGGCTAATGTCTTTCTTTTCTTTCTACTTGATTACAATCCTTTTGCCTTTTGTCATATAGCTACTTGTACCACAATGAACCTTCAGATGACCAAATTCATCAGGTGTATTATAGTGATTCAGGTGTACAGTGCCGTAAGCATCAGCTTCACTATCTGTGTCAACATCTGATGACCTGTTCACTTTATTATTACTACCACTAGATTCAACTAATGATTCAGTTTCAGTTTATTCTGAAACTGGCTTTATAACTTCTCGTTTACATCTCATTGCATTTCCTTTGAAGGCTCATGAACACTGCTGAATTACCGTAGAGTGGCAATACACATCAAATATTCATGATATTTTGTAGCATAATGTTATTTTATCCAGTAGATGGTAGTAGCATACCGTCCCAAGAGTTATTCAGGCTTAACACTGTAAAGCAGATCAATAAACGTCACTCAGAGTTAGACTCGGGCTTAACCATAATTACATAGATTCCGAGACAAAGTCACGTCCAGAGTTACTGCTAAGGAGGTTAAGCCTTTTGTTACTACTTAGTACACAATTAAATGTCACTGAAGTAGCTGCTCTCCTTTAGCATTCAGTGTCATTTGCACCTGTGTCTGCGGTGCTTGTTACTAATTGTCAATATGTGGATACAATCAAGTGAGCAAACACCACAGAAAAGGGTGAAATAAAAAGTGTATGGCAAAAGAAAGTTAATCATTTAAAGCAATGGTAAAAAGCACAAATGTCTGAATTTCATCTATGTATAAATACCTCACTAGAACATGTCTGTGAATGCAACATAAGAGAAGAAAAAAGACTAGCTAGTTACACAATTAGATCAATAAGAAGTAAGACTGACCCACTGACCTGGGAAAACTGGTTAGAACCTGCAGCTAATGAACTGGCCAGAACTTGATAACCCTTGATCCAGTGGCTTATTGTCAGTCGCAAAACACCAATTACACTCACTAGCTTGTCTGCAGAATAATAGCAATGTGTTTCCATACTATTTTTTAAATGAGCAAAGTTCATTGTACATAACTTTTACATACTAAATGCCATCCTGAGCCACACTGCAGGTACTTTACAGCTCAAAAACGTAGCAGTGAAGTCTAACTTTGGAATACTGCTCACAATGAATGGCACTGAACAAAATGAAGCATTGTTATTTTATAGCAAAAACCTAGCCAATCTGCTGAAATATAAAACTCATTTCTTATTTACTGTACAGATGTTGTGACAGAGGGCCAAGGCTAACAGTCCATCAGGAGTGAAGAAGCGCTGTCAGTAACTTTAACAGACTACATAAGCATCTCCTCTACAGTCTACGGCAGTCTGGAAAAGTTTTGCATTTTAGCCAATGGCCAAACTTTCATATTACCAAATTAGCAGTCAGAAAGTCACTGCCTCACAGAAGAGTAAAAAGGTATTTTTAAAAGTCATTTGAAAATCATTTAAATAAGCTACTGCCTTTCTGTTTGTTGCCAGCCTCCCTACAGCCTACCTTAGACTTGGTAAACTCCTTAAACATGGCTGCTAGCGCATCATCTTCAATATCACTGTCTGTCTTGATGGCCACGTTCAGGATGTGAATGGGCTCCTCTTGGGTGCTCTGCAATTTGAAACAAAATAGACATAATATTGGTCTGTGCCTATTACCAAGGTAACAGCACCATTCAGCTTTGATTTGTCGCTATGGAAATGAGATGAGATGAAAGCAAATAACAGGTTTAAAAGAAAAGCCGTCATGTGGATTGATGCCTCCCAGGTGCTGAAACTCGGCCAGCAAGAGCCATGCAGAAATGTTTTGACAGCTCAAGATGATCAGGTCAAAAGCAAACAGCATTTCGTTGTTTTAATCGGTCAGAGTAGTCAGACAGGCAACCAGCTCTATCCAACATGGCATTGGTCCCCAGAGTAAATCTTCAAAGTAGAGATCTACTTTGTATTGCTCTTGGTTTAATTTGTTTTTTAACACAGGCTATCATAACCATTCAGGTGAATCCAATGGAATCTTTTTATCTATCCATCCATTTTTTAAACCTGCTTATTCCACTGCATGGTTCATATCAGCGTTGGGTGAAAGAAAGGACCCAACCTTACATTATAAGCCACACATATGCACACACCAGACCAATTTAGACTCTGTAATCAACCAAGCACTCGTGTTTGAAATGGGTGAGGAATCCACAGTAACTGGAAAATCACCCTCATGGACACAGAGAGAATAATTAAACTCCGCATAGGCAATGTCTGAGCTGGAAGTGGCACCT
The DNA here is from genome assembly GCA_026402145.1 of Polypterus bichir lapradei. NCBI lineage: Eukaryota > Metazoa > Chordata > Cladistia > Polypteriformes > Polypteridae > Polypterus > Polypterus bichir. The sequence goes on along the minus strand of JANRMT010062814.1, from coordinate 89,027,105 downwards.
AAGTATCTACAGCAGTTAGGTAGCGGTGTACAATTTGGAAAATACCAATAATGTCAACTTTATTTAATGCTTTGTTTAAGACACACAGGGAGTATATGCATTTACCTTATAATATTTCTAGAATTAAAAGTACAATATTGTGGATATCCACATAAACATGGAATTATCCATGAATTTAGATTTCAGCTATAATGAGAGAATTGGTAAGATATATACTACAACTTTAGGTAGTTCTTCAAACATGCTGCCCTTGCTCACCTTGGTATCCTCCTCACTATATAAAGCAGAGTGGCCTGGATCTGGAAATGTGGGGCTTGGGGGTGGTGAATCCGAAAAGCAGCTCATAACATCATCAATGTTTCTAGAAGAAGAATATTTTGAATTAGACAGTGGAACAGATATAAAGGCATCTTTGATCTATAGGAAATGTGCAGCCCTGAGAATGAAAAGTAAGAAGACCAGTTAGGGATCCATCCATGCCTGCTGCCTTTTAGAAAAATACTAATATATGAAAAGCAGTAGCACTGCCCTGGTCAAGTGACATAAAATCCAGTGAAGGGGGCAGTGCAGTTTAATTACGAAGACACAGAAGTGGCTGTGAGTGTTGACATAAAGAAAAGATGACAAGTAAACAAGTTATGGAAAACAGTGCCACAAATAGTGTAGATGTACAATAGGCATTAGAATGAGAAAATATGGGTTTGAAAGTTTGCAGATAGCTAAATTGTCCCATTAACTCATACACATAATTTTTTAAAATTGTCACAACTTCCACTTTAGCTATTTGACTTGGCAGATTTTTCCAGATTCCACTGAACATTTTGTAAAGTAGTATTTACTGGCTTTCATCTTAAACATTCTTCCCCTTAAATTCAGCAGGTGTCCTTGAGTACATGATTTATAATTTAACTGAAAGAATGTTTCTGGATTCATTTTATTATTGTCTTTGACACTGTGTTGGTGTAAATGGCAAACAGTTTGATAGTACAAGAATCCACTATAATGCTAACTACTTAAGACAAGTGCATTCAACTAGTTGGCTACAGGCTATATCTGATCTATGATGTGTCTTTAACACTAGAATCTCTGAAGCCTACGAAAAAAGTAATAATGCTGGGCCACCTTAAATTCCTTCGCACCTCTTCCTCAGCTCTTTGTTTTGTAAAGGTGTTAATCGGCACAAGCAGCCTGCTATCCCATCCCCCCACCAATGCAGCTGAAGTTCTCAACACAACGTTGTCAGATGTCCGAGATTGCAGCAAATCTGTCATTTCCACTAGTTCTGCACAGCTGTCTTTGTTGTCAAAGCGCATAGCGGTCACGGGTCATCGTATCTTTAATTGCCGGTACAACAAATAGATCTGACCAGGTAATCGCTGCTCATGTGAAAAGAATGGAGAGGCAAGTTTGTTGTATCATGTGAACGTGACTGAGAGAATAAAACTGAATTAAAAAAAAATGCTAACTTTTACAGGTAGCAAAAATTTACACCGGGTGTTACAGACTCAAATCAAATGTATGTTTTTATTATATAATAGTAATAATAATAGCAACTCACTACTCAAAATGCGGAGAACCCGGGCTCAAACCCGCAAGCTCATGATTACAAGGCAGCAGGTCTTACCTCTGCACCAGCCAAGCAGACATGTTGGCTTTCTGTCAATTGATATTTGGGCTTGGGTTTTTACTCATTGACAGCCATATGTAACTTGAACGATTTCCTTCTCTTTGGTTATATTCTTGAATAAAAGCGCACTTGTTTTGATATACCTTTTGTGAAAGAGTTCATTTGATATTTGCACTTCAGTCTTCCAACATTATACACTTCAAATCAGCATTTTGTCAATTATTACTATAAAATGAAAAATGTTTCTGTTTTAATTATGTGCTCAACATTTCTTGCCTCAAATTTCCTGTCATCCTACATTTACTCACATCATTGTAGACATGAAACACACATGAAATGTATGTATTTCAAATAATGATACATTATTTAGCCTACACAATTCCAGGCACGTCACACGAAGATAAACAGACTTGAGCTGGGAGATCTTCAGCTGCGTTGGTGGGGAATGGAATAGGAGGCAGCTTGCTGCTTGTGTTGATTGACACATTTGTAAAACAAAGACGCTGATGAAGAGGTGTGAAGGAATTTAAGGTGAACCGGCATTATGACTTTTTTTGTAGGCTCCAAGAAACCTAATGTTAACCAGCCCAAACAGTCACTGAAAGCTGTGCCCAGCGGACAATCGCAGTTACTGAAAAGGGTAACGTTAACCACTGTCATCCCATTTTACCTGCAATATAAAATTACTCCTTTTGGTGTTATGAAACAAAGCATAAATAAAACCACTTCAATTTTTCACTTAAAATAGCCAAAATGGGAATGTGAGGGGTATTTTACTAGATAGTGAAGCAGGTAAAATTGAAATTGGCAATTTATTATTGTAAAATTGTGTGATGGCTTTACTCAACTTAAATTACAAGCAGTTTATATGCTTTCTAACAGTTGGAGCAAAAGCATGTTAAGTGGTTTACTCATGGTAACAGATTGAGTCGGAGGTAGGAAATGAACAAGAAACCTTGGTATTTAAGATCCAATCCCTTAGCCACTACACCAAACTACCTGTTCTAGATATCATACTGTCTAAAATAATTCCCACAGACCTTTATCATTACATGAAAAGAGGAACACCAAACTAATTCAATGTGCAATATAAACCCACAGAGAAACAAAGCTCAATATCCCTGAAATAAGGTTTTGGAACAAATGGGTGGCACCTGAGCTAAGTGGTTGATGTACAATAGTAAGAGGGTAAAATTTATAATAAGTGTGTACAGGGTACCAGGTTAATAGAAGTGCAGACTGAAACAGAGCAATAGATATACTCTGGAGACAGCAGATTAATGATACTGGGCTTCAATGGGAAAATGGCACTAAAGTAGAAGACAGAAATTGAGAAAAGATAGTCTTGCTACCTACCTGACAAAGTCTTCAAAAGATCGAAATGATACCATTGCTCCCATGCGCTGGCAAGGTGGGGTAAAGGAGGTGTCCAGCAGCACATCGCTTACACTGGCCACATGAGTCATACCATAGTGATTCAGATTTGAAGAAAATGACATTCTGTGTGGCAACACAAAACACACCATTGAACATCAACATTAAATCAGCAGCGGTTACACAGACTCTGCATTTCTTAAAAGTGAATGTGTGATCTGCAAGTGCTCTGTGGCCACCTGAAAAGCATCCCATGACCAGAAGAGTGACAGAAATCTAAAGAGTTACTTTAAAAGAAACATAAAAAGAAGACGATTACAGCATGGTGTGGGAGCACAGAGCACTTATTTGAGGGCCAACTGTGTGTGAGCTGAGAGGCAATTGGCAAAGAGCATGGCCCAGCATGTTCACTGTGTACTGGCACAAGAGTTTGTGAACTGTGAATAGCACATTAACATAAGAGGGAGGTGCTCTGCTGAGTCAGCTCCATTTCTTCTGTGGACCCTGCAGCTTTTCAGATTATTCAGCTTGGTTACCTACATTTCATAATTCAGATCATTCTTTTTCAAAAATTTAAACAGACTGCACTTGACTATATAAACAGAAGGTTTACACCATTAGTTTACTTACTAATTTTCAACTAATGACATATTTAGAAGATATATATAGTAATTAGCAATCAACCTTCATACTAACAGCTATCTGTATATGGTGCAGACTGGGTCCTCTGCAAGCTCTGCATCAAATGCAAAACCTGAAAAAGTTCTAGTTTAAACAAAAAAAAATGACTCAGTCCTTAAATTATATAGGGACCCTTACAATAATCATGTACATTTGTATAAATGACTGACACTATGTCCAGTTCTCCACAAACTCCATACCATTAGCCCAATGAACATGCCATAATCCTGTTTGAGTTGCATGGATAATAATATGGGGTGAATGACAGGAGCATTTAATGACTAAAGGTGAAAAGCTAAAGAAGTGGACCTTTGGTGTAGAAGAGATTTAACTTTATGAGACAACAATCAAATGAAGAATTGGGTATATGAAACACAGAAGTTATCTTTTGCTCGAGATTGCCGCTAATGGGACTTGTGATAGCAGTTGGATTAGATCTATGAAATACAAATAACCAACTTAAATTTTATAGAGTGCCTTTTTACAGTAAACACAGACACACTATAGTTCTGTAGTTTGCTGCTCGGTGGCACACTCTATTGCCCCCTGCTCGCATCGCTTGCCAATCCCTTTCCCCCAGCCAGTGCTACGTGCTGTTGTGAAGGGGGGGGAGGCTGAACGCACCCGAAGGAGATGCTGCTGCCCTTCCGAAACCCCTCTTAAACAGTTATACAATGGGAAACAAATAACAGTTGTTTTTTTACCTCCTCATTGCATGATCTGCATTTCGTGCGGAGCTTCGAACGTTTAAAAGCCTGTACAGCAGCTGTCCCTTTTTTCTCACTGTATTGTCTCTCTTGTCCCCCAGACATCGTCAAACACTATTCGATCTCTTTTTGCTATTCCGTTATTTCACCAAGTAATATTTTCCGTTTGTTTGTGCTAATGTGATCTTTACTCTCATTTTCCTACTTCCATTATCTCTAACCTGCTCTGCATGTGTATCACGGGACTTGCTTCCAAAGGTTGTAAGTATGACATGACTTGACTATCTCACGGGACGTGAAAGTGTCTCTCGGTCTCTCTTCAAAAGATCACGTCTCATCGCAGGAAAAAAAGTCCTGTTTTTTTTTATAATAGAGAGATATGTTTTGTTTTAAAAAAAAAAAAACATGGACCACAGCGTCATAGTGTGATTCAGAGGCAGTTACTGAACTGACAGCGTTGTGACTTAAGAGTTCACCGCTTTAGCCACTATGCTGAACTCTTTACAAGACTCCCTCCCTATACAGAATATAACACAGAAAAACTGAATTATTAATATTATATAATGATTCCAACAAAGCTGTAAAATGTGATTCAGGTGCATATTTATACAAGTAGATGCCATTATATGAGATGTTTAAACACTTGTTTTGTGATGTGAACCTGTAGCCTTGTGATTTCTAGTCTAGTTCATTAGCTGCTAGACTGCATTACCATAACTTCAGCATAGTTGCAAGCTCTTATATCATATAATGGGAAGGAGGTCTTACAATGAAAGAAATAATTGGAAGGTTGTTTCACGCATTCAGCCCAGCAGTGGCAGACGAGGCCATGCATACTGTGAATAAACAAATGAGCTCCAAAGACAAGCAAAGAGCAGCAAGTCTGTCTCTAATGCAGAAAAGGCTTTGCACTTTGTGATTAACTCAAAGAGTTTTTCACACATTCAGGAAAATGCAGGTCTCTCTCATAGCAGAAGCATGTACTACTATAAGTTGTACTGAATGAATATGCAGAAAGACTTATCACACAACCAAATAAGCTGTGGCCCTTACACAGACCAAGGTTTGCTCTGTGTGTTTAATCACATAGGGCATTCACACAAACAGAATACAAAGGGGTTAAGCATGCTAAAAACTACATGGAATGGAATCACAGAAGAAATTAACTGGTACAGTACCTGTTAAGAGTGGGGATGTTGCCCCTGCAATTAAACAAAATTTATTAATTGTTGGTTAGTGACAGGAAACATTTGTGAGAATCAGATCATTGCAAGCCAGTGGTGTAACTATGGCAGGAGAGAGGGACATAGGATATTTTCTAGGTGTTACTAGTGCCTTCTTCTTTTAAGGATGGAGGAACCAATAGTATTTGAAATTTTAGTAGAATCCATTGTAAAGTTTTTCAAACTCAAACAGTACTAGGGTGTTGTACCGTGTTAGCCATTATGGATGTAGTAAGAAGTTAAGCAAAATGATACCTTTTATTGGCTAGCTCGAAAGATTACAATATGCAAGCTTTCGAGGCAACTCAGGCCCCTTCTTCAGGCAAGATGTGAGAAGATCTGAGTTGCCTCGAAAGCTTGCATATTGTAATCTTTCTAGTTAGCTAATAAAATGTGTCACTTTACTTAACTTCTCAGGCTCAAACTATAAGTACACAGTAAAAGCCAGGAACCACTGGCTTTGCGAACTTCCATAGTACACACAGAGAACTGTCTGCAAAGATCTCTCCTCATTTAATTCATATAGGACCACTGCCATTCCAACTCTCCTGTATGCATAGCTCTTTTTGTCATCTGCTGTAAATTTCATGAAAAATTTTCTGCATGCAGGAATGAGAGAGTAAGGGTAGACAGCCACAGCCATAAGGTCTGTCAGTAAGGGAGGAAGCACAATATAAAATCAATACCTAACAGAAACAAAAGGTGCCAGTTTGAATTCTGAACTAACATGATCAACTGTGCTGTCAAAAACAAAACACAAAAAAAACGAAAATTTACAAATTCACAAGTCAGCTCTGACTTACCTTTTAAGTATTATCAGTACCATTATCTCTCCATGTGTAGTAGCATCAAATATTATACAGATCATACACCAGGACTAAGATAGGCATTGAAATAGGATGAGATCTCTTTTTTACAACAGGTCATGTAGTAAAAATTGTAGCTACAAATCATAAGGGGCTCTCTCTTTAGCTGGGTCCAGGATGCTCCTTGCTTACCTGTTTGGATGAGAGCTTGGCAACATAAACTGGAATTCTACCACGCAGGTGCCATCTTTTAGTTGCCGGTGCTGTACACTGTTCAGTTCATAGGCAATATAAGCTCTGCGTACATATACCTGGATATCAGAGAGTAAGAACGAGAAGAAACATTTCATTAACTAGAATGAGAAAGGGGAAAACTCTAGAGAAAGATAGTAATCAAAATTACTGTAGACAAACCACAGAGTGAGAAAGATATTATCACAGACAACATTGCTTGACTGGCATCCTGAAAAGGGAACAATGGGTGGATGGGTGGAGGGACATGGATGAATGGATGGGAATCCTGGCCAGTTTGATTGCTGGTGCTTTACCCAGCGAGGAGACCATGACTGGGAAAGGACAGAAAGAGACTACCTCATGAAGCCATAGATTTCCTCGATTATAAGTTGTACTCAATGAATATGCAGTGGATTCTCTGGATGGCAGCATTCCACTGGTGGAGCTCCCAGTTGTACACTCGCAGGGCAACATAAGGGCGTAACATATGGGTGCCCTACTTGGTTACTTGGGTGCCATCAATGGGAGCTTCCAATTAATAATTTGGCACTATTAAGAAAGTCCCACCTGACCCAGAAGTGCTTCCTGGTTGTAACATTGTTACACCGGAAATGCTACCAGGTCTGACAAAAAAAGGGCCACTTCACCTCACCCAGGTGAGTCGGAGCCGAAAGCGACACTAGACAACACTCACCTTGGAAAAGTGGAGGAGAAAAAGAGTTAAAAAAGGAACTGCTTTCATTTCCACCACACTAACTTTGGACATAAGGCACAGAATGTGAATCACTGCATTCTGTGAACAGCACATGGCGATATCCTACCAGGCACCAGCAGCACACAGGGACATGCCTCTGTGTCCTTTTTACCATGATGACGCGACAAGTATACACCTGAACAAACGCAACCCACCCGTAGCTAACCTAACTTTTTAAGTATCCTAATCAAATCACAGACTTTTGATCTAGCTAGAAATATGTCTGCTAAACACCCTTTCAAATACAACAGGACTGCTTTCACCTGGAAGCATGCTTACTTTAATTGTAGCTGCTGGACAGACAAAAATCTGTATACATTATATAGATATAGTAAAAGGAAAATAGCTAGAAAGTAGAATGAATTAGACAGTAACAGTTACTATAAATAATGGGGTATATTTAAATAAAATAATTCTTGACTTGCAAGAAGAAACAGAATTTCAGTTTTCAAAGAATAATACAAACTCAACTGCCTAAAACAAAAGAAGTAATCAACATCTAAATTTAAAAGAGCAACAAACTGTTATTTTTAATAAAAGATTTGATGACTAAGGTCATCTGCACATTTTACAGCTCCTAGTCAGACAGCATGTCTAAGTTAACAACTTCAGTTGCTGGATCATGTTGCCTTCAGGATGTCAGATTACACAACTAGGAATTGCAGGGGATTGCAGACTGCGTTACTGCCTCATGACTTCTCAGCATAGTTTCAAATTTAGTAGTATCATGAGCTCTTCTCCACATTTTGACAGCCAACTGACACACTGCCAGACAGTTCCAGTAGTTGTACAAATGCTTTCTAGGTATGGCGAGTTCGGTCATAATCTTTGCCCTTTTTTCCTTTTTCCATTCTACTGTGGTACAACAAACTGAAAACATTAGACAGACAAGCCTCTGTTTGTGCTGTCCAAAATACCCATTTGTTTTCTTTTCTTGTGGTTGCCTTGTACTTCTGAGTGAACTCTCTTTGGTTGTCAGCTCTCACACACACACAGCCCCAGCACGATGGCTTAAGACAAAGGAGCTAAATAAGTAAAGGTACTGTATGTGTGCCAAAGTGAACTACTAACTCAAATCCTGATAAGGAAAAACGAATAAACTACCAAAGGAATTTCATTTCCACGGAACACCAAGACTCCGTTCACTTGGAAAAATGCTTTGTCTTTCAGAGTAAACGGAGAGATTAATTTAACATGGGAACATTTGGATTGGTTGCTATGGGAAAAAGAGAGATTTAAATAAGGTAAAATATAGCAATAGGATATGATTTTTATGGAAAAGGTCATTCTATTAAAATGCAGAGATAGGAGTTAATTTTCAAGAAAAAGTTATTAAATATAAAAAATAAGTATTTTATTTGTAACGAATAAAAGGAATTCAATTAATTCTAAAAACAGAGATTTAATTTTCATAGAAAAAAATTAATTTCATTATTCAAACAAAACTGGTACTTGATTAACCTGCAAGAAAAAAATAGTGACTCAATAACTGATGAGAAAAGTAAATTATAAAGGAGTAATGGACACATGATTACTAAAGAAAAATAGAAACACAATTAACACATTTTCAATTAACTTGTAAAGACAGGGATTAGATTTTCAAATAAAATGTGATTCCAAAGGACATGAATTTGATTAATCTGAGAAAGGTGAGCAAATAGTGACTCCAAAACCAAGAAGAAAATTAACCTGACAAGGAGTAACAAACATAAGACTGAAAGAAGAATACAGACAAAAATAATATGGATTCAGTTAACTTGGAAAAACAGGAATCTGATTTTCATGGAAAAAAGGGATTGTGATACTTAGAAGTCAATAGGTTTGATACCCTACAAGAAACAATGACTCCCACTACTAATGAATAATGAACACTTGATTACTGAGAAAAAAACAGAGACAATTAATATGAATTCAGTTAATTTACAAAAACTGAAATTTGATTTAAAAAAAAAAAATAAGATTTGGTTATTCAAAGTAACTGGGCCTTGATTAAGTTGAAAAAAGCTTAACTTTATTATCATGAAGAAATAATTGAAGACAAAACAGAATTACAGACAAGCAGAAGTAATGGTAACTTGAGTACTGAAAAAAAATGAATTGTTTAATAAATATTCAATTAAATTAGACAAACTTGATTAGAGAGCAGAAACGGGGACTCAACTTCCAAATAACAAATAAGTGATTAAAAAGAACATATCAACATCAGAGTTCTATCAACTAGAAACAGGGGCACAATGTAGAAGAAAGTCACAGCAAAGTTTCCATGAAACAGAATGACACACATTCATCTAGTCAGATGTATAATTCCTGTACATAAAAATGCATGAATAAATCTGGGAGTACAGGCAGATTCTTGTCTTTTTATCTGTACTATCATCTTAATAGTCAATGAAGTGACTCTGATCTTGACTAAATAGAAGAAATGTTTTCAAAAATACCTCAAGTGCTGCCATCCTCACCACCTGGTTACTGTGATAGAAAAAGTTGGGAAGCACATCAAAAATAGATGTCTCTGACAGGATGAGTTTCTAAAATGAAAAGAAAGTTGTTTTGATAAAAGAATTGTAGCTCCATTACTTGAAGAAAAATATGAAATTCCACTCTTTGACAATAAGGTTCAATATCTATCAACATCTAATTTAGGCATGTGCCAGATGTATGCTGCACTGTAACCTAAAGACCCTGCTATGGTTCTATACTCCTATTTGTACTCATTTAATAGGAAGACTGTGAATCCAAAAGACAGAGAAAGCTATCTATGGACTTATGGGGACAGATTGTCCTACAGTGAATTTTATGTATTTGTAGCAATAACGTAAAAATGTAAACATTAACTAGACAATGCATTAAACATTTTAAAACACTTCATCTACCCCGCGGCTGTACTTTGTGTAGGAGCAGCTCCATAGAGGTGTTATACTTTTACCATAACTCAGTGAGGAATATCTAAGCATCTTATTTCATTTGTGCTTCTGCCACATTCTTATCTCAAAAATGGTCCACTAAGAGTTACCTGTAAGTTCTCGATGCAGAACTGGTGCCCATACATGTCAATAGCAGAAAGAAAAATTGATTCCACCTGATTGTGGCGCAGCTCATATGATGGTAGGTGTGATGCTATCAGGATCTAGGATAGGAAATTAAAGGCAACTAATTTAAAACAGGCAAAAACACAGGCAGCCAGTACCAGTTATAGTTACTGCTTACAATGGCCAACATCCTCACAGGAGGCAAATGAGGAGTTTTCCACTGGAAGTAAGTCAGAGTGTATCCAAACAGTAATTACCTGTCAGCTTCCATTAAACACTGTGTAATTATTTATTAATTACTGCCTAACTACTTACCAATTAACAGTAATTAACATTAACAAAAACAACATCTGTCTTTGTTCTGTATGCTTTATCATTTGTTAAATTAATTAGACACTAGCTACTGATCCTACGGCCTGCCACTCTAGAAAACATTTGAGTGCCGGGGGGCTGAAATCCTCTTTTCATCTGTGACAGAAAAGTCCCTTATTGATCAGCAATGACATAGCACTGATGAGATGGACAGCACAGAGTTGAGCAACGGAACCCTGTTGATCTAAACCCAGAAAGGCCATTGAAAAACTCTGACCTGCTCACCTATAAGAAAGCACATATTGTCTTTAGGAATGTCAATGGCACAGGAGACCAGTAGCCAGTTGCACTAATTAAATAAACATTTGTTACATATGGATTACTTCATCCGAATCACAAAAAAAACTACTAAGCAGAGACAGAGCTCATTGTGGTTAGGAGATGACATTGCGGTTGTGGGCTTTTTGATGCTATTTAATGAACCTATTATTATGTTATGCATGACTGCAAAACCTAGGGAGTCCATTTTGAGTTTACAATTTTTTTTTCCTTTGCTACAGTAGCTCCAACATCATCAATGGCATAGCCCGATTTTCTTGTCTACCTTGGGTTACCGGAAACATTATATTTCATTTGTCTATCCAATTGTAAATTTTATACTAAACTTACTGAATAGAACTCTGGGTGTCTGGTCATTCACCGGACTGGGTGTTACTGATAAATGTAACAAACTGTCGCATGCTTATCTAAATCATTTATATAATTTAAATGACAGATTGCTACAAGGATAGCATGCTTTACTTGTCCTCAAATAAGCACAACTTGAATTCACTACCTCACTCAAGTGAGCACTACCTTATATGACTAACTGAGTGAAATGCAACAACCACCTGTCTTTTGATAGTGCGGCACTTCTTTAAATATTGTATCAAACTGAATGCATCTGAATGGTATTACATACCTGCCGAGCACGCAGGGCCACCTTGGCATTGGTCGTCTTGCTTAGTTGTGTCAGTTCAGTGAGGATTGCCATGAGTTCATCAGTTAATGTGGGGTCACGGCCACACAGTTGGTCCTGATTGTTGGAAAAAGAAAGGAGAACAGTTACCACTGGAGATGGGAAAAGAAATTAGCACGCAGTGGACCAGTCAGAAAATATTACATTCTTAAGCTACAAAAATGTCCTGGAAAGCCTGGTCAAACACAATGTGTATTACTTTGAATAAGTGGGTCACTGGGTACAGCTGCGAATTCTATTATTTCAGAAAGAACAGGACAAGTTAAAATTCCTAGAAAATGTGTCCAGTTACAGAAGACATATCCTGCAGATTAAAAATAAATAAAACATAATATCCCTATCCAAGACATAAAATTGAAACAAAAAAGGACTGTATTCATTTAACAAAAACCAAAAGCATGACATATTAATCCCAAGGGAGGACTGTGGACAGTAATAGGTTTGCAAAATCCACTCTCTGCATATATCCTATAGAAAAACGGGAACTGTTTGACTTGTGGGTCATAAACAGGCAGGTAGGCGTTGGGAATCAGACTCCGAGTTTGTGGGATTACATTTTGCTACTGACACTGTGTGAGCAAGCCACTTAACCTTTCTGGGTTTCCTTTTGAAAAACAAAAAAAATTAAATCTAACCAATTCTATCTCAAATTTTGTAAGCCGCTTTGGAGAAAAGCATCAGCCAAATACTGTAAGTAAATGTAAACAGCCAGATGTGTGCTTGTGTTCAGCCTGAAGATGGACCATCAAAAATTCTATCAAACCAGAGCCAAGGATAAGACACTCAGGCCCCTGACCTTCAGCTTACATAATTCGGAGAGACAGCTGATTTGTACAACTTGAGAGTTGCACAGGCTCAGGTCCAAATCCACTCAAAGTCAAAACTCTTTAATTTGCATATGGATATATATGGTTCAGGTTCAAATTGTTACAAGATGGTGTGGTGGGCAAAAGGAAATTAGAATTGGATTATAAGCAGGACATGAGGAGCTATAATATCAATGTATTCATAGTGTATTTAATAAAACTGGAAAAAATTGTTTATTTAATGTATTTGTTCCAATAACCCAGCCCCCCAAACCAGTGTGTTTTTTCGTGCCCGTCCCAAGCTAGGATAAATGGGGAGGGTTACATCAGGAAGGGCATCCGGTGTAAAATGTTGCCAGATCAATATGCAGACAACAATATGGATTTCCATACTAGACAGGTTGAGGCCCAGGTTAATAACAGCTGCCACCAGTACTGTTAGCCAACGGGGTGCTGGTGGAAATTGGCCTACTGTTGTTTGAAGAAGGACAAGAAGAGGGGGAATGTGTGCCTGGAGGCAGGGGGAGAAGATGAAGGTAAAGAGACTGGAAGTGAGGGGTAGGAACTTTGAATGCTGGCAGTATGACTGGTAAGGGTAGAGAGTTAGCTGATATGATGGAGAGAAGGAAGGTTAATATATTGTGCGTGCAAGAGATCAGATAGAAGGGGAGTAAGGTCAGGTGGATCAGTGGTGGGTTCAAATTGTTCTACCATGGTGTGGATGGGAGGAGAGATGGGGTAGGGGTTATTCTGAAGGAATAGTATGTCAAGATTGTTTTTGAGGTGAAAAGAGTGTCATACAGAGTGATGATCATGAAGCTAGAAACTGAAGGTGTGATGATGAATGTTATTAGTGCATATGCCCTACAAGTTTGGTGTACGATGGAGTGAGTTGCATGAAATAATGGACAGTGTACCCAAGGGAAAGATAGTGGTGATTTGAGCAGATTTCAATTGATATGTTTGTAAAGGGAACAGAGGAGATGAGGAGGCGATGAGTAGGTATGGTGTCAAGAAGAGGAATGCAGAAGGTCAGATGATAGTGGATTTTGCAAGAAGGATGGACATGGCTGTGGTGAAAACATATTTTAAGAAGAGGGAGGAACACAGGGTGACATACAAGAGTGAAGGAAGATGCACACAGGTAGATTATATCCTATGCAGGAGGGTCAGTCTGAAAGAGATTGGAGACTGCTCATGGCAGGGGAAAGCGTAGGATGGTGATCTGTAAGATGATGTTGAATATCAAGAAGAGGAGTGGAGTAAGGACAGAGCCAAGGATCAAATGGTGGAAGCTGAAAAAGGAAAACTGTAAAGTTGAGTTCAAGGAAGACTTCGGGAACTGGGAGGCTTAGAAGAGTTAACAGACAGCTGGGTAACTACAGCAGAAGTAGTAAGGGTGACAGCTAGAAGGGTGCTTGGTGTGACATCTGGACAGAGGAAGGAGGATAAGGGAACCTGGTGGTGGAATGGGGAAGTACAGAGGGGACTGGGCGGTCTCTTGGTCTAGAATCCCTACAGATTTTATTTTTTTTTTCTCCAGCCTCTGGAGTTTTTTTTTGTTTTTTCTGTCCACCCTGGCCATCAGACCTTACTTATTCTATGTTAATTAATGTTGACTTATGTTTATTTTTTATTGTGTCTTCTATTTTTCTATTCTTCATTTTGTAAAGCACTTTGAGCTACATTTTTTGTATGAAAATGTGCTATATAAATAAATGTTGTTGTTGTTGTTACAGGAGAGTATACAAAGGAAGAGGTTGTCAAAGAAGAAATGGGATAGTCAGAGAGATGCAGAAAGTAGACAAGAGTAAAAGGAGATAAGGCATAACATGAAGAGAGTGAAAGTGGCAAAGGCTAAAGAAAAGGGGTATGATGAGTTGTACAAGAGGGTGGACTCTAAGAAGGGAGGAAAGGACCAGCACCAATTGGCTAGACAGAGGGACCGAGCTGGGAAAGATGTAGAGCAGGTGATAAAGAATAAAGATGGAAACATACTCACAGATGAGGAGAGTATGTTGAGCAGATGGAAAGAGTTTTTTGATTTATGAAGAGAATGAGAGAGAGAAGATTGAATGAAGGGGAGATAGTGAACCAGGAGGTGCAATGGATTAGCAAGGAGGAAGTAAGGACAGCTATGAAGAAGATGTTGGTCCAGATGAGATGGCAGTGGAGTTTTTAACCAGATTGTTTAATGCAGTCTTGGAAAGTGGGAGGATGCCTGAGGAGTGAAGAACAGGAGCAGCCAAAAGAAGAAGAAGAAGAATTTATTTGTTCCAATACAATGAACCCAGTTTTGGAGTTGCAGAGTTCCTGAGCCTTGCCCACCAGCACTGGGCACAAGGACAGAACAATCCATGGACAGGTCACTAGTATGGCATTGGCCACAAGCTCCTGTTCAAATGCATACTCACTCACTTACATTAATTGATTTACTCATTGAGATTATGAGAGGTGTGAGAGGTGCACCCAGACAATTATTTTAAAATCGGTCGTAAAGATTTGCTTACTGCATCATCAAAATTGCAATTCTTCAGACAGGATGCAGACACAGGACAGGGCACAGAAAAAAGTAAGTAATATAATCTATTATAATGCTGTAATGCTTTACGTTAAGGCCTTTTGAAGGTAAATGCAAAAAAAAACCTTGAAATAGAAAGCATGCTTTTATTGCAAAGCATCTAGTTGTGGCGGGCAGTATAAAACATTACTATATGAAATAAGGCTTGATTGTATAATAAAATGTTAGTTGTCTGGCTTTGTTATTGGCTGGCACTTAAGTTTACAATTATTCATTTATCTTTCAATTACAAAACCTAATTTACCCTGTTAAACTTATCAGTGCTCAGACACCAAAGGGCACCTAGTGTCTATGAGAAGCGTGTGATATTTTAATTCTGAAAACGAATAAAATGACATTAGCCTTTAACTACATAGCACTTTAAACCTGTGGATTTTGAATTGTTTGCTGCACTTGCTTTGTCTATATAGTCCTAGATTTTAGAAAGGGCAAAATCACAAAGCATCTTTAATCTGGTTTTGGTAAGGGATAAGCCCTGAAGTCCAACTTCTTTTTTTATTAGTCCTGAATGCTGAGATGGTCCTTCCTCAGTCTTTAATGTTCTTCAAAGGAACTGGGCATGACTTTGTTCAAATGGCACTGACAAGACAGACTCATATTACAATGCTGTCTCCATGAATGCTTTTGAAAGAATTTTGTCATGAAATAAAATGATAAACCACTTTGGAAAAGTTCTGATGTATTGCCATTTAAATAACTGTATGCTGTGGATGATTTAAAACTATAAAACAACACACCTAGCTGCACTGCTACATCAACTTGAGCCATGATTATAATTATAAAGTGTCTACTGGTATTTCTCTTCTCTTGTCTTCAGCTGTGTTTCATGGACTGACAGAACATGGAAGGAGCAGCATTCAGGAGGCAGGTGCTTGCCTAGAGTGTTGTGCATATATGTTAGAATGTCTAGGTTTGGATGTCTAACTGAACCATGTCAGCAAGACTAGGAGTTTGTTTCATTCTAAGATTTGCATCAGGCTGAAATTCTACTTCCCCTCTTCTCCAGTTTCCAATTTTTTGTTTAATTGACCTTCCTTAATGTTTGAAAGATTTGCATTTCTGAATTAGTTCTGTAAAGGACACAATATAATGTAGTTGTTGCCATGACATTATGGTGTTCCCTGGCATGTTTTCAGCATTTTTATAAGCTTTCATTGTTTATTTTAATGGGTGCTGCCATTTTTGTATTAGATTAGATTAACTTTATTAATCACAAGGGGAAACTATTGCTTTAATGTGGATGTGGACATGTTGTTTACTGTCAAGGTCCCAAATGAAGCTACATGATTTGCATTGCACAGCATCTGACATTACAACCCTGGCAAGATTTAAAATGGAAGCATGAAACTCTCAGTATCTTGGGATTATTATATTAAAAAAACCAATAACACCAAATTATCTTTTCCAATTACAGTCAAATGGCTAATAGTTTATGTTTGGGACCCCTGCTAAATTCTTTTGGATTATAATTTCAGGCTTGAGTTTTGGTTTTTGGTCGCTAGATGTATGCTCTTCTTGTAATGAAATTAGGCCTGTTTCCCTGATGATTATTTTTAGTTTGTAACTCAAACACGAACACTATAGTCTTTTCCACCTCATTTATTTTTGCCCTTTTTGGGCACCCCAGTTTTTCATTTTGGTGGTAATAATTAGATGTGTGTTATAGAAGTGTGACAAAGTGGCTGTGGTTGATCTTGGGATGGATTCATGTGGACATTGAATCATAAGCAATACATTCTTTTTCTCTTGTCTATAGAAACTACTTTCCCAGATAACTTTTTCACTGCCACTATTAATCTGTGTTATTAGCAGGGAGTATTTATATTAATGAATTTCTGTATTTGTCAACAAAATTATAAGTTGATCATTAGAAAAGAAGGATTTCAAATAGAGTTGTCTTCAGTTCCTTCTGCGAAGAAGTGATAACTCAGCCAGCTTTCAAAGAAAGGCTATGAGGTTTAAGATTGATTTCTTCCACAGAATATGTGACCTCTTAGGGTCGGAAGTGTAGTGTTAAGATGAAGAAGTAGTGAATTGGTGGGATTACCACTGCTATATTTAACACCTCGTCAGACCAGTAACACTATTTTTTCCTTGCCAATTCTCTACAGATCTCTAAAAATCCTTGCTGCTTCTACTAAAAAGAAAAAAAAAAGAATGACCTCTATGGCAGAATCTGTTGACCTTTTGGACAAACTTATACCCACAATAATGCTATATGCACCCGATAAACAGACAGGGTGAAAAAGTTGCATCCACAGTGCGAACTGTAATAAATATTATTTTCAGGAACCCATTTCCAGGGTTTAGTAGAAGGATGAAGAATTGTGATGTGCAATTTGAAATGCACTTGCACTCAGACACCTGGAGAGCTCAGGCAGAGGGGCCGCGCCTTGCAAGGGCCCAGCACCTCCATTGCACCCCCATGTAATTACACACTTGAGTGGCTGGACTCTGAAGAAAATTGAAGGCCTGAGCCGGAGAACAGCTGACATTTTCCCTCCCCATCACTGGGGCCTGATTACTTGAGAAATGAACAGGCCCCGCTCGCCGCTACTTCACAATTCTCCCAGGAAATACAGCTTTGTGTCAGAGTAATGAGATTCTTAGTTACAATCACCGAGAAAAGGGAAAAAAAAAAAAAAAAGAAAACCAGTATACAGCGCCTAGCGTTTCCAAATTAGCACTTCTCAAAACATTATAGGAGGTGGGCCAGCTTGGCACCTGTGACAGCCATTAAGCCAGCCTGGCTAGGGCCTAACGGCAAAGTCTCCATAATGACGTGCTACTTAATCATTTCTTTAATTTTCTATAAAGATTGCAGCCTGTAACACCACCCACCCCTCCCCCACTTATGGGCCTATTTTAATAGTCACATTTGTTTCCTATAATAACAGTATTTAACAAAACAAATGCAATCACTGAAAAGTGTCTCTTTGTCGGCACCTTCCCCAAAGACTCATTATTTCCTATTAGGATGATGGTGGTGGGATGGGGGTATGTGGAAATGGTCATTGCCCCACAATCTCACAATCAAAGGTGCACATAGAATTATTTTTTTTTATTTTTAAAAAAGGGACATTTTAATTCTCATTTTTTCAACTTTGCTTTTAGAACCTATTCACAAAAAAAAAGTCTACATATGGCAGCTGAAGCATCACAACTGAAAAGGCACCCGGTCTTGAGGGAACACTTCTATACCTCACACAGCTACATAATACTTTACCACACAATGTTCATCTCATCTGGCCAGTTAAACATAATTAAAAAGAGTGGCCATTTTATAGGGCATTAATGTCTCAGGCTAAACAGTAGGAACAAGGATAGGAATGTGCCGTTGTCAATGCCCAACTCTATGGACTTCCTTCAGTCTGGTGGCCAAATACCACTTGACTCAATCACCACTAGACTCATATTGATGCTATCCACATTCTAAATGTTTAGAAAGCCAACTTTGTGATCCAAGATGTGAACTGCTGCTCATTTATTGTAGACAGCCAATATAAAAATGTACAGTGAACCCAAAATGTTTAGCAGAGGGACAATATCTGCTGATGTTGAGTATATTCTGGCCCTGTCTCCTAATGATTAATCAATGTGTACTGATCTTTAGCACATCCAGTACAATCATATTTGAGTATGTCTTTGTTCATTGATGATGCCCGAGCTGTTTTGTTTTACAGTTTCATGTGGTTCAATGAACCACATTGTTATATGCTATAAAAATAACACAAAATAGTGGCTGGCATTTCCATCCTTAAGAACATAAGAAATTTTACAGACTTAGAAAAACCACTTTGTTCATATAGCTTGTTAGTACTGCAAACGTTACCTTGTCCCAGTGTCTCATCCAGAATGAACTACAATAAAATATCTGTCTCTATGTAAAAATATAATAGGATACCATGTAAGCATATTTATAGAACATTCTTTAACTTCATACCCGCTGGGACTGCTAAGTATTTTTGTCAAATTGTCTGTCAGAGATTGAGCAGCTTTGACCAAGCATTCTCATGTTAATGGAAGAAAGAGCACACTGTGTGATAAATAAAGCAATAGCTATGAATACCAAATATATTTTGCATTACTCTCACTTTAACACATTTATTTGGAAGACAGTACGCCCAAATCTGAATCTTACCAAAGACGATAAAAGAGAAAACATTCACATCCCCACAGCTAAGCCAGCCTGGCCTGTGTGAAGACTTGTTATTTCATGGGTTATATTGGAAGTTTTCTTCGTTAAACATAAGCTAGAAAGAACATACTACTTACAATCAGCATGGTGACCAGCAAGTTCTTCTTGGTAACCTGAGCATGGGAGAAGATGTAGTTCAAGACACTGGACATATCCCCTTTGTTTTCTTCCCTCAGGGTGAACACACACTTGTCATAGTGGCCTTAAGAGAGGAAACGGGAGACTCACTTTCAATACATTGACTGTGTTTTCTGGTAAACTAAATAAAGTAATATCCTGCAAATAACAAAAAACATTCAAATTTTCTGATAAGAAACATTCAGAATACAGGTAATTGTACAGTATAACTCTATATTAATTAATAGAAGAGTACTACCTGTAAACGTATTCTGATTTTTAATGAACAGGCCTCCCATCTAGTGCCTCCATTCAACATCACTCAGGATAGGTTCTAGCCTACCATGATTATAAATGGGTTTGAAAATTGATGAATTGATGCATGAAAATCTTGGATTGTGTGCCGGATGTTTCACAGGCATATTTACTATCACTTGCATCACCAATAGGATAACTGCACATAGTGTTGCCTTAACCCTTAAAAATAGTTTGCCACTTCAATGAACTTAACTAATCTATCCGTTACCAGTCTTTACTCTAAACTTTCATCCAACTTTATTTAGTCACATAAGGAGGTAAAAAAAAATTAACTGAGTGGTTACAAAGTGTATGTTGCACTGTACAGTAGGATACATTTACATTTGAATGCTCTCAAAAAAACTGTGCTGTGCATGTACACAAAATTCAAAAATAACTCATTGTGACTGGAATAAGAACACTCTATGCCCTAGAAAACATTTCTGATCACACTTTGTGGTTAGCTGTGAACATTCTTAAGTAGACTCTCAATGTTCAAGTTTCTGGCTTTTTTTAGTCATGTTTACATAAGAAAACATGGAATTTGCCTACTGAGTTGCATCCAATAACAGAAATTAAGTAAAACAAACAAATAGGGTTAACACAGGTTAAAACTTACCTAGAAATTGTAAAATATTTACGTATATCATTCAAAAACACATTATCTGTTAACTACTTCTAGCAGTGTGATAGTCTATATTTACCTAAAATGGTTACATGATACTATACATATGAAACCTCTGCACCTCTGGAATTTTGTATTATTTCCCCTATTAAAAACACATACAGCACCGAGAAAAAAGGAATTTCTGAAGCCATTTGTGTGTGTTTTGTTTAGTAGTAGGGTATTGTACCGTGTTAGCCATTATGGATGCAATGAGAAGTCAAGCAAAATGACAACTTTTATTGGCTAACTGAACCGATTACAATCTGCAAGATCTTGCCTAAAGAAGGGGCCTTAGCTGCCTCGAAAGCTTGGATGTTGTCATTTTTTTTTTTTTAATGACTATCTTCCTTGTTTTACTGAAGTTAAGTTATGCATGCAATGAGTGTCTGTGATCGGTTGAGATTATTTCCAGTTTTTTTAACATTGCCTACTAATACACACTTGCCTAATCATCTACTAAAGCCCCAGTAACCTTAGCTGCATGATTGGTAATCTGCCGGAGATTTTCTTAAATTTTAGTTTGTCAGACTACTAAACCAATCAATGAAGCAGTAAGTGATGACAGGCAGAATCACTCTGCAATAAAAGAGCAACAATGAGGTCCTTGTCCACTTAAAATAGTCTACAGAAGGAGAAATAAGTGCTGGCTGAATTTCCAGTATGCTTTTTGTATTATATTCCAATTACATTTATTATTTAGAGTAGTTCTAAAATATTTTTATTCAGGCATGATTTCTACCTCCTACCGAACAATGGGTAAACATGCAGATTACTGCCCATTACAGTCAAATATAATTTCTTTGGCTTTTCTGACATTCAGAGTAAGACGGTTCCTATTGCACCAGTTTGCCAAATAGTCCACTCGATTTAAATAATGGCTTTCATCCTCCCTGGATATGTATTCTATCAGCATGGTATCATCAGCATACCTGATAATGGAACACTGGCTATTGTTCTGTCTCAGGTCACTTGTGTGAACAGTAAAGGTGACAAAAGGTCCCTGCACTTGAGTGAATAACTTTTGAAAAAAGTGTCTTTTACTTTGACAGTCTATAAAAAAAAAAAGACCTGAATCTATCCACCTTAATAAAAGTATAAATGTCTGTCTGTCCATCCAGTTACTACATCTTTGTTGTATACCATTTGGTACAGAATTCATTATGGCAGACCACAGGGTACAGGATTTGTAAAAAGCAGTGCTAATGTTTGTTATGTGCCACCAGTTGGACAGTAGAGACATAGCAACCAAGTGTATGAACTGCAAATGTTAAAGAACAAGTCTGCATCGATTACTTACAATTTAACCCATCTTAGACATGTAGCACAGCTAGTATTGTAATAAATTGGTTAACATTCATATGGTTAAGTTTCTCAATCAGTATGCAAGGCTGGATGATACTGAACACTGATGAAAAATCCCAAAATAATGCACTGACATATGAACTAAGCTTATTTAGAAAAGTGTATATTTGATGTAGGATAACTAGCATAACACCTTCGATACTTTTGTTTACACAGTAATCATATTGGTAATTATATCAACCCAAAATTAAAACTAGGAGGTCAAAGTATTAAAAAAGAAAAGGGATTTTACTTAAATTTAAATGATAAAATGGAAGGGTGACAGTTATGGAGAGATAGTTCATTATTCATAACAAAAAAAAAAAAAACCTCAAAACCTATAACCCCTCAGGCCTAACTACAATATATTGTTTTTTGTCTGTCTACTATGGAGCTACTTACAGTACTATAAATAAACTGTATAAATCTCTTGTTCATTTTTCTGTACAACTCCTGCTCCTCTGGCCTGTTTTCATCTTTCCATTTTTACTATTTCTAATTTTAATCCCGTCAACTTGAAGTAAAACAGGCTTATGGCCACAAAGGCCTTTAAAGCCCTTGTCCGAAACAACTTCCCTAGAAAATCTAGACACTACTTCTGGGTTCAGTAAAAGACCAAGGAACCCATAGGTTCATCCTATCCAAGTTCTAAAATGGCCCTAAGTGTCCCTAAAATTCTGGACCTGGAAGCTTGTTAAGAGCCATGCAACTTCCTGGCTATCTTGTCCATTAGAATCAATTTTATAATAAGTTGTTTTGTTCCCCATGTCTTTCCAGTGCATCCAACTTACTTTGCTGCTTCTGGAGCAATTATAGGTGCAGCTCCTTACATAGTAGTGAGTATGATAACAATGCCAATACACCTTCCATGTAAGCTTCTTATGGCTGCCCTGCACTATGGCAGTGGCATGTAGAAATTATAGCCTCTGTTGAGAGCTATCTCACAAATGAATATTAGGTTTGTCAGATTATGTGTTGACATGTAACAAATAACCTGATAAAACTGTCAATATGTTTTGTGACATAAAGCATTTAAATTCAGGCAGTTACCTTTACAGGTAATGTAAGTTCTATATTCTTTCACTGTCTTTAAATAATAACATAACATTGTCACACCTAATTAATCTAGTCAAAAGTGGATCTTACACCAGCATTACTAGGCACAAGACAGGAAGCAATACAAAATGGTGCTGCAGTTCATGCTGAAGTTATAGTAATAATAATGATAATAATAACACATTTTTAAAATATGTTCAAAATGCTTAATATTGATAAGACAAATTCCTTTTTATAGATTATTTCATTCCAGTTAATACAAACTTTTAAACTGATAAATTATAAGATGATGGCACAATGCTTCATGCTGCTCTCTTACAAACTAACTGACCCAAGAATAACTCTCAAGCTGAAATGCCACAAGAATGGTGTCTGTATGTTCTCTTTTTGCCTGAGTAGGATTTCTCTGGGTACTCCAGTTGTACTTCCATGCCCTAAAGAGGTGTATGTCTGAATAACTGACACTTCTAAATTAGGCCAGTAGGGCTATGTGAATGAGGATGCCTGGTGTTGGTCTGACCTCTCATTTATGCTGGTTTCTTACCTGGGAAAGGATCAAACTTCTTATGAACCTTTAATAGAGAAAGTGGTTCAGGAAATGGATAGATGAATAATTATTATAAAAAAAGTTTAAAATTATCTATCAATTATTTGGATAGGTATGCACCAGAAACTGCTATTAATCCTACGAATTCAACTAGAGTTCAAGAATAATCCATCCATCCATCCATTTTCCAACCCGTTGAATCCGAACACAGGGTAACGGGGGTCTGCTGGAGCCAATCCCAGCCAACACAGGGCGCAAGGCAGGAACCAATCCTGGGCAGGGCACCAACCCACCGCAGGAGTTCAAGAATAATACTAAATAAAACAACAAGAGTATAAGTAAATATGTTGATTAGCACTTGTAAATAAGAATGTCATTGTACTCTGTACACTTGACAATACTAACCCTACAAATCTGTACACCAAAGATCTTGTTTGTTGGAAATGAATGTAACTAAGACAGTATTTAAATGTATACAAAGAGATAGGCCTAGGTACTGTATATTTCAATAAGACAATTAAATAGCCATTGCTAGTTAAGCCAACTGACTAACTTATTTCAAACCTTGTAGTTTTGGCGTTTTTTTATCTGCTTTTATTTATATATCACGTTTGAAGACCTTAACTCTAAAACTCTAGAGGGAGAAAGTGATGAAAGATGGCAGAAGAACAGAGACACCGATTGCTGTTGGGTACCATGTACTTATGCATATTAGATGGTGTCTGGATAGCTAATCCACTTTAACTGTGGTCTTCCCATAAGGCTCCACCAAGTACACTGCTGAAGTTTAAGTAAACAGAAAGCACACCTCTTCTCTCTTGCATTTTACATGGGATATGTATGTGTTTAATTGTTTCAAAAATTATTCTTTTCATCTGGATTTCTCTTGTTGAGCCATTTATTGTTTTTATTGATAACAAAATCATATGCATATTAACCTTGTAATTTCAAATTCTAAGGTTTTATCACAGCTAAGAGTCTTATCATTATTCTGTGACTTCTCTTTTTTTATATCTTCTTATTTTTTATATTACCTTAGTGTTTTCACAGATACACTCTGTGAAACGGTGTGTGGAAAGATTAATGGATTGACTGACCTATGTGAGAGAAAGTAGTTGTGCAGGAGGATGCAATCTATATGATGCACATCAATGAAGCTAATTAGGGTAGAATTTGAGCAGAAATCTCATCTTAGAAATCTGCTAAGGGACATCAAAAAGTGAAGGATGGTGAAGACACTCTTTATTTTATATACTGCCTGTCAGAGTGGGCATCACAATAAAACACTGTGCAAAGCAAATCACACATGGAAGGCAGTGTGGTCAGGTGGACTATAAACCACAAAAAGCTGTTGGTTTAATCTCTGATTTACTTTGATTTTAGGGAAATCACTTAACCAGTCAGTGCTCTAATTTTAGAAATCAGTAAAATATTAAAGTCACTTTAAATATAATAAATAAGTTAGAAAATGTATGCATGGCATAACATTCAAGTACATTGGGGAACTTAAGTTTACTGATTTCTTTTTAAATTTTTACTTATTTATTTCATTAAATAGACAGATATTACATTTTTGTGTCTTAAATATATTTGTAACAATCCTCAGATCAATGATAATACCATATAATTTCAATGTATTAGTAGTGTACACCAGATTCCAACTCAATTGATATAAAAATTGTAGTATTCAAACTACTGATAGTTATTTGTTGTGGATGGTTTACACCTAAACGTAGTTAACATTTTTTAAAAATAAACTTTCTTAAAGAATTATGCTATAGAGTAGCTTTATGTTGGAGTCTTAAGCTAAGATTGTTGGCTGAAATGCACAGAGATAGATAGTAGGATATTGTAGCGCTTTGCCAGAGAACAACTGTAATCTTCAGCTGTGAGATTGTTTTTAGTATAATATAAATACTGAGTATAGAGTACATGTTTACTGACTTCATGGATAATGGCTTAAAGAGTAATGCTTACAGAGCTGCTTTCTTCCTACATTTATTGCCAGAAAAGTTTAATGAGTTTTTGCTTTCTTTCTGTATTAATTTTGCTCAGAGGTTCACACAAGCAGCTGATATGTGAAAATGTGTTTCTGGCCACACACAAACACAACTGTGCTGGTGATTCAGTAACTGGCTTTAGGATCTGTTCTGCTATCATGAGTGTCTGCTGGATGTGGAAAAGATGAATATACACTTTGAAATAACAAAAGATAAACTTGAAAAAGCAAATGATTCAATAACTGAAGTTGCCCAGGATGCTTAAGAAGAATGATTTTAAAAGTTTCATTAATACTTTGAATTGGAGTTTTTAAAATTTCAAAAATTCTTTTTGTGATCAATGAAAATTGAACTTTCCCAATAAACTTACTTGATGAATAAGTGTGTCAAATTTAATTAAAATTGGTCCAATTGGAGCCAATTTGTTTCAAAAAGACAAACAAGACAGCAACAGTAGGTGCTATTCACCTTACATGAGAAGGCACCTATAATATTCAGATAAAAAGATTTATAAACAAATGCAAATGTATTCACTTATCCAGATATTGTTACCCCCAAACAGGGATGTGAAGCAAATGAGTCTCACACAACATGGGAGAACATAGCAAGTTACACAAACAAAAGGAGAATATTCAGTCTGTTAAGATCATTTGGTTAGTTAACAACAAAGAGTTCCAACATTTCATCCAGATACTTTTAAAAAGTTGTCAAGGTTTCTGCTTCAACTACATGATTCTTTGTGCTTTAATATCTACCAGTGTTCTCAAGTCTGTGATTCACTGTTTAACAGACAGTACTCTCATGGATCAACTTTATCATGCCTTTAGGAATTCTAAGCACCTGAATTAGGTCTCTGCACAGCCTTCTTTACTCAAGACTGAAGAGATTTTATTCTCTTACCCCGATGGAGTAACACATGCCCTTTAATTTAGAGATGAAGTTGTACGTGTTCCTCCTCATAACTACTAGTGCTACTGCATCTTATTGTAACATATTGACAAAAACTGCACACAGTACTCTGCATGTAGTCCCACTAGCTCATTATATAGTCTGAGTATAACGTCCCGTGATTTGTTTAAAACACTTTATTTGCCATTTTAACTGTGTCTGCACATTGACTAGATGATAAGAATGTTGCGTCACTGTAAACTCCTACATTTTTTGAAGTTGCCTCATATGAGGCAATATCGTTCATCTTGTATTCATAATAAATGTTCCCTTTGCCTACGTGTAGTACTTGTAACAACTCTAAATTAAACTGTATTTTCCAAGTGTTTGTCCACTTTTAAAAACTGTCCACTTATTTTTTTAATTATTTTTGCTACCTCTACTTTATTTGTTATTATTTCAATTTTGGTGTCATCTGTGAATCTCACATGTTATTGATTATATAAGAATCAATGTCATTAATATAAAATACAAAAAATAATAGCCCAAGGACAGAGCTCCGAAGATCTCCCTTAATAATCTCACCCCATGCAGAGCATTCTTCTTTTTATCTGCACTCTTCATCTCCAGCAGATTAACCAATTTGAAATCCATTTTTTCAAGATACTGTGCCTGTGTAAATAGCTTACACTTCAGTGTGGAATCTTGTCAGTAGTATTTTGAAAGTCTAAGTAAATTATGCCATATGATTTTCTTTTTCACCTGCTACTCCAATTCCCTGTTCAAACAAGCCAAACAGACTGGTTTGACAGGATCTTCATAATAGAAATCAATGCAGGCTGTTATTTAGTATAGTATTTTGATATGAACGTTCTTTTAATTTATTTCTAATTATAGTTTCCTTAACTTTGCATGGTAAAAAAGTAAAGCGAGTTGGCCTATAATTATTAGAATCCACTTTGTTTTCCTTCTTATGAACTGGAATCACATTTGCAACATTCCAGTCATCACATACTGCTTCCATCTGACATAATTGCAGGAATATGCTTGATAAAAAAATAAATGTATTTCATTTCTATCTACACTATTTGTATCAATTGTATCAGACCCAAGGGTTTTATAGTCTTCATTGCCTTAAGGGCTCAAAGGACATGTGACTCTTCTGTTTTAAAATCTGTAAACTCAGAGCTGGTTTATTGTTCTATCTAAGGCACTCCATTTATTTCTTCTTTTATAAATACTTGTGTAAAATGTTTATGAAGTTCATTTGCTGTTTACCGTTTCTTGAAGTATCTAAGGCTTGTTGAATTCTTTGTTTTATTCTTTTCATTTTTTTAAACTGTACCACTTGAGAATTTTTTTTATGTTTGTTTCAACTTCAGTAGAAATTATTTGTAAATGCTTTTTTTTGATCATATAATAACTGAACTGATGGTTGTGCAAAGCTGGGCATATATTATATAATTAAAATACACTTGTTCAAGTGCAAGTAACTGAAAAAATGTGTGTGGAATGTAGGAGGACATGACACTTTACATTTTACATATGGGGTGCATATCATGAGATCTAATATGGTGTCTATGTAGTGCTAGTGGTTACATATTGATAGCCTGTGTAAGAGGCCTTCTAGAGGCCTCGCTAACAAAATTATTAGGTCTACATTTAATGATTTCAGAATTGTTGCTAGTTCCTTCTGTTTTATTATAGGGGCACTACCAGAGTGAGAAAGTGAGCTTTGAAGAAATCTTAAAACTTAAGTTACACCTCGAGTGTGCATTTCAGCTCCTGTCATAGTGACATCTCAACCCAGATTAGAAGCCAATTTCTATCAGTGTGGACAGCAGTTCTACATAGTCTAATTTAAATAAATATGCTAACCATGACTGAATGTGGCTTACCCCAGATTTGTGCTGAAGTGGGTGAGGTAAAGTAATGTCAAGTGCTGTTTCATATCTATTTTTGCACCTATTTATTTCTGTTATTGCTTTATTCACACACACTCTAAATGCCTATATGAAAACCGCTTAGCTTGGCACATTCAGGTGTTTTTCACCCAGCAAGTAACCGCACACAATGGTGATTTATATGTGCTGCCTTTATGAGATGAGAATCCCCTGCAAGCCTTATACGCTTTAATTATTATAGTTTAGGTCAGAATCAGTGGGAAGTTTCTCAGTGCTTAGCAAACAGAATGATAATCAGCCTTGAAAAGATTTTAAAAAGTGAGGCTTTAACTTGAAAGAGGGGGTAGACTAAAATTAATATAAAACAGTCCAGCATGTCAAAACATCAATCTTCTGTTCTTGATGTTGTGCATTGCAGTAAATGCAAGATAATCTGTGTACTGGACATTTGCATCATTTTATTTCTATGCAATTTATAAAACGCACATGTGAGTCTTGCTTTCTAAAGTGTACTTAACCTTCTAGTAGTATTTATAAACCACCATCAGACAAATCAGGTAAGTAATGAAGAAGCCTGAACAGAATGTGATCCTGCATCCTCAGCAGTCTGCATTTTGTGTCCTTTCCACATCTATTATGGGGTAAACCAAACTGTCTTGCATTAAAAGGCTGTCAAACCAGTGCCAGTAGCTGGGGTTGCAAGTTAAGAACCAATCCTGAACAGGAGACCAGTACATCACAGGGTACATTCACTTACACTGGGAGAAAGAGAGCTGCCAAATGACCTAAAATATACATTTTTATGATATGGGTCAAAACTGGTGCATCTGAAAAGAAACTAAAATAGACATAAAGAGAAAGAAAAAACTCTACGTAGATATTAAACCCGATACAATGTAAAGTGAATCTGTAAATCTGACCTGGTTGGCAGCACTGCATAACTGTCTGAAGTAAATGTCTGCTTTGAAGAGGCTTTTCATGGCTTACGCTTACTGCTTTTCAATGCTACCCATCCTATCATCCATATTCTTAACCCACGTATTCCAACACAAGGTCAGTGCAGTAGAAGCATAACATAATATGAACCAGTCCATCAAAGGGTACAGCTACTTACAGTACAATAAAGGATCAACTCTGAACTGCCATAACCTGCATGATTATGGAGGAAACTGGGGAAAACTCACACAAAAATAGCAAGAGTGTGAAAACACTAAACACAAAATGCTCATGCTGGGATTTGAACCCTGGGCTCAAGAATGTGAGGTAACGATAATCACCAAATTGTGCTGTCACCCCCATTTTAATGTCTTATTTATTTGTTTTTTTTAACCCACTTGATCTGATTGTAGGGTTATGGGAAGTCATACAGTAGATATACCAGAAGCATCAGGTACAAGCAGTGCATATGGCAGTGCTAATAACTTCATTGTTGTGCCATCCTAACAGAGACAAATTCACTATGTACAGATGAGTATGTATAAGAAAAGACAAATGCATACTGAATTTATTAAGACACATTATAAATTATCAAGCTCCAATGTGATGATTAATTGTTAAATATGCCTAGATATTACTGGAACTAGTAGAAACATGTCAAAGTATCTGTCCATACATACAAGTTAGCATCAAAAACAAAGTATTTAGCTCTCCTCTCATATATCTCTTTAACTGTATATTTTTTCTATTCTCATATTTCTAAAAAAAGCACAAGGGACAGAGAAGTTTCGTCATGCTGGTAACACAGATGTACTTGAAAATGTAGCAAAAAAGGATAGGTTAATGGTACAGTTTAAGTCCCACAACATAATCTAAACACTGACATATGGAAACCCTAGATATCAGTAAGCAATGTAAAGATTGGGCTTCTCTAAGGATAAAGATAACTATAAAACGCATTGCTGTGCAAATGATAAATTCTAAATCAGCAAATGAATGAACAATTGTGCCCATGTAGTCTCTAGCCTGGAAGGGGGTCGGTCTGTCAAATTCCAAAACAGAGGATCCTACCCTATCCACCTGATCTCATGTAGTGTGCCAGTCTTTGTAAGCAACAGGCTGAGAGACAAAATAACTAAGGAGATGGATCAAAAACAACAAGGCTGAAAGTTTCACGGGCTTAGTCCATCTTGGCTTTAATGCTACACACATGTCCTGTATCTTATAAAAAAACTTTGCTGGTAACTTTCAAATATTGGTTAAATAATTTAGATGGTTCTATGAGCACATTAGTTGGTTTTGGCATGCTGTATTTCATTGTTGAATTAAAAAGGATAATACATGAGTATTCAAATAATGTTCATAATTAACGTAGCAAATACATGAACTAAATTAGCATTTTCCGAATTCCATACCCATTACCGTCTGTGTGGAATTTGCACATTCACTTCATGCCTGCCTGGAGAAGTCCACTATTTCCTCCTGTCGTCTACTAACAACTGTTTTATGGTACTTAGCAATTCTAGATCAGTCAGTTGTATGTGTGGGTGCGTACCCGAGTTAAACCTGCATTGTACGAGTGACCATTGCTGCTGGGAGAAACATCGGACCTCACAAGCCTGGACTGGATTAAGCACAGTTAAGAATATTATGTTGTGAATTAGCTACCAACATTTTTAGGTTTTATAAAATGTACCTCTTTTGATCTCTGAGATCTGTAAGAGTTTACATCAAGACTGCCCTAACTTGGGCTCACTTTAAAGTCCTCTTGTTGAGAACCATGCCACTGTACCCTGGTACATCAAATGTAAGCACCTTGACTGCTGGGTTAATATCTCTGTGCTCATATGGCACACACAAACAATGAATTGATTTGTCTTCTTGCGATTTATCTGTCTGTATCATTTATTATGGACAGGATGAGGGAAAATATTGCTGCCAATTTCATGCTGTTTCAGACACTGCAAAAGATGCAGCACAGTTTTTAGTCTATAATTTAATTTGGAATGATCACATTAAGTCTTCTGGTATGGTGTTCTCCATGAAGGTCACTGTTGAAATGAAAGATTGATTTCAGAATTTTGCATATGATATGAGTATATGTAATACTATTTTGAAATCATCTTATCTGGCAACTCAAAAACACCCATCCATCCATTATCCAACCTGCTATATCCTAACTACAGGGTCACGGGGGTCTGCTGGAGCCAATCCCAGCCAATACAGGGTGCAAGGCAGGAAACAAACCCAGGGCAGAGCGCCACACACTCGCACACACACCAAGCACACACTAGGGACAATTTAGGATCACCAATGCATCTAACCTGCATGTCTTTGGACTGTGCGAGGAAACCCATGCAGACACGGGGAGAACATGCAAACTCCACGCAGGGAGGACACGGGAAGCAAACCCAAGTCTCCTAACTGCGAGGCAGCAGCGCTACCGCTGCGCCACCGTGCCACCCCAATTCAAAAACATTTAATTTTTTTTTTCTGACACAAAGCAACAATGCCAATTTTAGAAACATTAATGTAGTGTTAAAGGGATTGTCATTTATCCCATTTATACACAAAAACTACTAAATAATCATTTTGAAAAAAAAAATTACATTGATACCTCTTTGCTTAGATATGTACACTAAATAAAAGTTAATCATTTATCAATTTAGAATTACGTTTCTAGGCCTCAATAGTGTCAGCTTTACATGTTTTGATAGACTCAGCTGGGAGAAGGAAACTGAAAAAGAATTCCAGAATAAGTCAATTCACCAAGCACAGTAATAAATTTAATGTATATCTCAGGTGAGTTAAAATCCAGTCAGCCATAAAAGGATATTTTAATTAAAATTGCATTTTTGCCATTCACACATTCTTAGTGAACTGAAAAATGCAGAAGCAGTCAAAGCAGAGTTTGTGTAGAGGTCTAGCAACACCTAGTGGATATTGTGGTTAATGCAAAAATTACTGTGCCCTTGAGAATTACTTTTGAGAACTTTGAAATCACTTGTCCACCGCCTCCAGATTCACCAGCACAAGAAAACCTGTATCGTTAAAGTCATCTTACTGTCTAGTTATGAAAGGCATTGATCTTGTGACCTTTTTTGGGTTCCCTTTTTTTTCTGGCCCTCTGGACCAGAAAAGATTACTGATCATAAATATATTTTTGATATCTGATTCTTCACCGGTGTTTCTAGGCTTCTTACAGCTATTCCCAGAATGTTAAAAAATTACAAATTTCAAACATAAGCATTCTGAGTCATTTTAAACTATTTCAAGATTATTGATTACAAATATAATGCTATTTTTGATCTTTTACAAGGGATCTAGCTCTCTATGGACCTCTGTATGTATCTATCTATCTATCTATCTATCTATCAGAGGGTGAAAAATGACAAATTTCTATTACAATTCAGAATATTTATCCTTTAAACATTTAAATTGAAACACACGTTCATATTTTAAATACATCATATTATATTCTTGTTTATTATGTACTTCTACCTCATGAAGTAAATCATTACATTTCTTATGAAGAACTCGAATTAGGTCGGATTACACAGATTCAGGCATTTTTATTTCAAAATATCAGTAGAGAGAGACGAGATGGAAGTTGTAAGACACAGATATATAGTATAAACAAATGCAAGTTCTCACCATGCTGGAACTGAATCTCGACCTTCAAATACTGTCTGAGTAAATCCATAACTACTGCCTTCATATGACCTCGAATCCCACTACGATACCTGTAATCATACCACAGTGAAACAGCATGAGGTACAAATAAACAATTTATCTTCAGTTTAGTATAGCTCCTTGTCTAGAGAACAGTTTTACTTAATGACACAATGTTTACCATGAAGCCATAGAGCTAAGGCTTATTACAGAAATATTCTATCCACAAATTACATTTTTTATATACTATTTACCCATGTAGTTTGCAGTGTTAACCAATGAAAAATGTTTTAGTGCATCATGCCTGCATGAAGAACAGAGATGACAAAGCTTCTGATAGAAAATAAGTCAATGGTAACTAGCGCTGGGCCACAGCATACAATACCAAAAATGTCCATGAAAAATGTTATGTTACACATGTCATATAATCCACATGTCAAGCCTTTCAGTCATAAGCTCACAATGCCCCAAACACATATTTTTAAATACACCAAGTTCTAGAAAATGAAACACAGTCAAAAATGACCAAGCATTTGAACTGAGGACATGCCTCCCCAACTAATTTACTGACCATGAGTCCAGCCCAGTAGCAGCTTATCATTGGCTAACATTGCATATCACGTGATATAAACATTGTAAAGTGCACTGAAAGATGAGTATAACTAAAGATTAAAAGTTCAGGGAAGTGAAAGAAACCATATTCAAAAAGAACATATGCCTCACACTTGTGTATATCTGAGATGCTTCAACAAGAAGAAGGTCAAATCACCTATGCAGTTTGATAGCCTGATGCTAAATAATTCCAAGAGAGTCCAGTAGTGTATATGAATATATTATAATGGCAGGAGGTGGGTCTACACTTCAAATGCTTGTTCGCATTTCAGCATGTTCCATTTTCATTTACTAGAGTGTTTTTCAGAGGTGGTTTATTTAACAATACTTTAGTAATAATACATGTGTTTGGGATGTTATGAGCATATGACAGGAATGTTTGACATGGATCACAAGACACAAATATCTTGAGAGACTACAGACACCTATTCTATCAGAAACTTTTAAGAGATTAAAAATATTTATCTGCCATCGCTACAAATTACATGAGTAATATATAAAAAATACATATTTTACAATACATTTTTGGGGTGAGTGTTCCATTAAGCAACATTCTGGGGTCATAGTTTTATGATTTGTGTTTTCAGTCCAGCTCCACAGCAACTGATCAGTAGTAGCTATACATCCATTAGATACTGACTTTCATAAACACCCACTTTGCCAAAAAATCTAATACACCATTCACATTTTACAGACACTAAGACACACTTGCACACAGACACAAAGTTGCCACCATGATATTAAACAAACACACTCTCTTGGAATGCAGGCTTAGCAAATGAAAACAACATCAAAAATTACACTTAGATACACACACAAACACATGAAAGACAAAACAATCTATACTGGGCCCAACACACTCATGCACTCTGCATGACGAAGAATCGTGTCAAATTTGAAAAAAGAAAGAAATTTAATTTAATCAAAAGGTCCCCAAATCAGTGTTCCACTCATCTAGGCTTATGGCCAAATGAGTCAAGTTAGAGGATATGATCTTATGTATTTTCTCTGCTGTTGTTCTATCAGCATCAAAACATATTACAAATAAAGCTAAGCCATCCTTGGACAGATTCCAGCCAAGCCACTGAAAATCATATTTTAAAAATGCATCAAAATGATCATCATCCCGAAATGCTTCACATACACGATATACATCACAAAAAAATTAAAGTAGATAAATTGACTCAGTCAGTAACTAATTGTAAGGCAGGAATGGGGATTGAACCTGAGGTCTTGTGGTCTGCACTCTATCACCTCAGCTACCTGGTCATATGACTTACCAAAATAAAAGGGATTAAAAGCATAAAGGATTCAAGGTGAAGAAGTTGTGAGTGCTTACTTCTGTATAAGCTGCACAATACTCTGTGTGTTCATGAAGAAAACTTCCCGCTCTGATTTACGATTCAAAGTGGCGGCATGACTGTCCAATATGTTAGCAATCTGGAAAAAAAAACAAAAAAAAAACAGGCAGCTTTTATTTAGAATGGAGTGCTTGGATCTCTGAATTTGAATCTGAAGCACATTACTTTTTAAAGGAACAAAATCCACCGGCATATTTATAGAAATATGTGGCTGTTTTTCCACTGGTTCAAGGATGAGGCCTTGTCTACGAAAGCAGATATTCATCTGAACTGGATGTAGTGCACCATAAATGTGATTGTCAAATAAGTAGAACTCCAGCACCAGTTATGAATTTCATGTGCAACAAACTGTGACTCTCAGCTCTTCTAAGATTATGAATTTCAGTGTTTTTGTTCACTCTTGGAGGCCAAAACAGTTTTCATTTACCTGTTGGCTAGGGAACTGACATAGAACAGAAGTAATGTTGCTGGCATACTGAGCCATCACTTTCTTGATGGCCTTCTCTACTGCTGGGGGAATTCGTCCAGACACACTTGTCATAATGTCCTGCAGCTCAAGCAGAGGTAGAGATGGGTCTCTCAGTGTCTTCATGAGTCGCTCTACCCAGGCTTTCACCTAAAACCACAGAAAAGTTACCGCTGTAAAGAACACATACAGGTGCCGGTCATAAAATTAGAATATCATGACAAAGTTGATTTATTTCAGTAATTCTATCCAAAAAGTGAAACTTGTATATTAGATTCATTCATTACACACAGACTGATGTATTTCAAATGTTTATTTCTTTTAATTTTGATGATTATAACTGACAACTAATGAAAGTCCCAAATTCAGTATCTCGGAAAAT
>JANRMT010062814.1:88936425-88991499 GCA_026402145.1 Polypterus bichir lapradei | reverse complement strand
ATTTTCCGAGATACTGAATTTGGGACTTTCATTAGTTGTCAGTTATAATCATCAAAATTAAAAGAAATAAACATTTGAAATACACCAGTCTGTGTGTAATGAATGAATCTAATATACAAGTTTCACTTTTTGAATGGAATTACTGAAATAAATCAACTTTGTCATGATATTCTAATTTTATGACCGGCACCTATAAATTA
The DNA here is from genome assembly GCA_026402145.1 of Polypterus bichir lapradei. Classification (NCBI taxonomy): domain Eukaryota; kingdom Metazoa; phylum Chordata; class Cladistia; order Polypteriformes; family Polypteridae; genus Polypterus; species Polypterus bichir. The sequence goes on along the minus strand of JANRMT010062814.1, from coordinate 88,991,299 downwards.
TATAATGTTGTTTATCGCTTTACAGGTGCAATCATACCTTGGAGCTGAAGAATGGCTCAGGGAGACAGAAACCATTCATCACATTGACCAGATGATCCAGAACACTGTGAAAAATGCGATGCAGTTTCTCTCCTCGTAAAGCCATTGACTGGATCTGAGGCAGATGACCAGTAAACAGTTCTGCCTACAAGAAGAAACAAAATGTGTGCTGTTTATACCATTAAGGAGCTCCCTAAAACAACACACCCCTAAAGGTATGTAGCCCAATAAACAGAAACTGCACAGTTAGATAATAATCAAGGAGTTTGTTAGTGTCTCCCTTTAAAACATCCATAGGCATTCCATTAGCTTTCTCTGTTATATGGAGTTTCAGGTAGGACTGAACTGGTTTATCCACTAATCCAAAGAGTGAATAAATGCAAGAATTTACAAGGCTGTAGCTGAAGTGACACTGAGGGTTGCGCTTCAGCATTTCTATCAGGAATTTTAGAAATACTTTCACAATGATTCTAAGGTGCATACACAGCAATAAAGTAATAAATAGTGATACACTAATAACATAACAGCTTCCATAGAATTTGCAGCTGCAAGTTTATAGAGAACTGCCAAGTGAATTGAAAGTTGGCCGCTTCTATTTAGACATATGAGGACATTAACAGCCCAGTTTACCATTTTTAGAAAAAAATGTGTCTTTTTACAGAAGTTCTTTAAATAAATACATAAATAAATAAACACAATTTAGTCTGAACACACACTAGAATGACTATAAAGCAAGAAAATTCAAAAGAAAAAAACTTCTGACTTGGCTGTCACAGTCACTGTGAGGAATTATGCAGGCATATTGCTGTTGGAATAAAGGAGCCCCAGTAGTGTTTCCTGATACACTTCTGCTGAATAATTTGTTGGGTAAAAGTACTCAGTGTTAGTGTGTCAGAGACAGGATGTGCAGATTGTTTATACTGCCACTCAGGTTTGTTTTATTGCTCTCCTTCACTACTATCTCCAGAGGGTCCAGAGTGTGTCTTATAACTGAGCTTGCCCTTTTAATTAGCTTGTTGATTCAGTGGGCCTCTCTTGAAGTGATGTTACCAGCCCAGCACACCACACCATAGAGAATCTCACTGACCATCACAGAGTTACAGAGATGTCACTTCTCACATTAAAGGAACACAGTCCCCTAAGGAAGAGGAGCCTGCTCTGCCCTTTCTTATACAGTTTATCTGCTTTCCGAGATACAATAAAATACAATTTATTTTTGTATTGCCCAAAATCACAAAAGAAGTGCCGCAATGGGCTTTAACAGGCCCTGCCTCTTGACAGCCCCCTAGCCTTGACTCTTTAAGAAGACAAGGAAAAACTCCCCAAAAAAAAAACCCTTGTAGGGAAAAAAATGGAAGAAACCTTGGGAAAGGCAGTTCAAAGAGAGACCCCTTTCAAGGTAGGTTGGGTGTGCAGTGGGTGTCAAAAAGAAGGGGGCCAATAAAATACAATACACAAAACAGAACAATCCTCAATACAGTATAAAAATAAAAATTTTACAAGTACGGAGCAGAATTTAACAGTAAACAGAGATGAGTCCAAACTGTTATTAATATGGACCACCTCTACATTCACTCTTAGCAGTTACAAAGATGAACAGTGAATAATTAAGAAGTGAAATGTTTACAGAGCATGGCCTGGAGTGGTTAGAACTGCTGCTTCACAATTTAAATTGGATTCTGACCCCCAGTCTAACCATTGCATGTGCAGGGTTTTTATGTTCTCGCAATGTCAATGTCATATTTTGTTTGAGGTTTTTCTCTGGGTACTCATATTTACTCTCACATCCCAAAGACCTTCATGGTAAGTTAATTGACAATTCAGTTGACCTGGAATGAGTGAGCATTGAACTGTCACCCTATATATTGCTGGTTTCTTCCATGCACCTGATGTTGTCAAGATGAACACTGAAAGCACAAAACTCTGAGCTGGATGAAATGGGCAGATGGATGAATGGAAAGGTTTACAAGTAGAAACATTTTGGAGGATCGCTTTATCATTCTGTTCAATTGTACAGAAACGGGTATCTGTCATGAGTGATATACTGCATCTGTGTTTCCAAATAAAGGCATGTGACATGTCTCCCAGGTACCATGTAAATGCTGAGCTATCAAATAAAGATTAATGAATCAATGTCTAAAAACTAAAACTTCAGAGTGTATTTTACCAATAATTTCAGCAACCTTTATAACTAAATTTAGTAAAAAGCGATGGATATGAATTTACATCTGAGGATATCGATGGAGACATTCGCTAATGAATGTTGGGCAGATTTGAAGGGCTCATTGAGTTACCATTCAGCTAATAAAACAAAAACATTTCAGCCAGGAGAGGAATTCACCCAATTATACACACCTGCATCTATGCTTTCTTTCACTGAATAAATTAAAGATATTAATAGTGGGCTTCAAAAGTGTTTCCAAATACATTTACTGGAGATTGAGATAAAAGTATGACATAATGCACTCATGATTATAGACAGAAATATTAAAGCTGGGATAACACTAGCAGATTTCATCTAAAGCCAGCCACATATTAAATGTTGGTTGGTTAATTTCACTGTACTCTGCACACATGACAATCCTACTTCTGCTACTCCTACTGCCACTACTACTAAAGGTAGGGTAAAAAAGAGACCATTTCTAATATAACTGTTGAGATGTACAAGAAGCAACTACAGAAGTCAAAATGAAAAAATATACAATACCTGCTGGACCCTACTAGGGTCATCAAGCTGCAGTCTGGCAATCACACAGCCTGGCTCCAAGACTGCTCCTGCTCGCTTCACATAGTGAATACAGCCTGACTCCGCTGCAGTTAGGGTCATCACCATCTTCATCACCTAGCAGAAAAATTTACACCATAATGAGAAGTTGATAAGTCATCTGCTAGTATCTCCTCTACACCATTTTACTGCACAAACCCCACAGGATACTCCCTCAAATGACCTCAATCTCAGCATAACACTGTCCGGCAAAGATATGCCCTCCATCCTCCACAGTATATTGAATCAGCTTTCCAGCTGATGGTGATCGCAGCAGAGAGGGGTCGTTCTCTTTTTCAAAAACACAGGTCTTGTTGCCAATTGTGATGCGATACCTGCAAAAATATACCCGTTTCACTGTAAAAATCACTTGCTGGTTCTTACCTTTTGGAAAGAGCTTGTGTGGCTTTGTGGAAGGTAGCCCTTACTTGCCAGGCTGATCAGACTTACCTGTCCACCTCCTCTTTCATGTAGGTGGTGTAACTACTGCCATCATAAGAGAGGAGCAAACCCCCATCACTCAAGCGGTGCACGTCTACCTCAACACAAGAGTTGTTCATAATGACAACATATGAGTTTAAGGACTGTCGAGTCACCTGGCAAAAACAAGAAGTAAAAAGAAATAATAATCTGGTGGATATGAAATTCTCAAAGTGATACCTTAATCAAGTATTGCAGACACCTGAAGATGGTTTTAAAAAAAAAAAAAAAAAAAAAGATACTCTTTCCATAAGGCCATAGCATAAACTAGTGTTCACTTTGGCTGTCAGTGGTTTAATGCAGTGGTTCTCAAACTCAGCTTATTGTTATTTCTCAGGGGTGGCATAGGGGTGCAGTGGTAGTGCTACCGCCTCATAGTAAGATGACCAGGGTTCATGTCCTGGAAACTCACTGGTGTGTTTGTGGTGTGTGAGTGTGTTCACCCTGTGATGGACTTGTGTCCTGTCCTACCTTGCAACCTGTTTTTGCTAATACAAGCTCCAGTCCACTGCGACCCTTCTCAGGATTAAGTAGGCTTTGAAAATGGTGTGGTATGGTTATTTGCCAGCTTCTACGTTTTGGGGGTCAATGTAGGAATTTCAATTGTTTTAATTAGAATGGACCAATCATTTATGCATGTTCCAAGGAATTCAATGTTTTCTTCTTTTTTTGTTTTTTATGGTGTGGTCCCCGGCCGGGGCTGGAGCCCGGCCGGGACGCCCAGGAGGACGTGAGGAGGGCTTGTGCCTCCTCCAGACCGCGAGGGGGCGTCCGTCCTGGTTCTGTTGGGGGCCGCGGGTGAAGGGCTTGGAAGCCCAGCCCTGTAGGGACCCGTGGCCACCGCCAGGCGGCGCCCCAATGCCGGTTTATCCCGTGTGGTCCCCGGCCGGGGCTGGAGCCCGGCCGGGACGCCTAGGAGGACCAGAGGAGGGCGTGTGCCTCCACCAGACCGAGCGGGGGCGTCCGTCCTAGTTATGCAGGAGGCCTCGGGTAGGGGGCTTAGAAGCCCAGCCCTGTAGGGACCCGTGGCCACCGCCAGGCGGCGCCCCAGTGCCCCTTTATCCCGGGAGCACGGCACTTCCGCCACACCAGGAAGTGCCGGGGGGAAGACGACAGGGGTTACACGGGTGGCTTCCGGGTGCGCAGCCGGCACTTCTGCCACACAGGGGTGTGGCTAACATTAATTGCCGGGGAGCAGCTGGAGCTCATCCGGGTTCCCATAAGAGGGGCCGCCTCCCTCCAGTCAGCAGTGGAAGTCGGGTGGAAGTGGACGGAGCTGGAGTAAGGACTGGAGGCGGCCAGGAGAAAGAGAGGCACAGGACTGTGTGGCCTGGACATTGGGGGAATCGGTGCTGGAGGCACTGGGGTTTGTGAGTGCACCTCAAAATTGTAAATAAACAGTGTGTGGTGAAACTATGTTGTCCGTCTGCCTGTGTCCGGGTTCAAGTTCACAATGGTTTATATCATCATGATCTTTATTCTGCTTTTCCAGGTGTTATAGTTATTTAATCCATTATTTACTTATAAGCATGTCAGTGGGTCTGACGCTGAAGTAGTTGCAGTCTTTCAACATTCAGTCTTGTTTGTCCGGGTTCAGAGGCTGCGGGCCAAGGGGAGGGGGAAGCATGACGTCAGGAGCAGGGAGCCGGGCAGGGCCTTCCTCATTGTCCTGTTTCAACTAATACGCGGGCAAAGCCATGGGGGACGGCTAGTAGGATACAATTATGAGTGGGTAAAACTACGGCTGCTAGCTGTTGCAAAAACAAAATGTTAGTTTATTCTTCAAAGGTTCTGCTCTAGATAAACTACTGAGAATCTCCATTAAATTAAGCTTAACACTGTTACAAAAGCTGCGGTGGGCTGGCACCCTGCCCGGAATTTGTTCCAGCCTTGCGCCCTGTGCTGGCTAGGATTGGCTCCAGTAGACCCCTGTTACCCTGTGTTAGGATATAGCGGGTTGGATGATGACTGACTGTTACAAAAGACAGGACAGCTCTTAAACCAGAACAAAAACACAACCTGTATACCAACACACAGAAGTGTAAATTCTAAACTAAGCTCCCGTCTCTTGCAGAAACTGTGTTCTTACCTGTAGGACATACTTGGTTACTTCATAGATTAACTCTACATCAACAGTGTTCAGGAGGGTATGAGCTGGTAGCACTTGACCTCTAGGAGAGAAAAATCCATACTGGCATTTGAAACAATTACTGTGGATGATTTGGGCTTCTCTGCTGAACAAAGCCTTACCTTTCCAAAGAGTGAAGGAAATTAGACACACTGTTACGAAAGCTCACATCAGCTACATGAAGTGCTCCACATACCACACCAAGCATTGTGTCAGGCCTCTCTGCCTGTTAGTAAAAAAAAAAAAAAAAAAAAAAAAAAAAATTATGAGTAAAACGTGAAGACTCAGTGAGTGTTAATCTTCTGACTGCACAGTCAAGGCACTGCAGCCGGACCTTCATAACTGTGTCTATTGTACACAATGATCAGAGATGACATTGGAAAATGTATAGCTACTTTTATAATATTATGATAACACATTTTATGTACCTGTACTTTTTCTGTGATGAGGCGATCGAGCCAGCCTGTGTCGATATTGTTATGCTGAAAGCTCTCTGTCTCCAACAATTTGATTAAATATTCCACTGTCGTTCTGAAGTCCCCTCGAATTGAAAGCTCTTTAAGAGCTACTACCATGTTTCTAGAAAAGAAACAGCATAATTATTTGGCTAAGCAAATATTAACGAGTTTTCAAATGAAAGAAAGTTTTGAAATTCCTCAGTGGATAGATAGGATGTGGCATAACCGTCTTTTACAAGATAACTCAGGAAAACATCTTTAGCCTCCAACTCTGCTGGATCCTGACAATGATTCCCTTTAATGAGTGAAGGTGAGCAGACTACCCAATGAGAAGTTAGCTATCAATTAGGGAAAGTTGCTCACACACCTGACACAGAGAGGAATATGTATTATTCAAAAGGAAATGGTTGAACAATGGCAACACAAAACTGGAAGGCGGGGTGTTGCAATTTTTCAGACAATTCCTATTGAGTCATTCAAATCCAGATCACATTCCATACCTGTAACAGATTTAGTATCACATGCAAAAGTGTTGTAAATGTGATCTGAAAATGTTCAACTTCATTAGTTTTTTTTTTACTGTTCACACTTCTCTATAAAGATTGGATCAGTGTCGTTTTTGAGTGAAAGCATTTGAATTTAGCAGTAATGTTATTAGAGCCTTTCTCCCATCCATCTACTTTTTTGGCCCACTTACCTCATTTTGATATTTATTTCATTTATTTATTAAAGAACATTACATAAAAACTAATGTTTCATGAGAAAAAAATCCCTCTTAGAAACAGTATGTGTTTACACCAGCTAGAACAGCAATAGCCACAAACACACATCTCAATTAATTATCAGCCTCTCACTATGCTGGTCTATATTTCCTTACAAAATTCTTTTGTTTCATCTAAGTGAAACAAACTTAAGGATTTTATACAGGTACAACATTCTCATTCTATAGGCACACAACCAGTTAAAATTACAATAAAATGTTAGTTTCTATTGTACAAACTGTTGAATATACTGTTCAGTAAACTCAAATGGCATTATACTATGATTTTGTGGTTGTTTTTCAAATCCCTGTCAACAGAGAGGTGTAAAACAAACTTTCACAAGTTTATTACAATAAAATGGTCTAATAATCTCAAATCAACAATATTTGGGTTCTCATCCACTTGTCCAGAGTTTTGGAAACAGCAGGCAGTTACTTTATTAAATTTCATTTACCATGAAGCTGCAATTCTGTATAATGACATTTAATTGTAATTTTTATTTTCTTTCACAAAGTCAAGTCAAGTCAAGTTGGGGAGCATTCACTGGTACAATGCGTTGCCGCACCCACTACATAACGAAAGAACTCGGGATCCTGGTTTGCAACCCCCCAGGCAGACACACGGTCCAGTCCCACCCTATGGAAATTACCCTCTATCTGCCGCAGCCAGGTGTTACGTGGGCGACCCCTTGGCTTGGTCCGGCCACTCGAGCCCCCAACAATGAGGATCTTACGAGCCGGATCACCCTCGAGGAAACGCACTATGCATTCACTTAGCAGAGGCTTTTATCCAAAATGACTTACAAAACAGTTTGATATAACCAAGTAAAAAGGAATCCCATCCTTTACTACAACTGGGAGCTAAATGATTATCTAGATTACTAAAGGAAATTAAGATCACCCACACCAATAATCGGAAAAGCAATTTCTGATTTATCATGAAAGAGATTGCTACATTTAAAGACTTAATATTCTATATTTTTGCTGTTTAGGTTTTAGTGTTATTCCTATTGGCTTTTCCCTTTTAATCCACTATACATCACTGAAATATTATTGTAGCTTTCAATATTGTGCATCTGTTTCTTTTTAAATACACAGGATCTACCACTGTCACGATTTACTGATGAAACTGAAACAAGTATTTACATAAAAATATAAAGTTTAGTAAATAACAAATTGAAATTAAATCAAAGTGTTAAGAAGAATCCAGCAGTATGTTTTGTTGTTATTATAATGCAAGGAAAATAACATAATCCTAAGAAATACCACTGCAGATCAATTCCCATCTGTAAAAAGTAAGAAAACTGGGAGAAAGGTACAAAAGGAAAACAAATGAGAAGGTACTCACGAGATAGCCTCCTCACGATTTTCTCCCCAAGAGAAGCAATGTCCAAACTGAGAATCTGCAAACTCGTGCAGGCCTCCTGCTGCTGCTACGCTGAAATATCCCCATACATTTTTGCTGCTGCGAAAGTTTAGCTCCTGTACCGTTCCAGAGCTTGGTTTGAAGCCCTGTAAATGAAAGGCTCATATTAAGAGGAAATCAAAGCAGAATGCTTATGTCACACCAAAGTGAAGCTTTCATTCATTTCAAAGATGAGTACTTCATTCAAATAATATTGCTCAACTACAACTAGAGACAAAGTTAATGCATGTCCAAATTAACATTAAATAGGCATGAATTTGTTCCTACTGCATTTAGGCCACAAAACTAACAGCTGAAGTTTAAAATATGACATGACACTACACATTGACTTTGGCAATTAAAACAAAATGCATGTTGAGAGTTTAAGTATCTAACATACGACCATACAACTGGATACATGTCATTTTTTAATTTTAAATTTTTCAGTTTGATACTGCTTGCTGTTTGTCAAGCAGGGTCACCATTGAAGCCCATTATTTTAGAAATTTTGTAATCTCCGTTTTCCATGAAAGCATGATATTAAAAGCTTTCCTCAACAATCATTACAAACAACACGGTGTAGTAGTCCTTTAACAAAAACCTACCTTTGTTTTTATTTTTTTTAAACAAAACCAGCTACTACATTATCAGAGTTTCTGTGTTTACTATCCAAAAAATACTACATGATTGCTATTGTTTTTTGTTTCAGACTTAAAGAAAGCATTTTCAAACTGTAGTTTCCAGCCCTATTAAAAATGTAAAATCCCCTGATCTATCCGTCCATTTTTCCATGTTTTCTTTATCCAATTTAGAGCCATCCATCCATCCATCCTCTTCCGCTTATCCGAGGTCAGGTCGCGGGGGCAGCAGCTTGAGCAGAGAGGCCCAGACTTCCCACTCCCCGGCCACTTCTTTTAGCTCTTCCGGGAGAATCCCAAGGCATTCCCAGGCCAGCCGGGAGACATAGTCCCTCCTGCGTGTCCTGGGTCTTCCCCAGGGCTTCCTCCCAGTTGGATGTGCCCGGAATACCTCACCAGGGAGGCGTTCAGGAGGCATCCTGATCAGATGCCCGTGCCACCTCATCTGACTCCTCTCGATGCGGAGGAGCAGCAGCTCTACTCTGAGCCCCTCACCCTATCTTTAAGGGAAAGCCCAGACACCCTGCGAAGGAAACTCATTTCAGCCGCTTGTATTCGCAATCTAGTTCTTTCGGTCACTTCCCATAGCTCATGACCATAGGTGAGGGTAAGAACATAGATCGACTGGTAAATTGAGAGCCTTGCCTTACGGCTCAGCTCCTTTTTCACCATGACAGACCGATGCAGAGCCCACATCACTGCGGAAGCCGCACCGATCCGCCTGTCGATCTCACGCTCCATTCTTCCCTCACTCGTGAACAAGACCCCAAGATACTTGAACTCCTCCACTTGAGGCAGGATCTCTCCCCCAACCCTGAGAGGGCACTCCACCCTTTTTCCGGCTGAGGACCATGGTGTCGGATTTGGAGGTGCTGATTCCCATCCCAGCCGCTTCACACTCAGCTGCGAACCGATTCAAAGAGAGCTGAAGATCACGGCTTGATGAAGCAAACAGGACAACATCATCTGCAAATAGCAGTGACCCAATCCTGAGTCTACCAACCCGGACCCCCTCAACACCCTGGCTGCGCCTAGAAATTCTGTCCATAAAAGTTATGAACAGAATCGGTGACAAAGGGCAGCCCAATTTAGAGCAACAGAGAAAATTAAAAATCAAATAAACCTATTGTTATCAAACATGAATGGCTCTGTGTTTAGATGTGATGACATTTATGATGAGTTGTTAAGTTGTTCTGGTAATTTTTTAAGATACTTTTATATCCTTGTTGTCTGAATAGGTTTGCAAAGGCAGCACTCTCCCCCATTAAAATGATATGATATACACATTGCTTGTTATAACTTATATAAACATAAATCTGTTTGTGGCATCTCACAGAAAGACATGGTTTGTTTAATAAAATAAACAGATGCAAAGTAATCACATCAGCACATATCTCACCTCATCAGGGTTCTCACTGGTGATACGAGCAGCAATTACATGACCCCGTGGTGATGGAGTGGTAGAAAGACCAACAAAATCAATCTGTGTATCAGCCCAGGGTGGCATTCCATACAGAACTCTGATATCTTTGATTCGGTGAAGTGGGATCCCCATGGCAATCTGAAGAGAGAACAAAATACAAAGACACATTTCAAAGGTAGATCAAAAAGCAAACCAAGAGTTATAGGTATATACTAAAAAGAAGATATATACTAAAAAGAAGAAATAATAAAAGAGGCTTCTGGAAAAAAAAACTCTAAGGAATAAACTGATATATAAGGAAACTGATTATCAGTTAAAACAGCTTTCTACATCTTTCTAATTTGTGAAAAATTGATTCATGGTCATATTGCAGCAGAATACCTATTGCTTAGGACTCAGGTTACTCATTAAACTGGATGCACTGTATTGCATAATATTTACTATATACAGTAATCCTGAATTAGCAAAGGCAAACTATCTCTATACCATAAACTTTGTTAAGACCAATAACAATGCAATAACTTAGGAATGCTCCAAACATGCAAATGATACAAGTGTTTGTTAAACTCCAGCCTTACAGTCATCAGCCTTTCAACATCCTGCTTTTGAAGCACATTCACCCGACTCCTGCTCTTATGATGCAGTTGCTAAGGCACCAGACTGCCAATTCAATTTCAGGCTTTAACTCTCTGTGTGTGCCTATTTAACCTACCCCTACTCTAACTGCAAATATTATATATGTTGTAACAAAAGGCGCTATATTGGCACCTGACCCGACACAGACTCACACCAGAGGCGCGTATAAAAGCAAATTAAACTTTTATTTTTCTTCACCTGTGGGGCATGTCTTCCCCGTGTCCCACAGGCACAACACAGTCCCAAAGAATCAAAACACCCAAAAGAAAGTCACCACAACACACTCTCCTTTGCACCACCACTCCTCCCGGCAAGCGTAGTCCTCCTCCTCCTCCCGACTCATGCCCCTGGAGTGGTGGCTACTGGCACCTTTTATAGTCCACCCGGAAGTGCTCCAGGTGCTTGATTGTCGAGTTCCGGCTGCACTTCCAGGTTTGGGGAAAACACTGCCCATAAGGGCTCAGGAGTCCCAGCTGTAGCACCCCCTGTGAGACCCAACAAGGCTGCACCCACCTCCAATTCCCATGGAGCCCTGCGGGAAACTGAGGCACTGCTCCATCCCAGGGGGGGTTGCCATCTAGCGTCCAGGGGGAGGTATTACAAAGTCAGTGGCTGCTACCCCTGAACATATACCGAAGGGGCGTCCAGCCAGGCATGGACCCCGGCCGTCCGCCACAATATAAACATTTGTACTGCATCCTAACCTTAAAAATCACATTGGATTGAACCTTCCACATAATATACAACATTACTTTGCCTAAAAACATGCTATTAAAGTTAAAAACTTTGATTAAAATCCAGTCCTTGGGATATTTTCCATCCTATATAGTCCCGTTTTTAAACCATGTCTCTCAAGGTCTTGGTACCTAAAGCCTAATCAATAAAGTATTATTTCATAAATCCACTTCCCTTCACAATGGGTTATAATGCCCAATGTCCAAATCTTTAAAATCACAAGGATTCTGAAATTTGTCCTTTCCTAAGTGTATGCCTCTTTGAAAAACATACTGTTTCTCACATTTAATATGAATGACATTTTTACAAATATTTCCATTAGGAAACAAAGGAATTCCTGCATCTGTAGAAAACAGGCAGTTGTACAGTTGTACAACAGCTAAGGTCAGTTACAGTCCCAGCACAGTGCCTGAGCTAACTTGATAAACTTTAGACGAAACAAAAAGCCATTTCACTCCTGCCACACAAACAGCTGAATGTTTCTAAATGGGAAAAGAAGGCAGACTGAGAAGCATTTAATTATTGCAATCATACAATCTGTATCAGATAAAAGAAGCATTCTACATTGAGATCCACGTCACCCACTCAGGGCACACTAGAGATCATCAAACACTCTCACGGTCCTAAATAGGCACACTGTAAAGACCTATACTGTGTTTTATGCAATAAGCGTCTGATTAATTACTTTTTCTTGCTAATGTCACATTCAACATAAATCGATTAATTTTTACTGTACTGTGCTGAATATACAATCTTTAACAGCATTCACTGCAAAACAAGTAACTATTATAATAGTGTATATAAATTTATAGGGATTATAATCATCTTGGTATTTAAAAGGTTTAAAACAGTTGATGATCCACTTGTAAATAACCAGGTGCATTATCAAAAATACAACAGGAGTATAGAGAAAAGAGACAAAATCTGGGCCATCAGCAATACAAAGGTTGAAATCGCTATGTCGAGCAGTACTGGACTACACCATATTATGTAAAACCGTCTCCAACTTGTTAATGACTCACCTGTAACTGTGCTGAAGGTAGATTGACATCAGCAACCATCTCTGTACATGGGTGCTCCACTTGCAGACGAGGGTTTAGTTCTAGGAAATAAAAGCTGCCATCTTGACTGTACAGGTACTCAACTGTGCCAGCACTCACATAGCCTACCATCTTAGCAAGCTTGACTGCACACTGTCAAGCAAAATGAGTAAAATGAAACAGTTAGAGTCTGTGTTTAACACTAATCATTAAAAAAAATGTAAAACCTTATTTTACTTTGTACTTCTCCACTCACTAGATCTCTAATCAAGCATTCCACTGGTATTTCTGGAATTAGTTAGAATAGTAAATTCACAGTAGAGGTCCGTTATCTCCTAATTAGAGTGCACTCTTGGAAATATTAAAGTTGACATTGGTCAAGATCCCTTTGCCACACTTTTACTTTTTATTCAATTCACTTATGAGCAGGTATACTAAATCAAGTTGTCACTCACTAGATGTACAAGGAATGTCTCATATGTACTTATTTAGAAACTGTCAGGATTTACAAAAAGAGCTGTAGCATCATGTGTGCTGCTGGTGCATGTGTGCCACTTACTGTATGCTGTATCAGGTCATAGCAGGCATTCACATATCAAAGAAACATCTGAACTTTGTTACAAATAAGGGTAAGACATAACATTTTTCAGCAATTAATTTCATAGAAATAATTACAGCTTTTTAGTTTTGTATTATGATTTAATTCATCTAACTCTGCTCTTTAGGGTTTTGAACCATGCTTTTATCTGAACACTCTCTTCAGTGTGCATTTAAATCTTTGCTGCTTAATTACTTTTCTCGTATGATTCTGTTGTATGGAAGGATCAAAACTGTCAAAAAAGAAATGAGTAAAGTAGCTGTTCACTGTTGGGTCTACCTTGATATAAATTTTTTTTTTATAGTAGACTCTAATTAGCATTGCTCAACTTTAATTGCACTCTAATTCCTTCAGAATGGAGTTTATCTTCCTAGTATCCTAACATACTCTTCAAAGACTACAAAATTGCTGGTCATTCGGTACTGATGAAAGTGTGTGCTTATGTGTTAGGATTGGTAAATTAATTCTGATTGTACAGTAGGTATAGAATTCTAAATGTTTCTTTAGTCTGAATTTTTAATAGTTGTTTTGAATTATAAAGAATTTTATTTTCACTGTTTGTAAAATAGGATGATAAAATTATTGTTTCCTTTTAACACAATATTTTGGAGATATCACACCATCACTTTGTTTCTTCATGGCCACCACCATTTTCAACACTCAGAGAGATGGTCAGAGAATGTGTGCCCAAAGTATTCTGGAATGATGTCATTGGCACGGCTGCATTTAAACCAGTCTTATGCTGGGACACTCTGTCCCAAGTTTGTAGATTTTACCTTAACACTCTGCTTGTACTCTTTTTTGATTAAGATTTGTGGTTAAAGCACTTGTGGCTTAGTGTTTTGACTTTGATTCCGATTGTGTTTTAGGCTTTATTAAAGGGATTGGTAATATTTTCTGGTACGACCTTCTCTAGTCTTTTGATCATTTTTTTTTTTTTGCAGAATATTTTTGAAGTAGGGAACTTTGGAATCAAAAGAGTAGGTGGCCTGTGGCTATGCCAGAGTCCAACTGAACTTCTAGTTTTATTATTATCTGGTAAACCTGTTTTATGCCTTTTTGCTTCAATTGGCAGAATATTATGTCTATTCATGCCCACCAACTGAACCTCTTTTAGTTTAAAGCATCTGTTGAATCCAAGAAGGTTGCCACAGGAAACAAAATGTTTAACCAATGCAGAAATACTATTATGCCACTAAGGAAAATAAATATAAGAATCTTGAAAAGCTTTGCCCAACAGCTATAATAAAATGCAAATATTATACTACTAAAACATGTTCAGGTGGTACAGAGTTTAGTGCTACTTCAGTGTCCTGGGTTCTTATTCTTTATGTGTCTGTATGGATTTTTATCTAAGTCTTATGTTTTCCTCCAATGGTGATGCTCACTATGCGCATGTCTGACTCAGTGTATTTGATGTTTTCTGTTCTCTAATTAAACCCCAGCTGGTGGTACTAAATTAAGCAATATTTGTGGATTCTTTACTATTGAATTAAGGAAAAATACATGAAACCTTATCTATAACATTTGTGTTATCTATGTTATAGAAACAGATAGATAGACAAAGTGAATATCTTTGGAAAAAGATGGAACAGATAGCCTGAGTACTGTATGTAGTAAGCAGAACACCCAATGCTAAACATTGTATAAATGGAAATGTGTGGGAATGCACCTAGCCCTCAGTAAAATAAGTATGGAAAGCACACACCTCACACACAGAAGTCCATAAACAAAAATATGAAAAGATTATTAAATGAATTTATTGTGGCTAAAGGTTTGACAAAGAAAGACTGAAGCTTAGCCTTAACATATCTTAAATATATCTACTGTGTTTGTACGAGTTTCTAATTTTACTTCTTTAGGTTTCTACTGCACAAAGTGAGTCATAGCATTTGGCATCAAATTTCTCATCCTATTACATGTACCTTGCCACATTTGGGTAGGTCTAGTACTATTTACACATACCTGCTCCATGTTCTCAAATATAGCATGGGTGGCAATGGTAGCTGGAGCCTCTTCTATTATCTTCTGATGTCGACGCTGAACAGAACAGTCACGTCCAAACAAAGAAATAGCATTGCCATACTGGTCAGCCAAGATTTGAACTTCAAGATGGCGAGCATGTTTTGCAAGTCTCATTACAAATATGGGAGAACCAGGGACTTCTGTCTGAACCTAAATGATTGAAATGAAATATTGAACAGATAATGTTACAAAGAAACTGTAAATTACCCTTGAACAAGAAACACCACCAAACATATGTCACATCGCACACAAATGAAACCATCCATCCATCCATTTTCTAAGCTTGTTTATCCAGAGCATGGTTGCAGAGCAACTGGAACCTATCCCAGCAACAATCAGGAACAAAGTGCCCAGATCTTGAACCCTTTTTTTCTTGTTACAAGGCATCAGTGCTACCACTGCACCACAATGATGCCCATTAATACCACTCAAATATTTTAAGTAATTTATTACAAAAGGCTACTTTATATTTAATTTTGAATAATTAAGCTCCTTTTATCAAAAGAATGTCTTCTAATTAGTTTTAGGAGTAATATTCAGCATTCTAATTATCCGTAAAGAAAACCCACCAGAGTAGCCAATTATCGTACAAGACCCCAAGACATACTTATAATGAATTTCTGCAGTTAAATCTTTGTTACTTTACTGACAGTATTTTACAGCCTTACCTGTCTGAAGAGATTTGGAAAGTCTTCAGCACTGTTCACTTTGCGGATTCCCTTCCCTCCTCCTCCTTCAGATGCTTTTATCATAACTGGGTACCCAACATTTTCTGCTGCCTGTTAGGAAACGGTTTTATTATTATTAATTTATAGAAATCTCTTATATATGTTCTATTACTAAGTCACAGATATTAAAAAGAAAACATAATATATTATCACTGGTTCACAAAAACATGTTTTATGAACCCACACCAAAAGAGCACTTTCAGCATCTTGCCAAATGCTTTAACAAAAAAGTTCTTTTCACCATGATATACCATAAAAATATTAATATTTTCACTAAATGTTGTAACATATATTTCCTAAAATGTTACAGATGTTACATTTGTATGCCTACTGCTGCAAGGCATTTGCCAAAATAATTCCCTTATACCACATCACCCTATTAACAGTCTTCTAATGGAATACTCTACTCAAAATATGATTTTTCAAAATGTTACTTATGCCATGTAGTCTCTAGTGATAAATGAGAACAATGTTTACTCTTATGTTTTCATAGGAATGGAGACAACAGACTTTCCTATAGCACATAGTCTATGGAAATTATACCACAGTAAACAATATAAAAATGTCCACAAAAAATTCTCGCATTACTCATGTCACACAATCCATAAGTCAAGTCATTCAGTTGTATGCTCATAATGGACAAAATGCACATATTTTTTGCTAAAATACTGTTAAATAAATATTTCAGTCAAATCAGAGCAGTGCACGCACAGGAACCATGTTCACATGGTAACAAACATCTGAAATTAACACAGGAATCTTGAACAATGAATTTTGGGGGTGCAGGAGTTTGGGTCTTCAATTCAAAAATATGATTTTAAAGACGTGACAGTGATTAATTGATTATGTGATTAAGGTTGTCTTTAAGGCTGGTTCTGTCTAATATTATTGATTTATAATGATGAAACTCTTAGGTCCCTACAATAAAATAGTGTACTCCCATTTTTCACAACCCTGCCCTATTAACTGGTGGCAAGGCATGAAATTATCCTCTCTGGCAGCACCAGGGAGTGACACTCCTGTTTGACAGTTCAGACCTTATGACATTCCAGTCTCTTCAGTCTTGTTTTCATCTTCGTTAATTCATCCTTTGTCTTATATTTACATGTGGCATCTTTTCATATGACCCGTTTCCTCTGCATCAACTTTTTCTTTGTTTTGTTCCTTTTATTCCTTATAGAGGTTTGTTTCCACTCTTTATTCTTTACTCTGTAAATCCACCTACAAAACTCTTTCTTCAATCTTACAATGGTCCTGTGATCTTACTCTACTGCCTTCTTCACCATGCTGGCAAAATATTCTTAGATATGTGAAATTTACTTCCAGAAATCCTAACTACCAATTCACCCAACTCTAAATAACCCATAGACTTTACCTTTCTCCTTGTAAATGTTTTTATTCACTTTATCATTTTTGTTGCCCTGGTGTACCTGCCATCTTCTTCCATATGCTCTGGCACTGCCCTTTTGTTTTCTTTTTCTGGTTAAAGATAATCCAGTTTCTCTCTTCCTTTCTGTCAGTAAACATCATTCCTATTCCTCAAACACTACTTCTGTTGAACCTTTCAAAGCATCCTCTCACCTCTCATCAGTATGAACTGCTCTGTCTTGGCACAACTGTATCGCTGTTAAATTACCTCTTGCTTCTCGTTGGAAATTTCCTGGGCTTTTTTCTTTATCTTAACAATTGGCAATATTCCTTTATTGCTCTAATTCATTTGGAACTGTCTACCTCTCAGATTAATGGAGCATATTTAAAATCCATTGAAAATTGTTCTACCTCAGTTTCAGAAATGAAACCTTTATTATCTAATGCCCATTGACATCACTGGTAACACACTTAGGTTAATTAGCAGTGTTCCTGATGCTTTTGTTACCTAATTATTTTCCTCCCCTTTATTTACACATTTGTTGATTTTAACTCTGCTGCTATGCTCTGAGAGATGGCTTTATGGGAGGGTACTGGGAGTTGTTTGAGGTATGCAAATTTCTTCTTTTTTAGTTGATTTTCTTTGTGTGTATGTTAAATTCCTGAATTAATTAAAAATTGATCACAAAAAAATGGTTAATGTGCATGCATAATTAGCCATACGCCCCGCTGCCATTTCAAAACAAGCTTAAATGGAGACTTTCCTTTGTCCAAAAACAGTGAAGACCCTGGGAAATATTAATAACATAAGATTTATTACTATTTACAAGGCTTTCTTTCTTCTTGATGGAAGAAAAAAACTGCAAAGCAGCTGCACAGATATATAGGAAACAAAAAAGACATTCTAGCTGTGCCCAGAGCCATGACTTCAAACAATGAAACAAGCCAGTTCCATGCTGCCGCTTCATGGCACAGCCAATTTGTGCCCCAAATTAAGAACTCTGGGGGTGCAATGATATATATTTTATTTACTTATTGCTAGTTTGTGGCCATTTGTTGTATTTAGTTTGTGGTATTTATTCCATCTGCATCTTTTTTTTGTTTGAGGAACAGTGGTAAAGTGGTTAGCACTGCTGCCTCACAGCTCAAATCACACTTCAAAGAATGTTGCACCATTATGATGCACTCAAAAACAGTTCAGTTTCTCTTCCCTATTGATTTCATTGTGTTTTGCAAATGAACTCACAGCAAAGTAGACTCCATGGGGTTTGCTCATTGCTCGCCATGAGTTTGTAAAACTTTTCAAACTCTTTGAATTCCCAAATGGCTGCCTATTTAAAAGCATCATAATAACTGATACATTCTCATTAAAAAAAAAGTGAATGAAAAATCTAGCTGTATTCAAGTTTGTGTTGGAAAAAGTATGTGACTATCTAGAAAAGAGTGTATTCAGAAAAACTTATAGTTCTGTTTTCCTGCTACTCACAAAATCAACATATTGACAACATAATTAAATCAAAAAAAGACTTCAGAGGACTTCAGAAAAAGAAATGTTGAAGGCCCATACAACTAGATTGGGCTGCAAACGCATTTCTTAAGATCCACGCCTTTGTTCATGCTCAGACTGATAATTCACAAATGGAAGAAATTCAGTACTGTAATCATTACACAAGCTAAGAGTAGTTATCCTGTAAAGAAAACTCTACGAACGCACCATATACACAAGACATAAGGAGCTGATCAAGAACCTGAGGGTGACAGCTAAGGATCTGTGGCTTCTCTTCAACCCAATTACATCTATGTCCCCACGTGTACAATAAGAAGAACACTGAAAAAAAATTGGCATTCATCGGAAGTTACTATGTAAGAAACCACTGTTAAAGATCATCTGAATGATCCAACTCTACTAGAACAATGTTGAGTGAGCACATGAGAAAAGAACCAAACATTCTGTTGAAACTGCAGAGTATGATGGTTGGACAAAACATTGCATACCAGCACCAATATCTCGTCTCAGCTATAAATTATGATGGGAGTATGCATCGCCATATGAGGCTGTTTTGCTGCCTCAGTGCCTGTAAGGCTAGCAGTTGTTGAGGGAACAACGAATTCAAAGTTTTATCAAAAAAGAAGTCCCAGAAATAGAAATAAATGAGTTAAAATATTTCTTAAACTCTGTATAGATCTGATCAGCATTTGGTCCACTACTACTACTGAAAAGTGTCATACCAGTTGTTAAATCTATGGTTTCACATACTTTTTCCATCCTTGAAAGTGGCTATTTAAACAATATTTTAAAAACAGATACGATAGTGTATAATTAAATGTGTGCAATTAATTTAAAACAAATATGTTATTAGTTATTATAACTTAAACAAATACCAAATCACATTTTAAGAGCCATTCATTCAGGAATTCCAGAAACTTCCAAAGGGTTTGAAAACATGTTTTCCCGCCATGTTCCCAGCCTCTCTGAAAGCATGCTATAAAAAATGAAAAGTGATACCTTCACATTAAGAATATGGAGGTGTGTTGTCCTATAGAAACATCAAATTTTTGTTAAGATCTTAATCAAATAAACACTACCTAAAGTCTTTCCCAATGTATGCTAACAAAAGATCTTCTTTAAAATGGTAAAAATATATATATATATTTAATATACTGACATAGATATACAGTCAACCCTGTACTCCAGGTATATTACAGTATAGTCAATTTTTTGGTGTATCATAAACAAAATTATAAACAAAAAACTTCAGTTTCTATACCTGGAGACCTTCTTCTACATCTCTGATGCATCCCTTCTCATAAAGTTCAGGGGGGACATTAATGATATTCTTCTTTTGATCATTCTCAGACCAGTCCACTGTCAGACCTTCAGAGATCAATATATAAACCATTTCAACACACTTAAATTCAGATTTACTGACTACTGCTTCAATTAGCCATGAGGTTTTCTGTAATACGTAACATACATTTCACATTTTCAACAACCAACTATATAAGATGTAGAAGATATTAGAATCTTACCTGCCAATATGTGAGCAGAGAAAATGTTACAGCACATAAATAAGTGACGGAATTCATCACTTGAGACTACTGCACTCTTCCATTTTATTGGATGATAAATGAATTCCAGTCATAATACACATCAATTAATCTAACTTCTGAAATACTGTACACTCTCACTCCATATGGAGAAGCTGGAACTTTGTAATTGTTTGTGTGGCGTTTGTAAATTGAGTTTCCTTCAGGTATTCTGCTCTCCTTTCAAAGTCGGAAGATGTGTTTGTTAGGTGGAAGTTGACTCTAAAATGGCCTCATGTATATGAGCATGAGTGTTTTTGTGTGGATCTCTAAAAATGGACATACTGCCAGCAGCTCTGCAATGGAAAATGCATGTTTGGCAATTGAAAGATGAGAGGACTACCATTCTAAATGAATTGACTATTTTCTATAAAATTTTATTCTGTAACACAGAGCAACATTAAAGAATCTACCCTTGGCATTCATTATGGATATTTCTTCTCAAGAAACACATAGGCTCCTTAGAATATATACTACCAATCAACAAGCAGGTTCCTACAAAATGTGGGATGACCTAATGGAGAACTACTAATAATGTAAAAGTCATTACCCTCCCATTAAGATAAATCCTTGTATTGTGTTTTTTAAATCTTTTCCTCAGTTTTCTTTTTCCTTTCTTTGTCGTAAGTATGCTAAAATAGGAGTGGCAAACAAAGTGCGAAATGAACCTTGAGATATTTTTTAACCTCCTGTTTATATTTTTTGACACCAGATTTTTGTCTTGACTTCTGTATACCTTTTCTTTTCTTAGATTTTACAATTATTTTTGATTTTATATAAAGACTTCAATCATCTCTGTAATGTATGACAATATTTTGCTTGAGTGCATTAATTTCCTAGGTTTTCAAAGTGACCTTAATTAAATGGGCCTTCCCATATAGGGAAACGCCGAAAAAATAAATAATGTTCAAGTTAGTGAGATCTGCACATTTTTGTTATTCATAGACATTCGTTACAATGTAACTCAGCTAATTTACTGCATGTTTTATCAAGGAGTGGGTATTGACTGATTGTGATTTGATGCCAGGATAAAATTTATTTTTATCTATATTTTAAATAGGATAACAAATCAGTTTATTCTACCATCAAGTATATTTAAGCCAAAATGACTTTCTTTGTTTTAAACTCAGTGGAACCTCGGTTTGCGAGTAACTTGGTTTACGAGTGTTTTGCAAGACGAGCTAAAATTTTTAATAAATTTTGACTTGATAAACGAGCGACGTCTTGCAATACGAGTAGTATGTATACGCTTTGTCTGCTGATAGTCTTGTAATCACAACTGAGCTGATGGTTCTTCTCTCTCACTGCGGGATTGTGGGCAATCATCTCCTATTCTCTGTCTGAGTCAGTGTGCCTCCCTCATATAGTCAACATCCGTACGAGCGTGTACTGTTTACTACAGCATTGTGACTGTGTCTGTGTGTGTGTGTGTGTGTGTGTGTGTGTGTACGTACATGCGTGCGTGCGTGTGTGTGTGCTGTGACGTACGAGTCCCCGTCTTGCACCACCAGCTTTATTCAACTTAAAACAGCAACAGCATGGTTATTTATTGTAGCAGGATCTGCCGCTCTCCTATACACAGACACAGCAGTCAGGCAGGGTCATGGCCAAGTAGTACTGTGCCCTGCGCATTTATAATGTTCCTTGTTCCTTGTATCACCCACTGACGGCAGGCGCTTATAACATGTCCGCGATCTTTCTGGATTCGTTTTTTACAGCGAATTGCTACAGCGCTGAGAGACTCGATTGCTTTGGGACGTTCTTCTGCATGTCGTCCCATTGGGTGGAATCCCACAAGAATTTAGAAACTCACTCACACTAGCCATGATTCTTTTCAAAGGTAAAGTGCAGGTTAATTTGTTTTATGTATTTTTACTTTATATTTTGTATTAATCATTTTTATATGAATAGTTTTGGGTTGTGGAACAAATCACCTAAGTTTCCATTATTTCTTATGGGGAAATTCACTTTGATATACGAGTGCTTTGGACTGCGAGCACGTTTCCGGAACAAATAATGCTCACAAACCGAGGTTCCACTGTAATGTAAATGCATGAGAGTTTGCCTGTGATAATCCTTTATGCATTTACACAAACAGTTTTGTTCAGCATATCACACAAACAAATGCAATTTACCCCCTTCCTGTTTACAGAATTAATTTTCCACTTCCTTCCAACAAGATCTTTATAACCAGAACCTTCCACTCAAACATTAAAACAGAATTTTAAAATGTCCATTCTTACATTTCCATGTCAATTTGCACTTCATGTTCATACAAATCAATTTTAGGTAATTTTAATTCCAGTTTGACTAGTCAGTTTGCAAAAACAAATGCCTCCTAACAACTCTTGGTCTTTGTTTTTTTTTCTTTTTCATTCATACAAAGTACAGCTAAATCAATCTTTAATTAAAAAAAAACTTAAAAAAGTATATTTCAGCCATTTTCCATTTTTTATTGTACTTAACAACTACTCAAATCAAATTTATCTGATTTATCCCAGGATACCTCACCTATTCTACTATAAGTACACAGAGCAAACAAGAAGTACCCACTTATTCTCAAAAGTAATTTCAAAAAGATCAGTGACAAATGAGGTATTACCTGAGCCACTCCATGGCAGTGTAGGAATTCCAGCTGTCTGAGCCACAATGGAAGAAGCAATTTTATCTCCTAGTGCCCACATTGCTTGACTGGGTGGACCTTAAATTGGAAAATAATGAAAGGTGGTAGTCTTCTTCAACATAAAAGAGAACAGTCCTTTTATATTACAATCTGTATAAAAATGTGTATGTTCTCCTTGTGCTAATGCAAGTTATTCTCTGGGTTTCGTTGTTGTTTTCCCCAAGAGGTATCAGTGAGTGTGTGTATGTAGGAGTGATGCTGCATCCTGGATTAGTTCCAGGCTTTCGTCAGCAGCAATTTTCAAGTGTTTCATTAACCTAACATCATCAGCTCTTGACTTCTTTGTAACAAATGTTATGTAAAAAACAGTTATATACATAACCGGCTCAGCAAAGTAATGTTAAAAATCAACTCACCCATGAAGGCAATGCCATTCTTCTGCAGTAACTCAGGTAGTTTTGGATTTTCAGAGGCATGACCCCATCCAGCCCACACAGCCTAGAAGAAAAAAATTAGATTTATAGAGTGGAACTACAGCTAAATTAATGTGCAAAATCATACATCAGGACAGAAACTGATATGATACTGTACAGGGACTCTCAAAAAAATTAAAATTCAGCAGAGAATAGTGCAGTATGTCCAACTTGCTTTTATGTGAGCAGGCTAAACTGTACTGAACAGTCAAACTGTATTTATTTGAAAAACTGAATAAACAACATTAGAGTCACAACAGCCTTGAGTATATTTAACAGTTAATTACACTTTTGTATAGCATTCTAAACAGTGATTAACAACACAAGGCAAGCATAAGGTACAAAACAACATGTGATAACAGTAACGATTACAATAATTAACATATAAGAATTCAGAACAAAGTAGTTGGAAGAATGGGAAATGCCCTGGAATTAAATCAGGGTATAAAATAACTGAATGAACACAAAAGTTATGAAAATAAGATTCAGGAATAAATTTGGTACAAATACTAAAAGTCAGTGCTATACTCAGACTGAGTATTCACAAGAAAAAAAGTAAGTTAAGGTCTCTCGTGCCTATACTCTTAATTATTACTTTTTACAAATATAAAACAAGAGCTGTAAAATATTTCAGAAACTATATATTTAGGTTACGAGAACAAACAAGCCTTGTGTCAAAGGCAGGAATAGGCCTCACTTTAAGAAAATGTCAGACAACATACCCATAGTTATCCCCTTCAATGAGGACTGAATTTTAGAACACCATGTGTCCCCAAATATAAAGTTATACTGAGATTTGATATGTTATCTGCTTACCTGGACAGGAATGCGCTTGGCAATATCAAGTATCAACTCCACATTGGCATAGTTATTGTTGTTCGCTCCTCCAGGTACAGGGACATAGTGGTCTGCCATCTTAATGTATTCTGGAAACAATCACCAAAATATAGCAAATAAAATAACATAAATAGATCAACAGGGGAACACGGAAATTCAGGTAGATATATTTCAACATTCATAAAGTGGAGCACTGTATAAGGTTCTTCTCTGTGTGGAAATAACAATAAGACTACAAGACATTCTAGAACAAAGAAATTAACATAATGCACATGCCATACAACCTTTTACAGTATATCAAAATTTAGATAATATGTCATCACATGTAAAATAATGTGCAAGCTTTGTTGAAAAATAGAGGAAAAGTCTTCAGAAAAAAAAAAAAAACATGAATCTCATGAACTCTGTTTTGATGTAAGTAATGTCTGACTTTGTTTCTGTATTTAAAATGGGTATGAAATTGCCAGTGGATTATGATGGTGTACTAATTACACGAAGAATGGGGAAAACAATATATTTTAAATATGACATTGTAGTTGACGTACAAACATGCTGGCACAAGTGAAGAGGGACAGCAACACTGCTGAGGTTTTCACAAACATCAGTGTAACACCTATGTCAAGAACTGGCAATCATTTAAAAAACTACCAGACTGTTCAAACAGACCAATGGTCTGATCAATGGGGTCAAATGAAGTTGAAGACAAGGTTCAGTAATCTCTTCAGGGTGTTTAAAAGATTGTCAAAATACTGTATAGCCTTGGTGTTGCAGTAAACGACTTTATACATAATATATGTACAATTATTATACATTTCTAAGTTTATAGCGTCACAAGCTGTTGAAATCTAAGTAAATCAATGAAGCGTTTAACGTTTGCACTGCACCACGCAATGCATATGTCTCTATGATGTGCCATTTGGTATGGTATTTGTAAAAGACATGTTAAGGTTTGTGACGAGCCATCTATTGAAATGGCAATTGCAATGCATTTTATTACTAAAATAGTTTGTAATGCACCATCCTTTGGAATGACAAAAACATAGAAACCAGATGGACACAAAGACAGACACACAGATACTTAATCCTTTTATCAAGGTGGATTAGATGACAATGCTACTTCTACTGCTATTATGTTTAAAATGGTTACAACATTTGAGGAAAAAATAAAATTTCTGAAAAATTATTATTGAGGTTCTTTAAAAAATTATTTTATTTACAAAAACTGAAATGACGTTTCAGTTAACCAAGAGACCCATAGTTGATTTCGTCCTTGTGCCTGATACTGTACTTTATGATTACTCATAAAGATATAATTTTTTTACTTATCAATAGCACCTGATGACCCCGATTCTCTTGATTCACTAACACAATGTCTGACTTGTATCTCAGAATGGATGAATAGTAACTTTCTCAAGTTAAATAAAGAGAAAACTGAAATCTTAGTGATTGGCAATAATGGATACAATTAGGCTATTAGAAATAAACTGGATACATTAGAATTAAAAGTCAAGATGGAGGTAAACAGCTTAGGGGTAATTGTTGACTGTAATCTGAATTTTAAATCGCATATTAATCAGATCACTAGGACAGCATTTTTTCACCTAAGAAACATAGCAAAAGTTAGACCTCTTATATCTTTGAAAGATGCTGAGAAATTAGTTCACGCATTTGTTTTCAGTCGACTAGATTACTGTAATGCACTCCTCTCAGGACCACCCAAAAAAGACATAAATCGTTTGCAACTAGTGCAGAATGCAGCTGCTAGAATCCTAACTAGGAAAAGAAAATCCGAACACATTTCTCCAGTTTTAATGTCACTACACTGGTTACCTGTGTCATTCAGGATTAAAATTCTGCTTATGGTTTATAAAGCCTTAAATAATCTCGCCCCATCTTATATATCCGAATGTCTGACACCTTATATTCCAAATCGTAACCTTAGATCCTCAAATGAGTGTCTCCTTTGAATTCCAAGAACAAAGTTTAAAAGAAGTGGTGAGGCAGCCTTCTGCTGCTATGCACATAAAATCTGGAATAGCCAGCCAATAGGAATTCGCCAGGCTAATACAGTAGAGCACTTTAAAACACTGCTGAAAACATATTACTTTAACATGGCCTTTTTTTAACTTCAATTTAACTTAATTTAACTTAATCATGATACTCTGTATGTTCAATTCATCATAATAACTATTCATGGTGGCTCTAAAATCTGTACTGACCCCTACTCTCTCTTCTGTTTCTTTTTTCCGGTTTCTTTGTGGTGGTGGCCTGAGCCACCTCCACCTACTCAAAGCTTCATGATGCTCCAACAATGATGGATGGATTAAAAGGCAGAAGTCTACGTGACCATCATCATCATCATGAAGTCCTTCCGTGAAAAACCTAAATCCAAAGAGGACTGTTTCATTTATGTTAGGTAGAATGCCCAGAGGGGACTGGGCGGTCTCATGGTCTGGAATCCCTACAGATTTTATTTTTTTCTCCAGCCGTCTGGAGTTTTTTTTTTTTGTTTTTTCTGTCCCCCCTGGCCATTGGACCCTACTCTTATTCTATGTTAATTAATGTTGACTTATTTTGTTTTCTTATTGTGTCTTTTATTTTTCTATTCTTTATTATGTAAAGCACTTTGAGCTACTGTTTGTATGAAAATGTGCTATATAAATAAATGTTGTTGTTGTTGTACTGTATTAATCATTTTTAAGACCTTTTCTTAATCCAAGGTTTGAAACTGGAATAAGCAGGTTCAGTAAATGTATGATGCCACCAGTGGGGAATTGATGAGGATGGTGCTCCACTTTCTGTCTAGTTATCCCCCCTAACAAAACAGAGGTGTGGTTTGAATCTGGGCCAACAGAATCATAACCACCATTTCTTCTGCTCATATACAAAAGATCTCTGTTAGCCATTTGCAGATCTGCTGCTCTTAGCTTTGTAATGTATTTTTCCTGTACAGTAGCTCTCTGCTCAGCCTACGAGGTGTGGCAGAAAAGTAATGAGATTGATTTTTTATTTACCAAAGTTTTTATTTTTTTCAAACATCAATGTTATCCCCTTCAAAGTAGTTCCCTTGGGCAGCTACACACCGATGGAGACGTTGTTCCCACTGTTGGTAGCAGCGCTGGAAGTCTTCAACCGGTATGGTCTTCAGCATGTCCGTTACACTCTTTTGGATGTTTTCTAAAGTCCCGAAATGACGTCCTTTGAGGACATTTTTCAGTTTAGGAAAAAGGAAAAAGTCACACGGACTGAGGTCAGGTGAATAAGGGGGCTGGGGAACCACAGGAATGCGTTTTTTCGATTGTCCTTCTGCTCAATTGTGAGGTTTTTCGGCACCATTTTGGCACAGACCTTTCGCATGTGCAAATGTTCAGTCAAAATTTGATGAACGGTAAATCTGTTCAAATTTAATTGTTCACTCAACATTCTTAATGTTAAACGACGGTCTGATCTCACAAGAGTGTTCACACGTTCGATGTTTTCATTGGTTTTCGAAGTTGAAGGCCTCCTTGAAAAACTTGAGCTCGGGATAAAGAATGTTCCCCATAGGCCTGTTTTAACTTTTCAAACGTCACACTTGCCTATTCTCCAAGCTTAACACAAAATTTAATGGCACAACGTTGCTCCAAATTCCGCTGTTCCATTTTGCGTGACGCACAACCAAAAACACAACTTCGCTAATAGCAGTCACAAAAATCACGTAGTTAACGGAAGGAGTTGAAACTCGCACTGAGCTATGGGAGGGTACTGATACACGTGCTCTATCAAGGACAACAGCGCAGCGTTGCCAGATCGCTTGCAGTGTTGCCAGTCTCATTAATTTTCTGCCACACCTCGTATGTGAGTTGCTGGTTACAGACAGACAGAAATAGAATGACTTTTCCAATATAATTATTTTCATTTAGATATCAGAAAAAAAATTAATGTTAAATATTTAAATATATGGCAGTATAGACATGCAAGTGTATTTTCTATGGATGTATCTTCAAGAAAAGTTGTTTGACAGTTTTTCAATAATAAAAATGTGTATAGATGTGCCTTTTTTAAAAATAACATTCACTTTTTCATTCAAAGATTATTAAACTGATGCTAGATAGAATGATGTCTGCCAGGCTAGAATATATTCGTCCATTAGTATCAGGTAGGATGCTACTTTTATCTCTAATCTTTTTTGAGAAATTGATTAAACAAGGTGCTGCAAACATTCCTCAGGGATTTTGGTCCATGCTGACTCAGCAGCATAAAGCAGGTCCTGCAGATTTTTTAGCCATGCATTTTACTGTGAACTTCTTATCCTCTTATTGCACCTCTTCCCAAAGGTGCTCTACTACACTGAGATCTGGGAACTGAACAGCTCACTGGAGTAAACTGAAGTCACATACTTCTGTGACCAGCTTAAGGTGATGAATGTTTGTGACATGGCAAGTTGTCTTGCTGGTTACAATGGAATGCACTTGATCAGTAAAAATACTTAGATATGCTCTGACACTTACATGACATTCAGGAGGTATTAACAGGTCTAAAGTGTACCAAAATAACATTACATATACTTTTACACTATTATCACCAGCCAGTACAACTGACATAGTGCTGGAAGGACCCATGGATTCATGCTGATTAAATCAAATTATGACCTCACCATCTGCAAGCTGCAATCAAAATAGAGAATCGTGAAACCAGGCAACCTTTTTCAGTCTTAAGTCTCCCAGTTTTCCAATGTAGCCTCATGTTCCTGCTCTTAGCAAACAAGGGTGGAACCTGATGCAGCTAATGAAAGCCTTGAGTTGAATGCACTGCTTCAGCCCATGCACCTCAAGGATTGATGCATCATGCATACCATTGTTTTAAAGAACTGATATTTCAGTATTTGTGGTCTCCTTGTTAGCTTGCATGAAACTGGCCTTTTTCCTTTGACCTTTATAATTAACAAGGTCTTTTCCTATATGATTTAAGTTTACTGCACCATTCTCTGTAAACTCTACAGACTACAGTGTGTGATAATCTCAGGAAAGCAGCTGTTTCTGAGATACTGGAATCATTGTATTTGGCCATAGCAATCAAAGGCAACTAGATCCCACATCTTGCCCATACTAGGGTTTGATCAAACTTGACCATGTCTACATCCTGTGTAAACTTAGCTGCCACTTTATTGGGTACACCTTGCTAGTAACGGTCTGGACGCCCTTTTGGCTTCAGAACTGCCATAATTTTTGTGACATAGATTGAACAAGGTGCTTTGAACATTCCTCATGGATTTTGGTCCATATTGACATGATAGCATCATACAGTTGCTGTAGATTTGTTGGTTACACATCCATGATGTGAATCTCCCATTCCACCACATCCCAATTCTGGTGATTGAAATCTGATGACTGTGGAGTCCATTTGAGTACAATGAACTCATTGTCATGTTCAAGAAGCCAGATTGAGATGATATGGGCTTTGTGGCATGGCAAGTTATCCTGCTGGAAGTAGCCATCAGAGGATGGGTACACTGTGGGCATAAAGGGATGGACATAAGTCACCAACACTACTCAGGTAAACTGTGGCATTTAAACAATAAGAAGTTGGTACTAAGGGGCCCAAAATGTGACAAGAAAATATGCCTCACACCATTATACCACCACCACCAACAGCTAGAACCGTTGATACAAGGCAGGATGGATCCATGCTTTCATGCTGTTTACACCAAATTCTGACCCTACTATCTGAATGTTACAGCAGAAATCGGGACTAATATGACCAGGTAACATTTTTCCAATCTTTTATTGTCCAATTTTGGTAAGCCTATGAGAATATTAGCCTTGGTTGCCTGTTCTTAGCTGACAGGTTTAAGGTTCAACATGTTGTGTGTTCAGAGATGCTTTTCTGCATATTTTGGTTATAATGAATGGTTATTTGAGTTACTGTTGCATTTCTATCAGCATTAACCAGTCTGGCCATTCTCCTCTGACCTCTGGCATCAACAAGGCATTTTCACCCTGGCAACTCACTGGATCAGCAGTTTCTGAAATACTTAGACCAACCTGCCTGGCACCAACAACCATGCCACATTCAGGATTTAGTCTTGACAATGTCTGCATGCCTAAAGGCAGTGAGTTGCTGCCATGTGATTGGCTGATTAGATATTTGCCTTAACAAGCAGTTGAACACATGCATCTAATACAGTGACCACTGAGTGCATATTTTGGTGCAAACACGTATTGCTGTTTAGAGGAGCAGGATTTTGCAATTATAATGAATATTCTCTCCTAATATTTTGGCCACTAAGTGCATCTGTGTGCACAGATACACATGTTTTTCTGTGTGTGTGTGTGTGTGTACGTACATAATGTGCTATATGTATGTGCTATTATTGGTTTGTGGACAGGAGCTAATGAATCATATTCCATGCAAGATTAACTACAGCACAGTTTTCTTTTTATCCTTTTGTACTCCAGCTGATTCACTGAAATGTGAGTAAATATTTCAGGCAGGACTATTTCATATTTGTGTATTACCTTCTGCTCCAGTTTATCATACATGAAGACTTTCAGCATAAGTATAATGTAACAGAAAAGTATTGGAAAATAGAGTATAGTTTTCATTACCATGGCTAATATTTAAGTGCAAGTTTGAATATATTTTAAGTTCATGTTTAATATGTAGTCTGCTGTAAATTTCAATACTGTATCTTACCTGCATTGGCTTTCAGATCTTCAGGAGTTACCATGACCACAAAGCGAATGGCACGTTCATTTCTAAACATCTCATAAGACCACCTGCGTATAGACCGCATGCACTTGACTGCAGCGATCCCATTGTTGGCAATTAGAACCTGTAAGAGTTGAAGTTTCACAGGTGTAGTAGGATACAACTCAATCAAGTATTTACACATATTGAAATATGCAGATGAGGTACACAAAACGAATGGGGTTGAATTTAACCTCTTAATAATTATGAATATCTCCTATAATGTATTTTGCTCTGCATCATAGATAGATAGATAGATAGATAGATAGATAGATAGATACTTTATTAATCCCCAAGGGGAAATTGACATCCTCCAGCAGCAGCATACTGATAAAAACATTAATTAAAGAGCAATAAAAGCGCAGTGCAAGTTAAAAAGTGCAAGGTGGAGAGTGTGAGGCAGGTATAACAGAATATAATCTTGTGTAGTGTTAACGTTTACCCCCCTGGGAGGAATTGAAGAGTCGCATAGTGTGGGGGAGGAACGACAGCAATCTGTTGCTGAAGCTGCTCCTCTGTCTGGTGATGATACTGTTCAGTGGATGCAATGGATTCTTCATGATTGACAGGAGCTTGCTCTGCGCCCGTTGCTCTGCCACAGATGTCATACTGCCCAGCTCCGTGCCTACAATAGAGCCTGCCTTCCTCACCAGTTTGTCCAGGCGGGAGGTGTCCCTCTTCTTTATGCTGCCTCCCCACCACAACACCGCATAGAAGAGGGCGCACACCACAACCGTCTGATAGAACATCTGCAGCATCTTATTGCAGATGTTGAAGGACGCCAGCCTTCTAAGGAAGTATAGTTGGCTCTGTCCTCTCTTGCACAGAGCATCAGTATTGGCAGTCCAGTCCAATTTATCATCCAGCTGCACTCCCAGGTATTTATAGGTCTGTACCCTCTGCACACAGTCACCTCTGATAATCAAAGGGTCTGGGAGGGGCCTGGGCATTCTAAAATCCACCAACAGCTCCTTGATTTTGCTGGTGTCCAGGTGTAGGTGGTTTGAATCGTACCATTTAACAAAGTCCTTGATTAGGTTCCTATACTCCTCCTCCTGCCCACTCCTGATGCAGCCCACGATAGCAGTGTCATCAGTGAACTTTTGCACATGGCAAGACTCCGAGTTGTATTGGAAGTCCGATGTATATAGGCTGAACAGGACCGGAGAAAGCACAGTCCCCTGCGGCGCTCCTGTGCTGCTGACCACAATGTCAGACCTGCAGTTCCCGAGATGCACATACTGAGGTCTGTCTGTAAGATAGTCCACGATACATGCCACCAGGTATGAATCTACTCCCATCTCTGTCAGCTTGTCCCTAAGGAGCAGAGGTTGGATGGTGTTGAAGGCACTAGATTCATTCATGCAAAATGTATCTATAAGAAACTGAAGGATCTGGTGCCATATTGATTTATAATACCTTCTTCCTCCTTTTTTTCATAACTTATTTTCTTTATTTTCATAATTTCTTCCTCCTTACGTCTCCAGTCCACTTTTTAAAATACTTTACAGGCCCTAAAACAAGGTAAAGTTAGCTTTCATCCAACCTTTTGAGATCGTAGTTGGAGTAGTAAATTCAATTAAAAGAAGGTTGAAATATTTAAAGACAGAATGAATGAAGTGAAGCAATTACCATGGGATTTTATTGTAGTTATTTGAATGAAGCACTGGGCATCCTCTCCAAAGTTTTGAATTGGGATTTGGTACCAATCTGTTAATATACAAAGCTTTCCATAGACATATTTAGTGGGCAGAGCTTCACATCAGGTTGGTACAAAGCAGAACACAATAAAGAAGGTGATTTGAAAGTTTATATATGTAACTTAAGGAGGGAGACATGTTGACTGCAGTCCTTTGAATTAGTAATTTCTCTGTATTTTCTGCACAGCTGTTTTAAAAAAATAACTTTAGTATATTCTATACTGATATAAACATTAGGACTTCTTATTACCTTCTCAATGACTTTAGTACCTCCAAAACGGGTGACAAACTCAGCAGGAGAGGCAACAGTGAAGTCCCTCTGTAAATCAATCTTCTTCCGGTCCCTTCCTTGTTTTACAAGGTGCAATCCTGACATGCTTGGCCTGTAACAAACATAATATAAAAGAACTGTTATAGATGACAGAAAACATCAAGTCAGTATTAGCACAACAGCAAAAGAAATGCATGACAAATTCTTCAAAAAAGAACATACAAAAAAGCCTAATAAATACTGATTTGACTAATTTTGGGTAATAAGTAGGAATCTTGTTATTGCCTTTCCTTAATAATAACACTCATCAAAATCCTGCCACAAGCAAAAAAAAAGGTTTGCTAAATCAGTTTGTGAAACTGGTATTTCAGAATTTAGTGAAAAGTGCCATTTAGAAAAAATGTCTCAGTTACATTTGTTTTATGGCATAAGTAGTTTTTCATGCTCACAGTATTATTTGAATACTGTAGTCTTCCTCATTCTCACAAATAACATCTACACATAATATCTACAGCCCCAGCTGACACCCAACAGTCTTGGGAAGAGGGGGAAAAACTAGTGTACTCAGAGAAAATCTATGTACATAATGACAAAATATCCAAACTCCATACAGAGAATAATCCGGGTAAAATTCAAGCCCAGCCACCTAGAGGTGTGTGGAGGGGTGATCACCAGATTACCAGTAATTATGTGTTTAGATAAAATACAAACAGTTGTGTATGGCACATGTGGAACATTTGAACAGACTTGACAAGAACAGACATTTCAGCCTAACAGGCTTGTTAATCCTAGCCACCTAGATTCTCCGAAATAACCTCAAGCTGATATCCAAAAGTTCCTGAAGTGCTACTCTCTACCGAAATACTTGGAAATTTATGCTGTGATGAAAATCTTTATAGCATTTGTGTGAAATTTACAAGTTAACAATTTTCCATCTGTATTCTCATCTTCATGATCTGAAGTTTTGAATATCAGAGAGTAATTAGAAATATTTTTTGTTACACATGGGTGACAGGGGCTCTACTATACTAACAGTATCTTTTATTTTGCTTGCAGTTCTGAAAACTCGTCTAACCCAACCTCCAACACCCAAAGCAAGCCATAAAAGCAGATGGCTCCCAGAAGATGGGGTCTCACTTGAACCAGACTTTCACAAAGCACAGAGCTCCTGATTAAAACTACGCCGCTCCTGAGGGTGAAACTGAAACCTTGTGCCACTGTTGGGTGCCTTTTCTGTTGTGCTATCGTACATTCATTTTTTTTTCTATTTTAAATAAATGCAACACTATTTTGAAATTCCCTGTGGGCTGTACCGTTGGTCACACTTGTTAAGCATCAGTAATTTTGCAGTTATTATTTTTATTATATTTTTGTTTTACCCTGGTGCCATTTGTTTTTTACATGGGCCGTGTTTTGTGGAATGGTTATTAGGATGTATCAGATGCTGGTGGCATAGTTCTGGGGTTGAGTAGCATGATGCTTTAAATAGTGCAGTATTACTGAGAGTGTTAATAGTGAATTATGTGCATTGGCTTGTTTTTTGAGACTGACATATTGAGTTTTGCATTTTGGGTTGGGTGAATGATGCTAGGCTCTCCCAGTCTTGACTTTCACTACATCTATGGTTGCAGTCGATCACCCGACCATTTATGCCAGTTTTGTAGCAGTTTGACTGGTGTACTTGCCTGTTATAGCAACTTAGCTGAACCACTATCCTTTTTGTCTGACAATTAAAAGATTTTTTCTCCCTTGTGACTGTGGCAGAACACTCATGTTATTACGCAAGCTCTAGACATCCTTTCATATGGTTCTTTTTGAGTAAAGACTCCTTCTGTACCACCCTTCTATACAGGCCATTGGTATGAGGAGTCCCTACAGAGTTTTCTAACTCTCCATCGGTGTCTCAGCTTCTTCAATGAGATTGTTGTCCTCTCTGAGGCTTCTCTCACAAGTCTCCACCATCTTGTTTATGAGAAAGTCATGAGTAACATCCTTTTCTAGGCCTTGATAGTTTGAAGAAGGTTCCACTACCTGATAATTGAACCAGGAGTGACCACTGTAACATCCAAACATTTGGATATTATTTTGCAACCTGGGGTGGCACAGTGGTGCAGTGGTAGCGCTGCTGCTTCGCAGTTAGGAGACCCGGGTTCACTTCCTGGGTCCTCCCTGCGTGGAGTATGCATGATCTCCCCGTGTCCGCGTGGGTTTCCTCTGGGTACTCCGGTTTCCTCCCACAGTCCAAAGACATGCAGGTTTGGTGGATTGGCGATTCTAAATTGTCCCTGGTGTGTGGGTGTGGGTGTGGGTGTCCTGCGGTGGGTTGGCACCCTGCCAGGGATTGGTTCCTGCCTTGCGCCCTGTGTTGGCTGGGATTGGCTCCAGCAGACCCCCGTGACCCTGTGTTCGGATTCAACGGGTTGGAAAATGGATGGATGGATTTTGCAACCTTTTTGTAATTTATACATTTGTATTTTTTATCTCTAACTTCTTTGGAATGTTTGATAGCCTTCATTTTCAGGTTGTGAATCTGAAAGGCAATTGTGAATAATGACTGCTTAACTATGCAGTTTTAATCAAGAAATTGTGGCAGTTATTTTAATGATATACTATTGGAGGCTAATTGTGATCTAACTGTATCCCCTTCAGGGTTTTTTTTTCACCTGTGTAAACGCATATCTTGCACAACTCATGGATGAAATAATTATGCTAAAGACATATGTCACTTTTATTTCTTAAATTTAAAATAAGAATATCACTGAAATTTTTTCTCCATATAGGATATTTTTATGCAAGAAAATCAGACAATTGTTCGGAGTTACAAGGCACTGCATTTGTTGCTCTATACAAACAGTTTACAGTAAGTATTTGCTTTGTATCATAAAGCAAGCAGGATTGTACAAAGGACCACACAAAGAGTTAACCTCTCCGACATCTCCACTTCCTCTGCTGATGGGAGGAGCGCCCATGCTGGCCTGCTCCTGATGGAGGGCGTATCTCTTGTCCTAGCTGTGTATGGCTAGACAATGGTGGTCCGAGCTGCTAAACTGGCACAGACACAGTGTAGTGAGGTCTCGGACAATCATACTCTTCACATCCCCACATGACACAGGGGCCATACAGGGTAACATGTATTGTCTGTACACGAATGATCTACAAATGTACATAGAGCCCCTCCTCAGCTCTTATTTAAATAATCCTCTGCAGATTCACACTACACAGTAAGCTCAGCAAATACAGTGGAATAGCCATTAGCCTAAGACATACTGTGCTGCACTGCACTGTGGGAAACTGGCCATCTCTCTTCCCTACAGTGTTTTCTAACCCTCCATTCCCACTCAATATTCTACAGACTAGGAACATAAAACTGAGTGATACTTCCCTTTGTTTTGTCTTTCTACAAGATCACAGATTTTCATAACTTCAACAATTAATTATTTGCATTTTACCTTACACAGCTGCTGAGTGAATCTTATACTGTATCTATAGAAGTCTAAATGACGTCATGGGTAACTTCTGACTATAATCATACTGATTTCTGTAATGTGCAGACTTCACGGAAAACTTTTTTGAATTGTTCCATGTGGTTTAACCAGGCAAGAAAAGCATGTTTTGTAGGCATTAATCTTTCCCAGCAACCATCTGGGAGAAAAGAATTATTATTCCTGAAACAAAAAACAATCCCTAGCATACTTTATTTCAAGTTCATTAAAAGGCACAGCAGCAACACATTTTAGAAGCTTAATATAAAACCTTACTGGAAAAAAAATACTTTTTAGACAAGCTTGGCACATTTCATGGGAATTAGCAAAATGACTGTTAACCCAATTATTGGTAAACAATCAATGTGAAGAAAAAAAAATTTTCCTACTCAAAAATTACAACATTCCAAGACACCAGAGGCAAACCATTGAATGATAGGCTGTTTGTGTCATTCAAGGCCATAAACTGTTTCAACTTGATTGACAAAACTGTCCAATTCAAAAA
This sequence comes from Polypterus bichir lapradei, assembly GCA_026402145.1. Lineage (NCBI taxonomy): Eukaryota > Metazoa > Chordata > Cladistia > Polypteriformes > Polypteridae > Polypterus > Polypterus bichir. The sequence goes on along the minus strand of JANRMT010062814.1, from coordinate 88,954,367 downwards.
TGTGCATGCACACTCTTTCAGCACTTAAAAGCATGGCCCATTACTCTTTATAGTCTGAAGATTTTAATTATTTATTATATTGCTGACAAAGAAAATTTGTTCCTATGTAGACATCTGATTAACAAAAATATGAACTCTGGACTCTAAGAGCTGGAGTGCACTCAAATATGCTAGCCAATGACACAGCAAGAGAGATCACGCATTCAGTGGACTGACAAGCTCTTGATGCCAGCAGCTAGGCAACAAGAGCCTTTCGACATACAGAACAGAGCTTCTGAACGCAACCTCCTTTCACATAGACCGAACAGTTGCCAGACGAATTGCCAAACGTTGCATAAGCAGAGCAGCACGTTACAGAGAGTACAGGCAGATACATTTCACAAGGTATTGATACAATGCCAGCATGATGATTGTCCCAAATCCTTCTTTCCAGCCAAATTCTACTTGATAACCTGTTACCCCAGCTCTGGCTGGAGGCAGGAAAAGCAGTCCCCAACATGACTAACTATCAAGTAGACTCTGTGGAAAACTCCGCTGTATCTTCTTTGGAAATCTTAAAATTTATATGTAGTGTAAGAATGGTAGGAAGAAATAAGCTCTCGCACCCCCATATATCACTTGTATATAATCCACATCATTACCAAATGGTCAAAAAATGCTCCTGAAGACAAACTCCAAAGAAATGTACATTGGCAATCTACAGTGAAGGCTGAGGAAAAAACGAACATTCTCCTCATCAGATTTTCTACAACTCTTCTAGTTCTTTCGGGCAGTAACAACATAGCTTGAGCTCATTGAGTTATAGTTAGCACAGATTCCGAATGTACCTCACACCTATTATGATGGCTTCAAAACGTTTTAAAGTAGTTCAGCAAAGTGAGGAGGAAAAAACACAAAATGTACGCCAAATTATATTAATGTGAAGAAGCTATGTGAAGGATGCAATTTTAATTAATTAATTAATTTTCTAAACAATACACTATCTCCAATCAGGGTCACGGGGGCCAGAGTCAATCCTGGCAGCAGTGGAAGCAAGGAGGAAAATGAACTAGTACATCACCCGTGTGCCTCACAGGGCCCATCATGCACACAACAGTACTCACTGAAACATGGCCAATTTAAAAACACCAACCAGTCTAACAATGGGAATGGGTGAGGAAGACCACAGTATTCACAGGAAACCTAAACACAGAGACTCATAGAACAAAAAAAACCCATAAAGCTAACAACCAGGCCCAGTATTCAAACACAAGAGCATGAATCTTTAAGACACAAGTGCTAACTACTACACCACCCAGCCAGAATTCTCCAAAATAGCTTGTTTCACTATGCATTGCGTTTCACTATGTGGTGATTTAGGGCAGGTTCTTATTCTGGTAGCACTGTATGCCAGAATGGAACCGATAGTGGAAGTGGTACCAGTTCGCTGCAGGGTAAACTCAATTATACTGGGCAATACAGAGTTGCCAATCAACCTAATTTATACCCTTTGGATTATGAGAAACTTAAATAAGTTAATTCAACTTTGGGTGAGTTAAAATGAATTTAGGCTTTGGAGGGAAATACTAGCTTTTACAAACCACCCTGCAGTTAGGTAGTGTACAAGAAAAATGCAAATGAATGAGAAAAACTAATACTAGTTTTAAGTGGCTGTTAAAGTGCCAGGGAGGACAGATGTCCTCCTCCTTCACCATACTGTACTTTGATTTTGAGAGAGCAAATGAGGCTTAGAATGAGACAGGGATGCCCCAAGAAAGGACTAGTGGCAAGTATTTTTCTGTAGCATTATTTCATATGCCTAATTATATATATTTAAAAAAAATTATGACTAACACTAAACTAAGAACCAAGGACTTTTTGATATAACAATAACACAGGCTGCTTCCCAAAATGAGCAGCAAACAACGAGGTTAGAATAACTACTTTGCAAATCAATTTGTAATAGCACTCCAGGTGTGCTAGACAGACAGACAGACAGATATGCATATTGTACTGGGGTCAACATATGGTTTTAGGTACAGAAGCTCCATTTAAAAAAATCTATGGATCTCCAGTTTAAATTAATTCAGAATATGTTTTGTTTAAAGGTGCAATGCTGCATCATTTGCCACTTTCTTAGGTAGAGGTGTTTTTCCTTCACTTTTGTTTTAGTGGCTATACCACAAATACATGATAAGACATGGCCAAGGGTAATTAATACATCAGATGACATGTAGAAGTATAAGGTCCAAAAAAGCTATCTTCTGTCATAATCGCCATATCTCCATATATCAAAAAGGCACCTTAGGCTGCCTGTACTAAATCTTGCATTTTGAAGAGAGTGGAAGAAATTAATTACCTACCAAAAAAAGAAATTGTGCATTTTTTTTCCTTTCTCTGTGATTCAAACACTGTTAAGATATGTAAATGTGATTTGTAATATTGTAGACTTTGACACTGAGGACCCAGAAAGAATAAAGGGCCTTATTTAATTATGTAGAGTTTTACTTCTCTTTCTTAGATAGCTATGAATGTTACTGGATTGTCTTCCAAATATTAAGCTTCATTATTATGGGGTTCATTCACTCAGTACTCATTATGAAAGGCATATTATGCTTGATTTTTCAATTAGCTGACTGATTGATTGATTGCAATTTACACACATTGGAAAGTCACCTAAATGCAAATAGGAGAGTATTGGTAATCATTTTAGAATGCAAACTTTACTTTAAAAGTGTTTGTTGTTCATAAGGCAGAATCTAGCACTTTGCACAACTGAAACTATACATTCAGCTTTAGTATATAATGCCAGTGATCACATATTAAAACATGGAAGACAACCTACATTGATACATAAGTCCCAGTCCCATATGCATAGATTGAATAGGTTTTCATTAAAACAAGTAAAATTAAACACATACTCAGATTTGCTGAAAGTAAAACAGATAATGTAAAATAACATGCATTATATTACAAGCAATAGAAATGCATGTTAAAAAAACTTAACTATAAAATTTATTTTAAATACAATCAGTAATTCATTCATTTTCTGAATCAGCTTATTCTAATATAGGGTTGTATCTGCAGCATTAGACAAAAGGTGGAAACCAGCCATGAACATCATGCCAGTACATTGCAGGGCACACTAATCCATGCCATGACAATTTATATCTGCTAACAAACTGGAATGCCTACACAAAACCCAAATATACATGGGAGGAATATGCATAGTGCACACAGCCAGAGATTAGAGCAGGATTTGAGGCCAGGTTCTCTAAAGCTTTGAGGCAGAAGAATTAATCACTATACCAGCCTTATGCATTATTTCAATACAATTCTAATTAAAATTAGATGTTACCAATTTGTACATTAAAACAGTAAGGGACACAACTCATCTTACACATGATGCAATTCTCCTATGGCTTTTACAGAAAAGAGTGAGATTTCCAAGCAAGCTTTCATTTTTACCAATTTTTACATCGGCCTCAAAAGAAGCTCACTGTTTAATAACACATCTCCTTTCTGCTCTTAGTCTATAATGTCAAAAAGACATAGGTATACACATTTTACCATCCTAAAAATACAGCAAAGTTTATACAAAGTGGATTAGTCCTCCTTATTTTTCTAATATGTCCAATTCAGCCATAGAAGAAAAGCATACTCAGATACAAATGACATTACTGTAGCTTCAAATCTGATATTTGCTACGAAGTATGCTCACGTAAAGGTAAAATAATTTATTGTTGGGAATATAAAACAAATTCTTCTATACATTTGTTTGAAAATAAAGCTAATCTTAAATGTGCTCTAAAAGTAGGACAAACTTTTAAAACTGGTTAAAATGCAAATTGTTAAGCCCATAATGTGATATAATGGTCCAGAAGACATTAATGAATATATAATAAAAAGTAAGTGAACAGTTTACCTGATATGGTGTGATAATCCATCCAGTGAGACAAACCCCAAGTCTGGGAGGCTATCAGAGCTGACAGATGCCGGGGAGAGAGAGCGATCCTTGTCATCTGGCAGTCCTCCCTTTGCCATTCCTGATATTTCATCTTCAGAATTATCCTCAGAAACAGAGCCAATGGTGAAGTGTGGGAGAATGGCTTGGCTATCGAGGGGCTCCCTTACAGAGGGGACTTGATCTGCCATCACCACACCACTGATTTGGCAGGCTCTGAGTGCTAGGAGAAAAGAAAAATTCAGGATCTCCAGAGACCAGAGAAAGACTGGCTTCAAATTCAAATATAACATGTGCCAGGCTATGGATCTAATATAGAGAGAGGAAATTGCACAAGAACTGGAAACAGCCCATGAATTATCTTATTGGAGTGTAAAACAAACTCATCTACTGGAATTGGCACAGATACCAAGGCTACTTCAGGGCTTTACAAAATAAGTCTACTAGGATATACCCAATGAAATTATGTACAGATTTTGAAATCAAACAGTAGAGCGAGTTTGAGGATGATAGATTTCTAATTGCTTTAGCCATTCATATTAGTCTTAGTAAGCAAACTACTAGCTGCTCCAGGAACCTAGAGTTGATCAGTAACCCATTCACCATTTACTGTATATGGAGTCTGTGTCTTACCTTGTTCCACATTTCTTCTTCAAAACACTTGTATATCTCCCTACATCCAAAAACCCTGCATGTTAAGAGAAAGCTCTAAATTGGCACAAGATATCTACCTAGCTCAATATATGAGAGCACCCTACTATGGACTGATTCATGTATAATATCTAATGATCCTAAGACCACTAGATTAAGCAGGTAAAGAAAATGAATAGATTGATACTTTTATTCTTGCCATTGTTGTTTGTTGCAGCACTGTCATGTGAAGTACACTGAATTATAACTGTAATGTCTACTAATAAAAGCAATAATAATAATAATAATTCTCTACATTTACAGCATATAGCGCTTTTCTCACTAGTCAAAGTGTTTTTTCAAAGTAAGTGGGGAGCCACTTTACTTCTAATAGAGAGCTGTATGCTTTATTCATACAAGCATATTTATTTTGCTAGTATTCCTTTCAGTCTGATGGAATGACAAAAACTAGATGCTGAGCATGCGTGCCAAAAACCAACAGACCAGGCAGCATCAATTTAGGACTCATTGTCTTTTGTGTGAGCTGTTTGTTAACTGTTATTTTTAAAGTAAACTTAAAAAGCCAATTAAAAAGCAAACTCTAAAAAGGAAACTGAATTCTTAAAAAGTACTTAAAATAAAAATACCAATAATAATAAACACCATAACATAAGTCTTGTATGCTAAAAAAAAAGACAAACAAAAGCCATGACAAAGGTATGACAGAATCATATCTATTTTCTTACCTGCTTATCTTTGTTAACATGATCAGATAACAATAACTAAAGCTGTGAAATTTGTAGAAATGATAATTATATGGTATAAACACCCTTTAAGATATTACAGAATGGCAGCAGTATGGCAAGATGAATTAAAGAAGATGCATTAAAGGCAAAAAACAACTGCGCCTTGATCAAAAAATGCATTGGAATAAAACCAGCAGTCACATAGAGGTCTGTGGACCCACTTTACAAACCATTACCATGGAATATTGCCTAAAAACACTAATCTAATGTTCAGTGTATTAAAAAGTTCTAAAAGAGACTTCTAACCGGCTTAGACAAAGAATATTTTCTCCTCAGAAACTCTGATATTTTCCCCCAGCTCATAGACAAGCTATCAGGTTTACGGGGAAGTTTTCAATTGGTCTAGCTGATCGACTGGTGTCATCTCCTGGGAAGGTTCCTGTCTTGCACCTCTTAATTTCAGAAAACACTATGGCCCCTATATCGAAAAAATGAGGCTCAAAAATTAAGGTGGACTGCATACACTGGGTGGCATTGTGGTGTAGTAGTCAGTGTTACTGCCTCACAAATGCTAGAAGACTTGATTTGACTCTTGGTAAAGTGTCCTGCTATGTATACTTTGAAAGTTTACCTTGTGTCTGCTCAGATTTTTCTTCATTAGTTTTACTGTCAAGTCTAAACTGACCCTGTAAGAGTAAGTGTGAGTGTTGTTCAATTTGCTTAGAAATGGGCTAATTCCCCATCTAAGGTGGGTTATTTTCTTTATGTGTGAAGCTGTAAGTATTGGATTATAGTTACCAATAACTAAATAAGTGAGTTCAGAAAATAAATGGGTGAATAATACTCAAAACCTAGAGACTTCCTGGACTTTATGTAGCATTTCCTTACTTGTCAGATTAGAGAATAGCTGAAAGAGGTATGTTACCATTCCAATCAACAAGAGAATCATACTTGAGGTTTCTCACCATAAAGAGTTTCCAAGAACTCCTAAATTAGTTATTTGAGTTTGTGCCAGGCCTATCAGTAAAGAAATTCATTAAACACTTAAATAAAAACATGTAATTTCCATTGCTTTTGTCTTATAATTTTGATGAGAAAATGCTATTCAGGCCAAGCAATCATACCAGTCTTCTCTCTACAGTAATCACCACAGCAAGGTGATTTACAACAAGACAACTACAGAACAATTGGTTATATCATCTTTTTGTACACTTGTAGCACTAACACAGTAAGTGACATGCTCAAGGTCACATAATAAAAGAATGGTAGGAATTGAACTGGCAATTATGTGAGTTACAATCCATGGGCTAACTATGCATATCAGTGGTAAAATAACGGTATTAAAACCAATTTAAAAATCTGCATTAGTTATATTAAGTGTTCTCTTCCTCATTTGTCAACACATCATTGTTCTTTTTCTTTTTTAAATGAAATGTTTCTACATTTATTTCCAGAAATATGAACTGCAAAAGAATAATTATAAAATTGCATTGCTATCAGCAAAAGATACAACAAAATACAGTAGTCAGTTTCAAAGTATAATCAATCTAGTGAATCAGAGAAAAAGTTAAGATTCATTAATCTACTTTTTCCAAAGAAATAAAAGAATTTATAAGTGTGCCAGGTCCAAAATACTAGCTAGTGTTTAGTATGATATTGAAAATGGTATTAGTTGAAAAAATATTAGTAAAAAACAACTATTTAACCGCCTTTCTTCAAGAAAATCATTCAGCTGCACTTGCATCACCTTCTCATTGCTCTGTCATAAGCCAGTTCAAACTGGCAAACATTATATTAAGCAACATTTGGACCTAAAATAGAGGTAAATATAAAAAAAAATTGAACTGGGTGATACATACCATCGTCTAAAGCTAACATCGATTATGCCAGGGACAGTGCAATTTTGAACCTCACAGCCAACAAACCGGCGCAATCAATCCATAGAAGGAATAGAGAATAAATAATTGTATTTTTTATTATTATTTCAGGCTCCAGATCTGTTTATTTTTCCTATAGATATTTATGCCATCTGCTTTTAAGTCAAATCTGCCCTAGGGCAAATGCCAAAGTAAAGTAAGTGTAAATTCTAAACCCATCAAAATTTGTTAAGAGATCTTTGATCTAACCACAATCCATTCAACAGGAAACACCAGACCAACAAGTAACACCTAAAAGCCCATTTTTCCATTAACTATGCTTAACAGAAATAGAGGGAAAGGTAAAATACAAACCTCAGTATTATTATAAAATGTTATAGCTTTAACAAGCAGTAAAAAGTCTGAATTAGAATAAGCCGCACTAACTTGGGGTGTTCATAGGAAATGTGAGGAGATAGAAGATCATAATAAACAAGAACAGTTGCATCATATATTTCAAATATTAAAATATGTGCTTCAAATTAATTGTTTAGTCTATATATTTTTGATTGTAATAGAAATTTCCCATTTTTCACCATCAAACAGAGTTCCATAAAGAGCTAGGTCCCGAGTAAATGATTAAAAATAGCATAATATTCATAATCACTGATCTTGAAATGAGTCTAAAATGATACCCCACATGCTTATGTGTGTAATTTGTCATTTTTACCCTTCTGGGAATAGCTCTTAGTGTGTTAGGACCACCAGTAAAGAATTAGATGTCAAAAATAATATATTCATGATCAGCTACCTGAAAAAAGCACAAATATGACACTCCACATGTTGATACTATGGCTCCCCATTTTTTTGTGAGTTTTGTGAAAAGGAGTAACTTTGACCCCTCGTATTCCATTAGGGGTGAACCCCTGGGGTCAGTCGATGCGGATTGCACAACTTCAAGTCCTTCTGATCATTTTTACTGAAGACACCTATTGGTTTACTCTTTATCACAAGGGTATAATTTCCTTGAAAAAAATATAGTCCCAAAATACCCAAAACATAAATGTTTTTAGAGCCCAGAGGGAACCCCAAAAACTTCAACATCTTGCATAACTAAACAACAAGACAAGTCAATTGGTTTAGTATGTGGGGATTATCTTGTGCCAGTGAGTTTAACAAAAAAACTGAAGTGATTTCAAAGCCTTCATAAGTAATAGGAACACAGTAATATGTGACACCGAGTGCTTTGGAATCCATTTTTCATCTTGAATCCAAAAAGCTTAAGTAACCATCAAAAACAGAAGTTTTGACTTCCTTGCACTGTCTGCTTTGAATTTGTACATTCTAATTTTCAGGTACTCCAGTTTCCCGCCCAAACCACCCATATGCCAGTAGAGTCCTTTTTAAGTTAACTGCTAACTTTAAATCAGCCTGGTTATGTGATTGTTAGTTGTGTGCTTGATTAATGCCCAGTCCAGGCTTTATTCCCACCTTGCACTCAATGCTACCAGGATAGGCCCCAGTCCTTTCAACCCTGACCTGATTTAAGCAGATTGGAAAATTAATGGTTTTCTCAATAACTATCAAAATGAACTTCAATAAATAAGTGTAATAAATAATAGCCTAAGAAGATGAATAGATAAATGAATGATGATGATATTACAATTCAAATACTTAAGTCCATATATATTTAAACCCACTGAATCGAGTTAATGAGTCAGTGACTAATATTGCCCCCACGCTATCCATAAGAGACTGTCTTTATTAATTACACATTGACTATAACATAACTACATTGCACTCTTTCTCCTCATTATATGCAATATGTGAAACCCATCGATGTCTTTGTTTTAATGTAAGTAATTTTATATATGTCAGCTCAGCTTATGTGTTAGTACACTCAGTACACTGTTAGAACAATTCCTTTCAAAGCTGAATCTGCACAGGAACATCAAGTCGGGCTGATCAGGCAAATAACCTTGACGCTTCTGTTGTACACATGTAAGAAATAAACCGCCTCAATGAACAACCCAGGCCCCGTAAAAGGGCTAATTTAGTAAAGTCGTCCCTCTGCCCAAAATACATCCTGATCTTGAGTCTTATGTCAGTAGCTCCCTAACTTGGGGCCACCACATCACTACCCGCTTTCCACTGCTCTTTATCGACGGAATTTTGCTTTGGGACATCATATCTGAATTTCTACCTCTGTAGGCTTGTTGAGCAAGAGCAACTGACGGACTGGTTTTTTAACCTCCCCTACTCACCCTGATACAGGTTGCGTAGCAACGAGCAGGCAATGCTGGCGGAGGCGACGTCTTCGATGTCAGGGTGCAAGTGAGCACTGAATACCTACTGGACTTGCCGGACTGACAGGTCCGCCCGCTCTTGCTGAACCGGCCAGGCTCACAGCTCCGGCGGCTTCTCGTAGACTCGTGGCAGCGACAGTCTGGACACGTTCTAATGTAATGACAGGAGCATTAATGCGTTACCAGGCCGGAGAGAAGATCAGATCTACAGGACTGTCTCTGGAGCTGCCCTCGATGGTAGACGAGGCAGGTAGTAGGGCGATGCGACGAGGAGGTTACTGCCGGGCAATAGTCTCTCACCTCTTCCGGACAGCCAATCGCAAACAGCAATAGGGCCACGGATTCGGCAACAGCGCTTGGGGGCGGGCTCACCTGAGTTCAGACGAAGGGGTGTGCCCAATCAGAAGCGAGAGGGGCGGGGCCCATGTGGCCTGATCTGCCGGCTTGCTTTGGCAAACATGTGCAGACGCATAAGGACTGTCAGGCTTTGTCGTTTTGGAGTGCGAAATAAAAAGGAAGACAAACTTTAAACGAACGTTAAGACTGCAGAAAATTGGAGGAAAAATGCAAGTTTGAAACACTATGGCTCGCAAACAGCAGGTGTTTCCATTTGAAGCTAGTAACAAACGTGTAATCCTTTGACTCATAGTAGGTGCGTACAACAGCCCTATTACCAGTCCATCCATTATCGAACCCGTTAATTCAGTCTAATGTCACAGGAAACGAAGCCTTTTCCAGGTTTTGAGGAAAGCTTCATTTTAATGAAAGTTTGATGTTCCTGGTGAAAAGAGTGGTAACAAAGACATTCAAAGCTTTAAACAGTGTTGAGAATGCTTCATAATTATGAGCTGTGATAAATGTAAATGTTGTACTTGTGGGCTATTCATATATATATTGGAAAGATTAGCCTGATAAAGCCGAAGATAAGGTCATTGAAAGAATAAGTAACATTTAATCTGACCTTTGTAGATGGCCCTGAATTTATGCCACTAGTACAACCTTCAGATTCATGGGACTCACATAAAGTGCATTTGTTCCATTTTCAATAAAATCTGACTTCAGAACAATCAAATTGTTGTGTGTGTAACCATCTTTTCGATATTTTTAGCACGAAAATAATTTCTACCTTTTACACCTTAACTTAAAAATAATATTCATTTATACATAACTGTATATTGTAAAGAAAGGGACAAGAGAGAGTTAATTAAGTGTTGGGGACCAGCTGGTACTCCATTTAATATAAAAGAAAATTGGGAAAAGAATGCAAAAGTTCCAACAGTATTATCGCATATGTTGTATGTCCTAGAATGCCTCTCTTCTCTGGAGCTCACTACTGCTTAATCTCAGGTTTGCAATGAATGGTGGACTTCTGGCACATGTTATTTAAATATTCCATTGGGTGGAAGAGGTGGGTTCTTCAGGGCCAAGCAGGAAGTGATGCCAGTGGGCTTAGTCCTCCATTCTGCAGGCAAAAGAAGTAAGGTTGTTAGTGACCATGTTTCCCCAGAAAATGGCATCTGTGCACTTATCAATGCCGTGAAGATGCTTCATATTTACTTGCGTGCAACAGTATCAGAAATAGCGTGAAAGGGACCCTAACTGGCACGGGGAGAGCAAATCAGTATGCCAGTATGGAAAGTCAGGAGTTGGTAGTGTGTTTTAGACCATAGTGCTATGGAAGTGTAACAGGCAGGGGCACAAGAGTAAAAGAAAGAGTTTAGCTCATTGGGTGCTAGCATGCAGCATTCTAAGATAATGCTAGGAAATTGATGATTCAGAAGATGTCATGCACATCTGACCATCTGTCGCAGGAGAGAGAGGGCATTTTGGGGGGGTAAAAAAATGCAGCACCCCTACTGACTACTACTGTAGTTTGCAGTAACTGGTAACGCCTTGGACAGAGCAATACCAACAGATATTCACAGATGACAGACCAGATACCAAAGAAGTCTGGCATAAATTTAGACAACCTCCATTCTGGTATAGGGCACAGCATCAAGAAGGCAGTATAGGCCTTTATAAGAAAACATATAAGAGGAAAAGATGTGGCATAAGAAATATGGCACTTTAGAGATACTGATGGTTCAGGGGATCAAGTATGTGCAGACAGGCCATAGTATACTGCTATGCCATGATTTGTTTTTCTTCTCATTTGTACTTTGTGTTCTCTCTTTCATGTGATCTTTCCTCGTGTGTTATTCTAATAATAAACATACTGTTTTTGATATATGTGACTTTTTGACATTATGGCCAATGAAGAGAAATGCCAGAAATGCATCTTCTTATAGTACCCTCTGTAAAATAAACACAGGAACAACAAAAAAGGTTTGGGGATCCACCCCATATATTTTAAAATAAGCGATTGTAAGGAAAGGACTTTACAGACATGAGTTCCAAACAGACTAGAAAATGGATCCAAAGAAGTCTGGTGAACTGATGTGTTATAACATTCTTAAAATCGCCACTTCCCTTTCCATATGGGCCAAAGATAAGCAACATGCTGTTGTACTGTACCTAGCCCCACTCTGTGAGTTTAATAGCACTTACACTTGACCGGGACAGCTCTAGCAGAGCAGATCAGTTCTACTGCCAATGTATGTCATTTTGATGGGTGACCACATACTTTTGGCCATATAGTGTATCTTCATTTATAAAGATTCTTTGTGAGAAATGTTTCTACAAAATAGAGTTTTACTATTTCTTTCTCCCTTGTGAAACATTTTGATATACAGTATTTTGGAACTATCTGTAGTTTGAACTTTTAAACCCAGCTCCCAATTGTTAGGGCCTGCTTATGCCTAAGCAAGCAGTTGGTAGTTGAGGACTGGATGACTTGAAGTGACCCTCTTCTGGGCATAACAGGGAAGTTCCTAACTTGTTTTGTAGGCCTTGCGGAGGCCTTATACCCATTTTTGCCATTTTGGATTCCTCAACATAGATATATCATCAACTTTCAGCACAGTATTGAAACAACATTTTACCCTTATTAATGGATTGAAAAGTTTAAAAATGGCAGACTGAGTGTAATAAATAATGAAAGTGCACATGACATGGTTTTAACAAGTATGTCATGGATGAAAATGATGCTCAAGCAATCTTTATATTTTTTCTACATACAATTTTATAAATAGTGTGGATAGTTTTTGATTTACCTTATTATTAAGATCTTGTAGAAAATGTCTGACAACCAAAGCGATGTGGGAGTGGGAGTTATTGAAAATCACAGTTTGGCAGAGGAATATAAAAGTATTTTAGCATCACTGACAATTTTTTGGAAGTTGGTGATGTTTATAGATTGGCATGTTTCTTCAAACTTAGCAGCCACAAAAGGAGGAAGCTGCTCAGAGATGCCATCTTGATGTGAATGCTCACAATCAAAGAGCTAAAAAGAACTAAGGTCATGAGTCATCCATATTGTTTAAAGATGGAACATGGGAGTTCTGATGAACAATATGTCTGTTGGCATTCAAAAATAACAATACAATGGTGCCAACCTTCCAACAAACAGGATTCAAAATTACATCTTCAGAGTAACTTTAAAATGTTTTGAGCTGATAACATGCTCATCCTGACGGAAAAGATTTCCTGAACCTGGAAATGCAGGCTCAGAAAGTGGCAAGATAAGCGTATAGTCAAAAGACAGGCTAAGGATTAAAATCTGTAGAAACTGAAAAAAATTAAAAATGAATGTACCCATCACCTGAGAAAGTTATGTGGGTGTACAGTATTTGAAAATATTTAGCTTTAAGAATTTTTCTAGCTGAATTGAGTGTAGGTAATGGTTTCATTATGTATACTCTGTATGGCCCAATGGTTTTATTGATACTTGTCATTCTGGAAAAGTTTAAATATATAATTTAGCCTAGAAGCATATCTTTAAACTGTAGAAAAAAAAGTCTAACATTTAAACTGGCCTCCTTAATAACCTATAATGTGTTGATTAGCTTTTAAGCAGACAAGCTAGGTAGAACAGTTCTCAAAACAATGCTGACTATTAAGTCTTGAAATCTGGGTCACAGTTCCAAGATGGTCACTGTAGGAATGGAGTTTGCAGTCTTTGTGTAGTCATTTCAAACAAAGAAGACAGAAGTTTCGAGATAAGGTAATTGTACTCAGTGATCCTGTTGCTGGAGAGTTTTGATATGTTGTATGTTTATTACCACGTTCAAGTGGGAATTTCACTGTACCCTGTGTAAGTCAAAATATTGACCTTATGAACCTATGAATCTGTGATAACTCCTGCAAGTGTCAATTGATGTAAACAGGACCCAACAGTGTCCCGTCATGCCTTACTTACTGCCCTGTAAATAACTGATCCAAGGGCACTAAAGTAAGAAAGAGATTAGGGGGGACTGTCAGAAGCCCAGGACTGCATATTATAAAGGGCAAGAAAAATGGCAGCCAAGAATTGTTTAATCCCTTTAAGTGTGAATAGGTGCATTTGAGTGCAAATATGCATGGGACCACTGGAGTGTACACTGAGAAAAGTCCCATGGACATTTAAAGTAATTCTGGGAATTGACCTGGAAGAAACCACAGAGTGGGTTTTAAAGGCCACTTGCTGCCAGAGACCTTTCACCTTAGAGTCAAGAACAGCGTTAAGAAAATACTTTATTGGCAGGAAGGTAATTTAATACTTGAAGTATTGAGGGATTTGACATTTTTAATTTTTTTTCTCACTATTTCTGTACCTTCTATGGCAGGTCACAGTTCTATTAATGATTTTGAACACCAGAGAACCCACCGTTTATTTTCACCATCAAAGTATTTTTATGTAAGCTAGAAGTATTTAGTGTCTTACCGCCGTGCCACTGTTGTTCATTATCACCATCACCATTTTGTGAGATTTCATGTATGTTTACTATGCTGTAGTTACCCTGAGATACTGGGAGTGTGTAGCATATGATGCCATTTATGTGAATGCATAAAGGTTGACATCATGCATTTCTGAATTATACAAGATTAGTTAATAATTACTTTATGCTCTGGTATTTTCTATTACATGAGTTTTGATTTTTGATAAGGTCTAACAAAACAGAGGTTTGAATTTCTGGTTTCAAACTTACCTATGTTCCTGACTATGCCCTGCCTTCTCGTCCCATATTTTTTTCACAACGTACAGAGCAGTAAAATATGTAGGCAAGTGGACAAACAACTCCAACTATATCCTGCCCAGTCAGCCTCAGTGGGGTAGCTAGTGTTTGGTTTGCTTCTGTTTTGCTTTAAAGCAAATTTCTTCTTTGTGAATAATATTTTTGATAATTTCATTCTTGTACATTCATTCAGATTGATTGGTTGTGCAGAACAGCACTGACTAATAAGGAGAGTCCCAAGAAGTCATGATTTAGGTAGAATTCAAGGAGAGATGTCAGATGGGCCAAGTCAGTGCATACTGTACTAAAGCACTTAGCAATCAAAACCAAAGGAAGCAAATTGTTATCTTCAAAAGACACAAGTTAAAAAATAACTATCAATGTCTAAGATTGAAATGAAATGGGCCAAGAGGTCATTTTATTGTAAAAAGTGCAGACACTAACTTGTCATTTCCCCTTTTTGAAAATGGCTGTCATGTTGGCAACACACCCATGCATGCACAGCAATGCCTCAACCACATTTAACCTTGTTCCTTTGCAAAGGACAGCATCATAGCAATATCAAAAACATAAAACGGCACTGGTGGTAATGTCACTAACAGAGTCATTAAAAATGGCAATAAATAAATGAAAAATACCAAAATTAGTTAGTTAATTTCAGACAGATAGACGTTTAAAACAGAGTTGTTTTTATTTTGGATTAGGGTTGTACTCAGAGCAGCCCCCATCTCAATTTCTCTCTCTCTTGCACCCCTATCTATTGCCCTTCTATGGCTTCTGATATGCATTCAATTTATAGCGCCCTCTAGTGGCTCCTACATGTTCTCTCTGGCAAGACCTTTATTGCTGCATGTGAGGCTGTCTCTCTCTCTCTCTCTCTCATTTCTCTCTCTATCCTCTTCAGTGCTGTATGAGTTTCCCCTGTTCAATCTCTCCTTGATTGTACAATCTGCCCTGGCAACTTCTTGCTAATCTGCCACCTATTTAAAATGCATGATATTAATACCTAGAAATGTGTGATGAGTATTTTCACAATATTATTTAAAAGAAAAATGTATTACTGTCCCCATGACATTGAACTGAATTAAGCTATTTTGATAATGTATGTATGTATGTATTGCAGAATAAAACTCTGCTCCTAATGAACAACAGCAGCCTGACTAATCTCTTAGGCATTCCCCACATAATTTGCTGTTTTATGAGAAACAGAGTCTAAGTTTATAGACTTTATGGCAGTACACTAAAATTGCTGGGACTTGCCTTTACCTTCATTTTATTTTCCATTAGAAACCATGCAAGTATCAGCCATATTACTTGTAACACTTTTAAAACCTATTTGAGGTACTGACACAGCTCAGATATTTTTGTACAGCTTATTAGAAATATATTCTATTTAGCACATTGGATGAAAATACATTCAAAATAGATTTGTCTGTAATCCTGTGGGTTAATTATTCTCTTCTCTAAGAAATAATAAACTTCACTTTAGATGAAGAAATCCAGATGGCAGAGTGATAAACACAGATGGATCCTACAGTGGTGCTTACTTTTGTCATTCTGATTTCCAGCCATAGTCAACATGGTAAGTGTTCTATTCAATTTTTAACTTTATGTGCAAATGTCTTGGTTCTAGACATATCTTAGAGTATTAGCAGCATTCCAAATATTTTTAAACTTTGGTGAGTTCAGTATTTTCCATTTCCGTTTTCTCTTATAGAGAAAAGAACAGCATTACACTTTTGGATAACCTGCATCAAATATGTCATCAGATGATCCTTTTCTTTTGCAATTATGTAATTTGTTGAATTTTATTCTCTAGAAAGTAGCAATTCTATCTGTGTGATTAAGAATGCAACATTGTTATCGCAGAAGAACTTTGATGGATTTTCATATGGTAAGAAAATAGTGCAGATTAACTGTATAAAAAAACCTAACAGGGCATTTATGGATCTCTGTGATTCTGAATAGCATTAAGCAAGTACAAAAATATATGGACAGAGGGAAATGTTTTTAGTTTTAATACTGAAACATTTTACATTTTGTTGACAGAGAAATCAAGCACATATGAAAGTAAACAAAACAAAAGCACCTCAGTTGCTAATTTCAAATGCCACATTAACTCGAAGGATTTTGAGGTGTATCTGCTATATTCAGATAGCACTTACAAATCTGGACCAGTCACTCCCTCTCCTGTTCTCAACAATGGTAACCAATCAAACTGTTGTAGAAAGTTCTCAGGTAATAAGGAGATAAATAACACAGCCTTTGGTATCATCTGTACAGGTAGGTTAAACATTTGCTTAATTTCATGGAATTACTTAAAATCTTTTTTCCAGTAAAATGTTTAGCAAGTCCAGAACACATTTAGTAAAGAACAATTTAGCATTTGCCAACATAGTTTTAGTAAATACTGTAAACGTTGTTGTGCAAAAAGATTAGCTTGAATGTCTTAAAAACTGGAATTCTATGCTGTGATATGATGGCTAAGCTGCTATCTCTGAAGTCACATGGATCCAGCATCCTGGGTTGAAATCTGTTCCCTTAGTTATGTGTATGTGGAGTGTGCATGTTAACTCTATATCTACATGAGTTATCCTCCAGATACTCTGGTTTCCCTCTCACATCCCTACAGATGTGTATGTTAAGATAACTGATGATTCCAACCTGCCCCTGTATGGGCAGTTGCATAAGTGGAGCCTGTCATGGCACCATATCGAGGACTGATTATTTCCTTGTGCTCTTTGTAGCTAATACTGGACCCATGGCCCTGAACTGGAATTAGTTTGAAAATTAATATGTAGGCAGATGGATGTCTGTAATTAACTTGCCTGTTAGGAGAATGTTTACCCATATTACCTTTTGGGGAAAACAGTCAGTTGATGTCACATCCTCAATTTAATACTGAAAATGTCTGACAGTTTTGAAATAATGTTAATTTACACCTTTCTCTAGACATTGTGCCTTTAATATCACAATGCTGGATATCACCATATGAAACCACCTTGATGCCACATTCAGAAGAGTCTTTACATAATACAAAAGAGTCACAAGAAGGTCAGTCATAAACCTCAAGTTATAAAAATGTTATTATCCACATCACACATACCATGTTACTGAAAGATAACTATATTTTTAATAATTAACACTGTCCTGAGTTAAACCTGATATGATTTGAATTATCATACTTTGTTTTCCCCTTTAATCAGATGCTGAACTTGTGGAACGACAGAAAATTGCATTAATTCTGAAAGGCTTCATTGCAGTAATACTTTTCATTGTTGGACTTTTGTTGATAATATTTGATGTTTTTGAAGTCCCTTGGCCGGTATGTGTTTCATATATATATATATGAATATATAAATATATAT
>JANRMT010062814.1:88917387-88936025 GCA_026402145.1 Polypterus bichir lapradei | reverse complement strand
TATGGTTATTTTTATATATTTTAAGCCCTTAGAAACTCTCCCACACTGTTTATAAATATTCTCCGCACAGTTATACTGTATACTGCATTTTAAAGGGAGGAAGTAAAGGCCTAACCGGACTGAAGGGTGTAGTTCATTCACAACTTTCAGATGTAACCATTAGTTAACACCCTTGAATACTACAGTGCATTCCTGATCTCTAAAGTAATCCAGGCATAGGGTTTAAAAGCTTTCCCTTGATAGCATAACAGAGTTGTGTAGTGGCTGGAGCACTCGAATGGTAGGTGTTAGGAGATGTGCATGAATACCAGAAAAGAGTGACAGAAGGGGTGGAAAAGAAAATACTTCATACTAGACTGTTAGAATAAAAGTGAAAAAACTATTTTGTGTAATGTTTAATGTGATCATCTGAACCTTGTGATTTAATACAGTATTTTTGATACTTCAATGGTTTTGTCATTACTTCCAAATTACAAAGATGCCAGGTAGCAAAGATGCCTTAGTAGTCGACTTGGAGCAATTAGATTTCTGAGGTCTAATTTAACAAATTTACATCTTACTAGACATATAAACTTTCTTCAAAATTACAGATTAAAATAGCTTTCAGTGAACTGATGGCCCATTTACACACACTTTGTGCACAACATTATTATGAAAAGATTGTTAATTATAATCTTAATATTTAAGTTAATGAACAGTTTATAATATATCTATAAATCTGTAATGAATAGTTGTACTTGAGGTTAGCATTGTGATTACCCATTTAGATAACTACCAACATGACATTCATGTCTTAAAGGGCATTCCCTTCCATAGACAAATTGAAACTATAGATGAGACAGGAGCAGGACAGTGTGCTAGATGATGTATGGAGAGGTATCTGTGAGTCACGGTGTGTAAGTGAAAAGGAAAGGGAATTATGAGAAATAGATCGTGGGCCAATTTATGAGCTGACCAGTCTCTCTTACATATTAATGTTCAGGGGAACAGCTGGATTCTGTTTTTTCTTCCTTTTTGAAATCATACTCAACATTTGTATATCTCTCCTTGTATATAAGACACCAGTAACGGCGCACTGCACGAATACACTTCACTTGAGCATTCATAGTTTTCATACTCTTTCTCTGTAGTTTAGCATTCACATTAAAACTGATTAAGTCAGTGTTTGTGTTGCAATTACTTAGTACGCTTTTTTATTTTTTTTCACTTAAACTGGCTCAATCTGCCTTAAGAATGAGTTAAGATATGAAGAGGTAGGGGAAGTGACGGTGAAGGTGGTTGGGAATGAGAATGACACCCATACGCATACTCCACACGGCCGCCCTGCTGGCCACTGCAGAGAGTTGATTCTACAATAAAATAAAAATAAAAAGAGGAATAACCTTGCAGGTCAAACATCACCCCGAAAGCGGATAGTAGACGTCACGTAGTATATGTGTACCAAATTTCAGGTCAATAGGTCAAACGGTTTGCGAGCTACAGGTGATTTAAAATCCTGGACAGACAAACGAACAGCCACGGTAGCGTATTATATATAAAGATAATTTAACATCATGCAAAATTAATTAGATCGTCTCTCTTGTTGCTAACTGGGGTGCTTGGATATGATTATAAGAAAAACAAAAACTCACAACTCTAGCTTACACTGCTGAAATGCTCTTATTCTTTGATTGAACACCAACACCCAGTCAGTCAGCAGGATTACTGCATACACTCAAGAATGTCTTTTGTGCCAAGCAAGTATAAACATTTTTTCCTCAGATTAGGTATATTCACCATGCTCTAAATGGCAATTATGGAAGAGATCCAGTTTTATAATAGTGTTGTAATAATGCCAAAGAGTCCAAATTATCTTAAAATAGCATTTTATTGATTGTTAATCATACAAAAAATGGAGAAATCAATGCATAAAAATAAAATAGACAAGACAAAAACAGCCTTCTTGTCCTTTACTACCATACTGCTCCCTAAGTATCTGGGTGTTGGTGCCACTCTTACCTACCTTCCAAGGTCCACGACAAGCAATATCCTTTCTCACCTTCTCCCTCCATTAATCACAAGTTTTGCCTCTTGTTCAGCTGGTGATCTTTCACTGCAAGCTCTACTCTCAACTCCAGACTTTAGACTTCTGCATTGAGGTAACTTTAACACACATGGGTAGCTTCTGCTCTTAGGACCAGAATCAGTTCTTCTGAGGTCATTTAACCCCTAATTTTCTTCCAACAGTGCCTGTTTTTAACATATTGTATAGCACCTATTTTATAATAAGGAATAGTGAATATTTACCTTTTGCAGGTGATAAGGCCCGGTCACTATCAAGTGACACATACATTTTTAAATATTTAGCATACAGAGAGCTTAATTTCTTATTTGGCTGATGGTACTTCTAAACATTGAATTTCAGTGTCAAACCTGTAAGGAGCAACAAAAAGAAACAGTGAATCAACCTCCAGTTTCAACTCATTTCTTATCTTTGGTAAGAATTATTTTGATTGATATTGTCTGGAATTATGTTAATGTGTTTGTCAATATATGTGTGATTTTATGAATGTAGATAACTCTGATACTTTTTCTTTTGTAGCTATTCCTATTTTTATATGTGGTCACTATTTTTTGACTAGACTGCTCCAACATGTTCATTAATTGAAACCAAACTAGTCTAACTTTCTTCCTAAGAATTTTAATTAACGTCATACCATTTTTATTATATCATGTTGTCTAATTAGATTTTAATTGCATTTCACCAAGAACCATTCCAGGAAGTCTGTCTAAAGGTACTTTTGTTATTATCAAAGAAATAAGGATCCATATCCATTAGACAATTTTGCATTTCTTTGGAAGGTCAATGACCCCTTTTTTAATATATGTGCATAATTCTGTCTTTAGTATTTCCTTGTGTATTGAATTTCAAATGCATTACCTGTTAGCACCATTGAAATTAAAAAAATAAAACAAATAATACATATAAAATAAAAATGTCTTATGGACAGTTTTTATTCGTATTAACTTTATGTCTTCTTTCTTTATCTGTGTGAGTTTCCTGTGGTTTCTTTTCTCACATCCCTAAAAATGTGCATGTTAGATTATCTGACTAATAGAAATTGTCCCTGTATAAACTGTGTATGTGATTGTAAGCCTTCGCATCTTGTGCCCAGCACTGCACCAGACCCCTGCAACACTAAATTGGATTATGTGAATTTACATGTGATGTTTTATGTTACAAATGTGAAAATCTTTTACAATTATACATTCTCTTCCATATTTTAAAACAGAAATTCCTATCAAGAATATGGAAGATTACCAAAGAAGACACTCCACCTCCAGCTCGAACTACAAATGAAGAAGTTATAATTATTTATGAGACTTTTTTTTAAAAGGTTTAACCTATAAAGCCTGACATAGAAAATAATAGCCAGAAAATTCAAATGTTTTGAAACTAAAGTGCTCATTGAACCTTTTGACAAAATAAAATTGAAAAAACAATTTACTTATATGATATTTTTTGTATCATTTTTGATTCACAAAGCATTTATAGCAAATTATTGATCACATGTTTTTTAAGAAACAAAACCATACCTTTTGGACAACATTTGGAACATTACAAAAGGCTTTTAGAACCTTTTTTTATTTTATATTGTGGTAGGAAAAAGAAACAGTTTTTATCTTTGTTCAAGCTGTGAAGGACAGCCGGGTCCCATGCCCAGCAGGGACGCCCCTGCTGCTTATGTTCCGGGGGAGCCACCATGGGCAGTACAGTACCTCCCCCGGGATGTTTGGTGGCAGCCTCCCTGGCTGATGGTGATTCCTCAACCACCTGCAGGGCTCCATGGGAAATGGAGTCCTCCACAGCCTGGTTGGGGACTCGGGTGGCTGCTAGGGGGAGCTGCATGGACTCAGCAGCCTGGCTGGACGAATCTTCAGGTGGCCAAGCACCTTCCGGGAACACTTCCGGGTGGGTTATAAAAAGGGCCAGCCACCACCATTCGAGGAGCCAGGGTCGGGAGGAGGAGGACTATGCTTGTGGAGGAGTGGTGGTTAAAGGAAAGGTTGTTGCTGTGAGGTGAAATAGTGCTTGGGACTATGTATTGCCTGTGGGTCACGGGGAAGACATGCACCCACGGGTGAAGAAAAATAAAAGTTTGTATTGGTTTTATACGTGCCTCTGTGTCCTTCTGTGTGAAGTCAGGCGCCTATATAGCGCCTTTTGTTACAAAGCATAGATCGATATTGCATTTCCCACAGTAGACATGAAAGAAGTGATTTTCTGTGCAGTGTTTGAATCTCTTGTGTTTCCCACGTTAGGAAATGATCAATGACATCCTTTCTCATATCAGGAGGCACACTACAATTGGCCTTTTGCAGGGTGGTGTTGCTTCTGGAGAGGATAGTGGTCTGCCACAATTGTTCTGGGCCTTTCCTTCGCTTGAGAGAGAAGTACCAATGAAAGCCTGAAATCTTTGCAGATCCATGGGTTTCTTCGAAGGTTCCAGTTATTTCTGGTCTCTTCTGTAGAGATTCCATGCATTGATGACTGCCACTGTGACAGTTTGCCACTAAATGTACAGAAAACGTTCTCCTAAACTGGCCGAATTATCACTAAATAATTCGACAAAGAAGGGCGAATGGGAATGTAGAAAACTCAATGATCAACACTACTCAGCATAACATACAGATAAAAAAACAAGGCATTGTTTTATTAAAAATTGATTAGAAAATTATTGGCAAGTGAGTCACTGCAACATTCAGCTACCATAAACAGGTTGCATTGATAGAAAATGCATATGTTTTGATTTTCACTCTAAATATATCCTAAATTCACATTTCAATATGTAATTTTATAATCAAAACTTTATATTGCATTGTTGTAAATATAATGCATGTTGGATCATGAAATGCAGTAAAAAAGACAACTTGGGGATTTATGGCTAAATTACCATATATACCTGCAGTTTCATATTAGACACACAAATTTACAAAATGATTTTACCGTAAGAATCCGCCGACTAGGACGTTGGATATTTCTGGGTCCACGGTCCCACCCAATCTTACTGAGATTGCACAGGTGGTGAACCAGCTGAGGGGAGGAAAGGCTGCAGGGGTCTGTGGTATCCAGGGTGAACTTCTCCAGGCTGTCCTCCTGGCATTGCAAGCAATCTTTACTTCCATTTGGGAGACTGGCATCATTCCAACTGACTGGAAAACGGGACTTGTCATCCCTATCTGGAAAGGGAAGGGTGATTGCCTGGATTGTGGCAACTACAGGGGGATAACACTGCTCTCTGTGCCGAGTAAGGGTCTTGCTAGGTTCTTGCTCAATAGGATCTGTGATCACTTGCTCACCTACCAGCGACTGGAACAGTCTGGCTTTATGCCTAAGAAGTCTACCATTGAGTGCATCCTAGCATTGAGGGTTCTCATGGAGCGCAAACGCGAATATCGGCAGAGTTTCTTTGCAGCCTTTGTCGATTTTCATAAAGCGTTCGACTCAGTTGATCAAGCTGCCCTGTGGGACATCAAGAAGGTTTGCGGGATCCCCTCGAGGTTGCTGGATATCATGGTCAGCCTGTACACTGGTACTGTGAGTGCTGTGCAGATTCCAAGTTGATTCTAGGGTTTGTCAAGGGTGTGTTCTTGTCCCTGCTCTGTTTATTGCTTGTATGGACTGGGTGTTGGGCAAGGTTGTGGGGTCCAGTGGCTTTGGGGCATCTGTTGGTGAAGAAAGATTCATGGATCTTGACTTTACTGACGATGCTGTGATCTTCACGGAGTCAATGGAGGCTCTGATTGGAGCACTCGAGAGGCTGAGCAAGGAGTCTGAGTGTCTGAACTTGCGAGTGTCCTGGATAAAAACCAAGATCCAGGCCTTTAATGACCTCTTGGGCACAGCCATCAACAGTGTGTCTGTTTGCAGAGAGAGTGTCAACCTTGTCGAGAGGTTTACTTACCTTGGCAGTGACATTCATGTCTCTGGTGTCTCTTCCTATGAAGTCAGTAGACAAATTGGGAGAGCATGGGGGGTCATGAAGTCGCTGGAAAGGGGTGTGTGGCGCTCCCAATATCTATGCAAAAGGACGAAGGTCCAAGTCTTTAGAGTCCTGGTGCTTCCTGTCTTGCTATATGGTTGTGAGACATGGTTGTTATCCAGTGACCTGAGACGAAGACTGGACTCCTTTGGTACTGTGTCTCTCCGGAAAATCCTTGGGTACTGTTGGTTTGACTTTATGTTGAATGAGCGGTTGCTCATGGTGTCCCGAATGAGGCACATTACCTGCATTGTGAGGGAGTGCCATGTGGCTTTTCCTCGAGGGTGATCCGGCTCATAAGATCCTCATTATTGGGGTCCCAAGTGGCTGGACCAGGGCAAGGGGTCACCCACGTAACACCTAGTTGCGGCAGATAGTGGGTCATTTCCGGAGGGTAGGACTGGACCGCGTGTCTGCCTGGGGGGTTTCGACGTGTAGTGGGTGCGGCAACACACTGTACCAGTACATACTCCCCAGCTTGAATTGACTTGTACTTGGGTGTTGTGCCGTGTTAGCCATTATGAATGTAGTGAGAAGTCAAACAAAGTGAGATTAAAGTCGAAATTTCGAATTTAATCTCGTAGTTTATGTAGTGATTAAAAACGAAATTTCGATTTTAATCTCGGAATTTCCACTTTAATCCCGTAGTTTATTTTGTCATTAAAGTAGAACGTTGTAAAATTCACCTTAAAATCGATGGTTAATTTACTAGAGTTTCTCAACCTCCATCGTAACTAAAGTAGCTACACATTTCGTTTTCTGTATATTTATCGACCCAGTCATCAATCGCTACGTGCTTCTTAAACAGACTCCGTCTTGCACTGAGAGGAGCCGTAGGCAGCGATCATCACACAGTTAACTTCTTGATGTTACTTCCGCATCTCTTCATTATTGAGGCGACCATTTTCAAATTTGCATTTAAATTCCGTCTTTTTTTGTAGTACACAGACATTCCAGCAGATGGTATCTGCTTGTACACAACCGGGTTTTCGGGAACGTTTTGAGTATATTAATGTTATACAGGTCTGAGAATCATTATCTAACAATTATGATACAAAAGGTCCCACAATAAAAATGATCTTCATTCTGTTTATAAGAAAAAAAAGTATCATCCAAACGCTGCACTGATATTTTGGAAGGAATTCAGGAGAGATAGTGTACGAATAAAATCAGAGATACTCTCATAAAAGAATGAATGCTCTCTACAACCCGCGAGTCATGTTAGAAACTACAAATCCCTTTACCTAGTGTTGAGAAGGTCATGACGTAACTTCTTCATTCCCTCAGTATAATTGGTTTATTTCCACACGTAATGACGCCCTGTTTTGCACGTGACCATGTTCTACAACCATGATTGGTTGTATTGCATGCACCGGAAGGCGCCAAGGTAGTAGTAGTAGTTGCTGCTGTGAAAAATCAAAATAGACGTGTTTCTGAACGTGCTGAGTTGAGGGACAAAAAAAAAAAAGGAATATAAGTGAATAAAAAAGCAAGAAAGAAGGAAAGAAAAGTTTTTTTTAAATGGAACGGTAAAAGCATAGGCTCTTCTAACCCAATGCTATAAATATTTTTGACTAGGCTATTGCCGTGATTGTCACGAGGAGAAGGTAAACTTACTGCCATCAATTATCTTACATATTTAATGTGATTGTAGGGTCAACTGAAGTCGAATCTTATCTAAGTAACATCGGGGACAAGCCAAAGAACCAATCCTAATCAGGAGGTTAATACAGTTCAAGGCACTATAACTGCTAGGAGTCGCCAATAAAATTCATAACAGAGAGTGACCGGGCCATTAACGGAGTCAGACCCGTTTAATTGTGAAGCAGTAACGTAAACAGCTGGGCTACCTTTCTAACATTTTGTTTTGTGATTTGATGTTCACCTTGTCCGGAGCACAGTTTATCATATTGACATGCTAAAGGCTATTCTCCTTTCCTAAACTTACATTTTTCTCTACTGATGTCGTGTGGCCAATTAAGTGAATGTTGTTAATGTCAAATATTTAGTTGTCATACTTTTCATGGAGATTTTGCTATTTTTTAAATCTTTTATTGCAACTTTGGAAGTTTAGTGATTTTTCTTCATGTGGTTTGCGCGTATTTATGAATGCTAACGTTTCATTTTTCAGTCTGTGTACTTTATAACAAAATTTTATACAGGTTAGGATAATTAAAGCATTTGACTGTATGCCACTGAATTACAGGATGTCTGGAAAGTGTGCCATGGCCAGTTCAGTTGCTTCGGAGTATACAATTGGTGGAATTAAGATTGTCTTCCCCTGCAAGGCGTACCCATCCCAGCTTGCAATGATGAATTCCGTAAGTTATCATTTTTGCTTTTTTAGTCTTTTAACGTAGAAATTGTGATCTACTCTGTAGAATAGTTTGTGTATGCTTTTTGAAGCTTGTATTTCCTTTGAACGGTACATACATTGTGGCAGTTTTCTTATAAGTGCAATTTATATTTTATACTTAATGCTGTAACTTGACTTTAATATGTTTTATCTGTGGTATTTGCTTATGTTAAAATGTCTAGTTATATTCAGCTAATTGTTATGGTTATTGTACTAATTTCTCATTTTCACAGATTGTGAGAGGATTGAACTGCCGTCAGCACTGTCTCTTAGAGAGTCCAACTGGTAGTGGGAAAAGTCTTGCCCTCCTCTGTTCAGCTTTGGCCTGGCAGCAGGCCCAGTATGGTAAGATTGTATGTGGCATTCATAATTTGTGTGACTGAGCATGGGATTTATCTTTTGTCACATTAGTGTGATGGAGCTGAGCTCACCGTGTTGAAAGTATAGTTGTTCAGCCTAATTAATGGCGACACATTAGAAAGGGAGCATTTCAGAATTATAAGTCAGTTTACTTCAATATTCATAACAGTACAGTGGGACTGTGGTTAATTTATATCCTAAATGAACAATTCTATTCTAGGTTTATTATTTCATATGCTTTTATATGTAATTAATCAGTCTTTATACAATGTTAATATTCATTAACTCTCTATTCTCAAAAACAAAAATATATTAATACTGTAATATTTAAGCGGTGGATAATGGATGGATGGATTTAACAAATCCAACAGTTAGCCATTAAAATGCCCAAAAACTTTTTAAGAAATATTAGCTAAGATATCTGTGTGGAATTGATCCATTACATATGGAGCATGTTGAGAACCTTTACTTTTTAATAAGTTATCCATGCATTCTAGACCCTTGCAAAAGGATTTATGTAGCAGATGATTAAACTTGGCATTCTTTTATAAATGCAATATATTTTAACATTCTTTGAATATATTTATTCAGGTGTGCATTACAAATAGCCAGTGTATTAAATATGAGACACAATATACTGTAAAAAGCATTCCTTTTTCAGCAACGATGTAACTGCATTATTGCATCTCTTGGACAGAGCTCAGTGCAGACAGGCTAGTAGATTTTATCAGTATCAGTAATTGATAAAGAAAAACAGGCAGATCCTTCTATTCACTGTTGTAAATAATCAGTGTTCATTTTTAAAATGAGGTGTACAATGCCAAGAATTAATTAGTTTAATCACTGAACCTTAATATGATGTTTCTTAGTAAATACAGTGTGTTAAATCTAATATTCCCTGCTATTAATTTACATACTGGCTAAAGAGGCTTAACTGTTATGATCACATGAGGAAACATTTGATGTTTTTGTTGCCCCATCTGAAAAATCTGAAATCAGACTACTGTATTGTATCTCTGTTTTCTGCAATTTCTGAAAGCAAGAGTAGATTTGGTTAAGCGTAGCAGTGTTTTGTGCTTTTGCTTCTGTTTTCATAGCTATATAAAATGCCCTTTTTTAAGTAAAATAATTAATATTATAAAGAAATGTACTTTTAGCTAAATCTCCTTAGACAAATTATGTAATTCTTTGTTTTTCAAATGTTCATTAATCCCTTGTGGTATCTGTGATCATTTTATGTAGGTAAACCAAGTGAAGACAATTCTGAAAAATCTAAGAAGCCAAAGAGTTTTTCTTGCTCATGCTCCTGTCATAGAGTAGATCAGAACATTTACCCGGAAATCCATGAGGCTGTAAACAAGAATGGTACAACACCAAGAAATGAACATCCTCTCACCATTAAGGGTACATATAACCTGATTAACTTTTAATAATAATATCTAAGGGTAGATTGCTTTATAGCAGCAACTTGATTAATTGAGAGGCTTTCATAAACCAGAAACTGAAATACATTGTCATATAGTAATGTTATATTTCTTAGTTTAGAAAGTTGTCCTTTACATAATATACAACAGAAGATGCTTACATTTTTAGATATTGAGGTTTTCTGATGTGAATACAACTGAGAAGCGTCAAAGGCAATGGTGCTTAACAGTGGCATTATACTTTTGATAGTTCTTATGCTTTCCATGAGGGGTTTTTGCAAATTTATTAAAAATAAAAAAACGGAGAAATCACATGTACATAAGTATTCACAGCCTTTGCTCAGTCCTTTGTTGATGCACCTTTGGTAGTAATTACAGCCTCAAGTCTTTTTGAATATGATGCCACAAGCTTGGCACACCTATCCTTGACCAGTTTAGCCCATTTCTCTTTGCAGCACCTCTCAAGCTCCATCAGGTTGGATGGGAAGCGTCGGTGCACAGCCATTTTAAGATCTCTCCAGAGATGTTCAATCGGATTCAAGTCTGGGCTCTGGCTGGGCCACTCAAGGACATTCACAGAGTTGTCCTAAAGCCACTCCTTTGATATCTTGGCTGTGTGCTTAGGGTCGTTGTCCTGCTGAAAGATGAACCGTCACCCCAGTCTGAGGTCAAGAGCGCTCTGGAGCAGGTTTTCATCCTGGATGTCTCTGTACATTGCTGTAGTCATCTTTCCCTTTATCCTGACTAATCTCCCAGTTCCTGCCACTGAAAAACATCCCCACAACATGATGCTGCCACCACCATGCTTCACTGTAGGGATGGTATTGGCCTAGTGATGAGCGGTGCCTGGTTTCCTCCAAATGTGACGCCTGGCATTCAAACCAAAGAGTTCAATCTTTGTCTCATCAGACCATAGAATTTTGTTTCTCATGGTCTGAGAGTCCTTCAGGTGCCTTTTGGCAAACTCCAGGCGGGCTGCCATGTGCCTTTTACTAAGGAGTGGCTTCCGTTTGGCCACTCTACCATACAGGCCTGATTGGTGGATTGCTGCAGAGATGGTTGTCCTTCTGGAAGGTTCTCCTCTCTTCACACAGGACCACTGGAGCTCTGACAGAGTGACCATCGGGTTCTTGGTCACCTTCCTCACTAAGGCCCTTCTCCCCCGATCGCTCTGTTTAGATGGCCGGCCAGCTCTAGGAAGAGTCCTGGTGGTTTCGAACTTCTTCCACTTACGGATGATGGAGGCCACTGTGCTCATTGGGACCTTCAAAGCAGCAGAAATTTTTCTGTAACCTTCCCCAGGTTTGTGCCTCGAGACAATCCTGTCTTGGAGGTCTACAGACAATTCCTTTGATTTCATGCTTGGTTTGTGCTCTGACATGAACTGTCAACTGTGGGACCTTGTATAGACAGGTGTGTGCTTTTCCAAATCATGTCCAATCAACTGAATTTACCACAGGTGGACTCCAATTAAGCTGCAGAAACATCTCAAGGATGATCAGGGGAAACAGGATGCACCTGAGCTCAATTTTGAACTTCATGGCAAAGGCTGTGAATACTTATGTACATGTGCTTTCTCAAGTTTTTTTATTTTTAATAAATCTGCAAAAACCTCAAGTAAACTTTTTTCATGTTGTGATTATGGGGTGTTGTGTATAGAATTCTGAGGAAAAAAAGGAATTTAATCCATTTTGGAATAAGGCTCTGACATAACAAAATGTGGAAAAAGTGTTGCGCTGTGAATACTTTCCGGATGCACTGTATATACTGGTTTCTAGAAACATATCTCTATCATTGTTTGCATATGTGTTAACATTTCTAAATGTCCCTTGTACTTTCCTTGGGGGAGATATTTTCGTTGTATAATTGAAAACACTGCCAGAATGCTCCTAAATTATATATGTACTGCTGTCAATGGTTGTTTCTGATATTAGTTTTTTGTAAATGCAGTGTCAGCTGTTTTAATGCCTTCCTTGTGGAGAATGTCAATGCCAAAATATGCTTTGTTTGGTGTTGAACCAAGTTATTCTACAATGTTTTTTCCTAAATATTCCCAATAATATTCTGTACCTTAAAAATTATAATCATTCTGGCTTACATAATGATGCAAAGCAGCAGCATAGACAGTTTGGAGAGCCCTCAGTGTGACTTCATAAAAACAGAACGAGCTAGCGGCTTCAATCATGATGCATCACTTTCTGCCTTTTAAACACCTATATATTTTTTCTGACTTTTAACTATGATTTCAGCATTTCTGCTTTGTTTTGATGAAATACATGATTGTGTGTGTCTGACTACTGTTTGTTACAGTGGTGCAGTGGTTGGCACTGCTGCCACACAGCTCAGGTCCCTTTTTTGGCCACAATAATTGGTCCAGTATAAGTTGACAGACATTTCCCTAGCCCCCATTGACATTTTAATGGTGATTGCGCCATTTTAATGTAGTCACATCGAGTTTAGGTAGTTCTTCCCCACTTCAATTTCTTTCACCGAGTTCGGCAATATTCATAACACTTCCGTGGTTTCTCCACACTTGAGACGAAGTGAACACCGTGGAGTTAGCTCATCAGTATTTATAACAAAGACAAACTCTAATGTAAAATACATCCCATGAACAGTTTGAAAATAATTGTCCTTAACCCATATATGGCTTTATGTGAGATAGTATATTCTTCATTGAATTTAAAATCTACCTTAAAGATTTTCTATGGAAAAAATAAACGGTTAAGAAGTTTGTGTCGTCGTATTGAACTCCTTGTCGCCCATCGAGTGCTTTTCGCATAATCACGTCGATCACAATGTTGAAAAGAAGTGGCGAGGCAACATCTCCTTGCCGGACTCCAGTTCGAATCGGGAACTCCTCAGACATATCATTCCGGATACAGACACTGCTGGTTGAGCCGTCGTATAATGCTTAAAGAAGATGAATGATTTTCAGCGGCACATGTTCGATCTCTAGGGCTCTCCACAAACTGGTCCAATCGATGCAATCGAAAGCAGATTTGAAATCGATGAAGACGATGACAGTTCGTTTACCGCATCCAATTTTTTCTTCCGTTATCTGACAGAGAGCGAATATCTGGTCGTTGCATCCTCGATGTGGTCTAAATCCAGCTTGTTCTTCCCGACTCGTTTGCTCTCTCTGTTTCTGTAGCCTCGATTATATGATTTTCATAAAAACTTTGACGATCGAGAGGAGGCTAATACCGCAATAATTCTTGCAGTCCCGACTGTCACCTTTCTTCAAAATAGGTACAACGATCGCTTTCTTCCATGCCGATGGAACACGGTCTGAATGCCATATATGCGTTACGAGAACGTGGAGTTGTTGTAATAAGACGTCTCCTCTGGCTTTGATCATCTCGGCGGTTACTTGATCTCCTCCCGGTGCTTTACCATTTCTCAGAGATTTTATTGCCGTCTTCACCTAGTTGATTGTTGGTTCGGTATCGGGAAACTGATTCATCGGCTGCTCGATAATCGGTGGTTCAGGCACTGGACCTTGTGGCGGATCATGGTTGTACAACTGGTGAAAGAATTCTCTCCACCGCTGCAGGCGCTCATGAGGAGAGTTCACAAAAGTTCCATCCGACTTTTTAATATTGTCATTCGTTGATGTAGTTTTGCCGCCTAACCGTTGGATTGTCTGGTACAGCGTCCGGTACTCGTGTCTCGATGCTGCTTCTTCCATGTCGGCTGCAACGTTATTCCAGTGCGCTTCCCGTTCTGATTTAATTTTCTGTCGAACTTCTTTGTTTAATTGTCGGTACTGCTCGAAATCGACGTGTTTCATTCACTGGTCGATGAGGTCGAGACAATCGTCCGAAATCCATTGCTGCGTCCGTCGACGGATGGGTGGGCACAGCTCCATTGCACACCCTACAATGGACTCTGATAGTTGTTTTTCTTCTGCCTCGATATCGCCCGGTATTGTGAGTGCTGCAAATTTGTTGGATAACGCGATTTGAAATTCTCGTCCAGTTGCTGGGTCTCGAAGACAGGCCCAGTTCCTCCTAGTTGGTGGTGACGCCTTTTTCTTCGCTCTTTGTAATTTCATTCGCAATTTCGCTCGGATAAGATAATGGTCTGATCCACAGTCGGATCCACGCATCGCACGTACGTCTTTGAGCGTTGATCTGAATCTAGTATTGAGCAAAATGTAGTCCAACATCGCCGCATCGTTGCTGGATGGATTTCGCCATGTGAGTTGATGTTTGAGGGGGTGACGAAAGATGCTATTGCCAACAGTCAAGTTGTTTGACGTTGCGAAAGATAAAAGGCGTACTCCGTTGTCGTTGATTTCCCCATATCCAAATTTGCCCATTGTTTCTTCCCATCCGGTTCGATCTGTACCCGTATGTGCATTAAAGTCGCCTGCGAGTATAATTAATTCGGTTTGGGGTATCGTATCCAGTGTGTGTTGCAGCTGATCGTAGAATTCATCCTTTTTCGTGTCCGGGCTGGTCTCATTTGGGGCATAGGCGGATATGATATGGGTCTTGATCGTTCCATTGATAGTGATAACCGCCAGGCGCTCAGATATCGGTTGGAATGCGATAACACTAGCGGCAGTCCGTCGATCGACCATAAAGCCAACACCGGCCTCTCGTTTGTCACCACCGGAATAGAATAGCGTCATCGTCTCATCGATTGTTGGCAGATCGACCTTCATTGTCCCGGATTCCATGAGCCACAGTTCTGATTGCGCACAGATTGATATTTTGCATTTCGATAATTCCTTGGCAATAATTTCTTTTTGACCGACGTGATGTCCCGTTCGCACATTCCATGCGGCGATTTGTTTTTCCGATTTTGGTGTAATTAATTTGGGTCTTTGGCCAGTAGCACACTTCTCACCAGCATCCCTGGTCCCCAAATCTGGCGCATCGGCTGCCCCGGATGCAGTAGCATTTATTTGTAAGTGATTAAGTCATATATCGATGCGGTTTCTTGCCTATTTTCTTCGGTTTCCCGATTCTGATCGGCATGGCAGGCCGACCACCCTCCTCCTTTCACACCTTGGGCTTGGGACCAGGTGTCAGCGGAGTTACAATCAACATGGTTAATTTCACATATTTTTTGTATCCTGTATATTGTTACTGTATATAATTGTGTTTGTGTGTGTTTTAAGAATCAATTTTAAGAATCAGTAAAATATAAAAAAATAATACATTCATGCAGAAATTTAACTATGGAAAAGTGATATATCAACTGTCATAGAAAAAACTTCATCAACTATAAAGCATTATACCATGAAACTACAGTAATATAAAATTCTAGAAACAAAAAAATTTTGTATGAACAACGATAATAACTAAGCATGCAGTAAAGATAAGGTGTATCATTTTTGTCAAACTTTTCTCTTTGCAAAACAAAATGATTGTTTTAATCTAGTTTTGAATTTGATGGAGAATTCTGCATTTAACTTTAGATGTGTTGCTTACAGTTTGTTAGGTGGCCCACCCATGTAAATAGAAAACATGCATTACATTTTTTGTGTTAAAGCTGTGATACAAAGATTAAGCCATGTTACTTGTGTATATTGCTTACTGTGTAAAATAATTGTAGTAGCATTGTTCCAAATGAAAGCAGTAGTCAAAGTTTGGAACTGGTCATCTTATAAGCCTGAGAAATATTGCAATCAATAATTTAATGCAAAATCTGCATTTTCATCATCTGTAGCATATTTAACATTGATTATCTTTGTTTATTTCAGACACTTTGCCCTCTGCTTGCCCTGCACGAAATACATTAGCTTCTAGGCTTTCACAAAAGTTGCAGAATTCTCACAACTCAGATGGGGATGATGTGTTCCAGATGGGCGGAAAGCGTCTTCGCACATCAGCTGGAGATGGGAAGGTAACATAGTGATCCATGACAAAAAAGTAAATAAAGATTTCATATCTACACTATATGGTCAAATGTTTGTGGAAACCTGACCATCACATCTGAGCTGGTGCTATTTGGCAGCTGGAGTAGAATAAAAAAAATTCCTCAAGCACCTATTCACTCCAGGCTATCTCGATAGCTGTCTTAATAAACCATTCTACCACCCATTATTGAAATGGGACTGCAGCCAAAGGGTTTAAATGCTTGACATACTTAGTACTCTTTATGCCAAAACTCGTTACTGCCTTGTAGCCAACACTTACACGGTAATCAAGAAACACTCTTCCACATTTTTAAACAAAAATCTGTTTTTCCCTCCTTCCTTAATTTTAGACCTAAAGGCTATATTGTAAAAAATATGATCCTAATGAATTAAACAAATTGACTCCATGATGCTGGTTAGGTGCATTGGTGATTCTAAATTGTCCCTAGTGTGTGCTTGGTGTGTGTGCCTGCCCTACGGTGGGCTGGCGCCTTGCCCGGGGTTTGTTTCCTGTCTTGCACCCTGTGTTCGCTGGGATTGGCTCCAGCAGACCCCCGTGACCCTGTGTTCGGATTCAGCGGGTTGGAAAATGGATGGATAGATGTTGTAATAATGTTTAAACAATTAACCCTGAAATCAGTCATATTAGTGGTGGCCTTAGTCCATCACAAACTTGTTAGACATCCCATTCCAAAAACATGGACATCAATATGGAGTTGAACCCTTTGCTGCTACAACAACCTCTACTCTTCTTGGGGTTATTACCACAAGATTTTGGAGTGTGTCTGTTGGAGTTTGTGCCTATTCAGCTAAAAGAGCATTTATGAGGTCTGGCGCTGATGTTGGAAGAGAAGAGCTAACTTGCAATTGGTGTTCCAGTTCATCTCAGAGGTGTTCATTAAGGTTGAAGTCAAAGCTCTGTTCAGGTCACTCAAATTCCTCTACACCAGACCTGTTACATCTATGCATTTGTGGACCTGATTTTATACACCAGGTCACAGTCATACTGGAACAGAAAAAGGCCTTAACCAGACTGTTGACACAAAGTGCTCAACTGGTCAAAATGTATTTGTATGCTATAGTAGTAGCCATACCCTTCACTGGATCCATGAGGCATAGCCCAAACCCTGAAAAATTATAGCTGTATACCATTATCCCTCCTCCACTAAACATACAGTGGACACTATGCAGTTTAGAAGGTAGCATTCTCTTGGTATCTACCAAACCCAGATTTGTGAATTGGACAACCAGACAGTAATGCATGAGTCTTTACTACAGAGAACATGTTTCTGTGGCTCCAATGGTGACATGCTTTACACAAGCTGATTCTTGACATTGCTCAAATTGGTCTTAGGCTTGTGTGAAGCTGCATAGTCCCATTACCAGCCGCCCAAAGAGATTGAATGGGGTGGGCGGGCGTTTAGTGAAACCGCTTGCCGCCGGGAGCTGCCCGAGGGACACTACACTGTGCGAGCAGGGAAATCGCCCCCCCTCCAGCCACCGCTTGCAGCATCCCCAGGCCGAAGATAACAGAGCGGCAGTTACTGAGGTGTATGCGTCGCAGCTGCGGCCCCGTTAGTAAGTCGTAGGTCGGATGTCCGTAACCTGGGGACTACCTGTACTTACCCAGATCTTTGTAGACATGGAACATGCATGAAATACATGTATTTCAAATAACGATATACTGTATTATTTACCCTATATAACTCCAGGAACTTCACATGCAGATAAGGAGCCTTGACTTGAGTTCGAAGAACTTTTTGCCAGAGTCGAGCTCCGTCAATTCGGGGGATGGGACAGCAGGCTGCTTGTTGCTTGTGCTGATCAACACATTTACAAAATAAGACGCTGATTGAGAGGTGCAAAGGGATGTAAGGTGGGCTGGGATTACAAGTTTTGTCGTAGGTTTCAGGGATTCTAGTGTTAAATGGCACTGGACCACCCTAATTTTAATAACTTTGTGACAAGATGGATGCCTTTTTAAAATTTCAGTTTTTCTTGTGCCAACATGGTTACATGGGTGATACTGACTGGCAAAGTAGGCACATTGTATTCTGATGAATGAGATTTATGTGATACTAGCAAAATACCCGCGCTTCGCAGCGGAGAAGTAGTGTGTTAAAGAAGCAATGAAAAAGAAAAGGAAACATTTTGAAAATAACGTAACATGATTGTCAATGTAATTGTTTTGTCACTGTTATGAGTAATGAGTATTGCTGTCATATATATATATATATATATATATATATATATATATATATATATATATATATTTACACACACACACGTAAACATATATATATACATATCTATACATATACACATACATACATACACACACATATATACACACAAATACATATATATATACATACACACACACATATATAAACATATATATACATATACATACATATCTACATATATACACACACAGCTATTTCGTATCAGTGCAAGACGCTGCTTGTTAAAACGGATAACTCCCGCTCTTACGTGCAAGTCTGCGTGGATATTATGAACTATCGTATTTGTTCAAGTTCTATTTAAATTTTAAATAGAAGGAATTTTTATTTAGTCGACAGAAATATCTTTGGTAGGAATGG